>OX382338.1:4789064-5326564 GCA_947507615.1 Hemithea aestivaria
CCCCCTCCCCCCCCCCTTCTCCCCCTATACCCACCCCCTCCCTCTCCCTTCCCCCTCCACTTCCCCCTTCGCCCCCTACCCTTCCTCCTCCACTTCCCCCCTTCGCCCCTCCCCCTCCCCTTCCCCCCTTCCCCTTCCCTTACCCCCTTACCCCTTCCCCCTCCACTTTCCCCCTCCCCCTCCCCTTCTTCTCCCCCTAACCTCCTTTCTCCCCCTTCCCCTCCCCTTCACCCTTCCCCTCCCCTTCACCCTTCCCCTCCCCCTCCCTTCTCCCCCTCATAACGCGCGATAAGGAACTTCGTTTCAAAAAGGGGGAAATACTGAGAAGTGATCATTCCCACTAGATCCCCTTTTCAAAAAAGGGGAACTACTGAGAAAAAAGTTCCTACTAGATCCACTAGGGAACTAAAAGGGGAACTAGTGGGAATGATCCAAACGACGGGGTGTTATAAGTGTTTAACCCCCGACGCAAAAACGACGGGGTGTTATAAGTGTTTAACCCCCGACGCAAAAATGACGGGGGGTTATAAGTTTTTAACCCCCGACGCAAAAACGACGGGGTGTTATAAGTTTTTAACCCCCGACGCAAAAACGACGGGGTGTTATACTTATAACACCCCGTCGTTTTTGCGTCAAACACTTGTTTAACCCCCGACGCAAAAACGACAAGGTGTTATAAGTTTGACGTGTCTGTTTGTCTGTCTCTGTGTCTAGGTTATTATATAGTATCAAAGTACTCGTCAATGCGAATCAAATGAGCCCAAACTCGATGTAATTGCGTCGTTTAATTACGGAATTCCTATGTCCACCTTTCAGCTCCATCATCAGATCAGCTCCATATCATAATAATATTGCATTGTCATCCGATTCAAATATGCATGCAAAATTTCAGCTCAATCAGAATCCGGGAAGTGGATCAAATTGAACTTGCAAGATTTGATTATAGACAGACAGACAACAGACAGATGTAAGTAAAACAAGTGAAATTTTAAATAAAACTTTTTAAAAACAAGCTTTTATTATTATTACTACCCAGCATCATAAAGTACTTGTCAAGGCGAATCGTTTGAGCCCAAACTCGATGGGGTTGCGTCATTAATTACGGAGATCCTATGGCCATCTTCCAGTTCCATCATCAGATCAGCTCCATGTCAAAATATTGCATTGTCATTTGATTTATACATGCATACAAAATTTCAGCTTTATCGGACACCGGGAAGTGGGTCAAATTAAAGTTGCAAAATTTGATTACAGACAGACAGACGGACAGACGGACAGACAGACAACAGACAGGTGAAAGTAAATAAAAGCTTGTAATAAAACGGACTTTAATATCAGCAAAATAGTACTATAACATTATGTGACCAAAAAAAAAAATTCCGTTATTATTATATAGAGTATCAATTTTTGCGGTCCAACTATAATCGCACTATATGTGTGGGTTAGCGACGAGAATAATTTGGAGCGCGGAGCGATACGTCCACTCTCTGAGAGGGCTCAGGCCCAAGTAATGCGAGAACCGACGCAGGCCTCGTTTTATAGTGATTTTGAAAAATTCGGCAAAAATATAAATATTACATTTTAAGTAAATTTAAAAATACGATTGGATCAAAAAAATGTTATTATTTAATGGTAAGTAATTATTTTGAGTAAATATAAAAGAGTCATGTATAAAAAAAATGTTTTGTAAACAGTAATTTCGTGATAATTTCACATCTTTATGATTTTATTTTAATAAGAAATACCTATAATTCAAACTTTTCCTTAACACATATACTAGTTTAGGATCTTTTCAGTAATAGTAATTTTTTAGATTCTAATAAAGACATGTATATTTGGATATACCCATGTCCAAACATTGCTTCAGAAGTAAATCTATAAAACCTTTATCCATTTACCTTGACGTAATTTAAAAACGGTCAAAACTAAAAAGGTTTTTCTGAATTAATTGATTAGATTACAAGTTCTTTTAAAAGTTGTGAGTAAAAGTACCGTTCTTAAATAAGTATTTTCAAAATAATCCATGTTTGAAAATCACATATTTGCTCTTGGGTCCGTTACAGGCTCTTAAGCGACGATGCGGCTCTTAAGCGACGATGCCGCCGTAGATGGTAGCAGACTAAACCTAGAAGGCGGGATAAATCCCTCCCTAGCTTCACTGAACATCGTACCGGAACACGATCATAATGACCGTGCATACATTGTTCTCATAAAAATGATTGTTTGAAAAATCAAGTCACATAGAAATGTGCTGTGATACCTTTAGGGCTTAGGGTGATCAAATCAGTGATATACTATGCAACTGTGGCCCACTCATGTTCAACAGAAGTATCCACCTGGGGCGACACATTAAGCTCCCAGAAGAGATACAACAAGTCACCCCCCCTGAAAAATCTGAAACTTCCTAGAGGCCACGGGTTTAAGCAGTGAATTGTAACTCATCTGGACAGAAGTGGTCGAAGCGGCTTAAGGTCCTTTTGAGGTTCCCCCCATAAAACTTAATAAACAAAAACAGTGATCAAGGACTAACCTACAAAAAACCAAAGCATAAATAGCTATGAAAAGTTGAGTAAAATCACGGTAAAGAGATATACAGTAGTTTGACTGAGCGTGATTTTTGAACATAAATACCTACAGTCTCGCGGTACATGCGCAAGTCATAGGGCTGCCGGGCAGCCGCTGCCCGCATACAGTAGGTACCTACCTATTTCATATCATCTACTTACTTAAGCTACTATCTAGACAAGACAAGAGACAAGACAAGACAAGAGACAAGACAAGAGACAAGACAAGAGACAAGACAAGAGAAAAGACAAGAGACAAGACAAGAGACAAGACAAGAGACAAGACAAGACAAGAGACAAGACTTGGACTCTTACTCGCACTCTTACTCAAACTCTTACTCGAACTCTTACTCGCACTCTTACTCGAACTCTTACTCGGACTCTTACTCAAACTCTTACTCGAACTCTTTCTCAGAATCTTACTCTTATTCGCACTCTTACTCGGTCTCTTACTCGCACTCTTACTCGGAATCTTAATCGCACTCGGACAATTACTCGCACTCTTACTCGGACGCTTACACGCATCCTTACTCAGTTTCTTACTTGCACTCTTATCGGACTCTTACTCGCACTCTTACTCGCACTCTTACTTCAGCAGAATACTTTTAAAAATAAAAAATAAATATTATAATAACTTCATACTAACTTACCTCAAAAACAGCATAATATCGAATGCTATTTTTTGCCATTTTATATTATTTATTATATTATGTATACATACGTCCAAAGTAAATAACGTAAATTACACTAAATACTTGCAAAAAACTATCGCGACGTCCGCCCGTCGCTGCGTGGCACCCGCTTCTGGATTATATACCCACTTCTACCCACATCTGCCCACATCTACTCACTCCCAAATTCCGGCCGTTTCTATGGAGTCAAACTACTGTATATCTCTTTACCGTGGTAAAATGGTTAACGGCTAGACGGACTACATCCTCCTTGATTTATATTGAAAAATAAAATAAAAAACCGGCGGAATTCCGAATCGGATTTGCCCCTGACATTCAGATAAAGTGAAACATTTATATGCGCATATATGAATATCATTACATGAATACTGTTATCAAACGCGATATGTATAACTATTGATCTCTATAGACGCACACGTGTCAATTGTTGTGTAAGTATTACTTATTGGAAATGGGACGGTTCTGCTTCTCACATAATATAATAATTAGAAGAAAAAGTATTGCATATAACAATGTTTACTGGTAGGCTTTGACTGTGGCCAGTGAACACCCAGTTAATATTGCTTAAAAGACGATGAGTCCAAATAGTAAAATTCGGTCAGTCATCGGATCGGATTTAGCGCTCTTAACACTGCAACAAATGTGAACTCGATCTATTTGACGGTTTAAGCTGAGCGTTGTTAGATCTGTCTGATTCATAGGCGGATTTAGGGGGAGGCAGGGGGCCAAGCCCCCCCCAAGAAGCATTGTAGAGTTACGAATTTTGCACTTATTTCATGGTCAAGATTATTTTTTTTTTCTCGGCGCTCGCAGCATGATGCTCGCGCACTTATTATTAAGGATATTTGAACTGTCTAACTGTTCAGAGCGAGCTAAACTCACTTTTTTCGAAGAAAAAATTATAATATTCTTGCCTTTCTGCACCTTGGCCCCCCCCCCCAGAACCAAATCCTGGATCCGCCCTTGGCTGATTTATATATATGTATTTTGGATTTTTAGAGGTTTTAGGCCCTTCACTCTTCTGCCTAGTAATCACTAGCTACAGTACCCTCCTACCAAAGCACAGTAATGTTTGCACATCACTGGTCAACACAATTCAACATATTATATTTTACTAGCTTACCCGGCAAACGTTGTTTTGCCATATAAATAATTTCCTAGTAATTTCTAGTGTAGACAAAAAATAGCTTACTTATTGGAAGTATGTATGTATGTTAGAATGTGTATATTGTATGTATGTAAGAATGTGGTATATGCGTAAAATAAGCATTATTTTATGGAATTTTTTTTCAAATTAAATTTTATGAAAACATTGTCTCTTATAATTTTTTCATACAACCAATATTTCCATTGACATTTCAAAATAAAGATTCATAATGATTTATTTTTTGGAAACCATGAAAATCTTAATTGTTCAATTACATTTTTTTAATAATATTAAATTAAAATTACATTTTTATAAGATCAATAACATTTTCGATATAAATAAAAAAAAGTACCTTATACTTACAACACAAAATCCATTGTTATTGGAAGCTCGTGTCACGTGTTGAGTACTTTTGAGGTTATAAAATCACTTAATTAACTAATCGTTCAAAATACACTCAAAATTGATAATTTAATTATTATTGATAAAATAGGAATGATTAAAAGTTAATATGAGAGTTACACTGAGATAGCAAAATAATAATTGTCAACGTTACTACTACACTTGATGCATAAACAATAATGATGGCCGACAACTGTGTAGGGAGTGAGAAAGAAAGGAGACCGGCTTCGTTCTCATCCCTACTCCGTGCTGTTTACTGGGTCAGAAGTGACACCTGTAGACATCTGGCGGGGATAACTAATTAAATGACGATTGATCAGTTTTCGACCGGCGAGGAAAAATGATTAAATTACTAAAATGGCTATTAAAAAATAAGGGTTGATCGTAGAAGGGTGAAAATTGAGGATTGTATGTATTTTTGTATGTTGTATCATAAAAAAATAGAAATTAAAAATTTTGTCTAAAAAATAAATAAAAAAAATTAGGGGTGGACTACCCCTAACATTTAGGGGGATGAAAAATAGATGTTGGTCGATTCTCATAGATACCGGATAAGCACAAAAAATTTCATCAAAATCGGTCAAGCCGTTTCGGAGGAGTATGGCAACGAAAACTGTGACACGAGAATTTTATATATTAGATTATATCTCTTTTCGCAGGGTGTCCGCGGCTTCTACAAGGGTATAACCGCGTCGTACATGGGTATAAGCGAGACGGTGGTACACTTCGTACTGTACGAGGGCGTGAAGGCTCGCCTGATGGCGGCGCGCGAGGGCTCGCCCACCGACCGCCGCTCGCCGCGGGACTTCCTCGAGTTCATGGCCGCGGGGGCCTTCTCTAAGACCGTGGCCTCTTGTATTGCTTACCCGCATGGTGAGTTACTACTTACATCCATTTGGAAAGTACCCCTATGGGAAGAACGGCCAATAAACCCATAAGGGTTCTTTTATTGAAATTTTTGTTTACAACGTTTGGTTTGTTTGAGAGGTTTATGCAGATTTGTTAAACTTTAGGTCCCGATTGTGACTTCTTGTATTGCTTACCCACATGGTGAGTTACTACTATTATCCATTTGGAAAGTACCCCTATGGGAAGAACGGCCAAGAAACTCACTGGGATTCTTTTTTTGTAATTTTTGTTTACAGTGTTTGGTTTGTTTGAGAGGTTTATGCGGATATGTTAAACATTGCTTACCCCACATGGTAAGTTACTACTAATATCCATTTGGAAAGTACCTCTATGGGAAGAACGCACAAGAAACTCACAGGGATTCTTTTTTGAAATATGTAGAATGTAGATGTTTGTATAATGGTAGGTCCAGGTTGTCGTCTAAAAGATATTATGTAGGGGACTTGTCATCATGTAAGTGTAAGTGTTAAACTATAGGTCGCTGTTGCCTCCTATAGGATATGTAGTATGAGTTCATGGCGGCGGGGGCCTTCTCTAAGACCGTGGCCTCTTGTATTGCTTACCCGCATGGTGAGTTACTACTTACATCCATTTGGAAAGTACCCCTATGGGAAGAACGTGCAAGAAACTTACTGGGATTCTTTTTTTGGAAATTTGTGTTTGCAATGTTTGGCTTGGTTACATTTGTTTGAGAGGTTTTGTTATGCAGATAATATCTTAAACTGTGGGATATAAAGATATGAAGAGGACAGTTAGTTAGATCTTATGAAATATTTACTAGGAATCTTGGCGACCTGTAACCTCGTAACTTATTGTAACGAATAGGTAGGTATATGTCCAGCTGGCCGTTGCCCACGCAGTCTTTTAATCAGATGATTGTCTCTGACAGTGACAGTGTATCTAAGTTCGATTGGCTATCAGATACTATGTGTTCACTATGATGTATGTAATTAATTCATTAAAACACTCAAATTACTTTCATCTCATTCAATCATTCGCGTCAACATTCTCCTTAATTATTTTTGCATTACCAAGCATAGGTACAAATGTCGTCAAATTTTATTCTTATCTCGGCGCGTGATCCAAAATAGCCAATTTTACCACCCGTGAAATAACTACGTAAATAAGTATTCCACACGAAGATACTGTCATCTCGCACAATCTCTGCGTCCTGCGTGCAAATGTGTGATCTTATCTGATCGCATCTGTCGATAAGTCACGATTATTTTGTACTCTAATTCTAATCTACTCAAGGTGACCCCTTGGGGACATAATATAACATGTGAATGCACGTTTAGTGAGGGAAGGGAGGCCTTTGCCCAGCAGTGGGACAAATCAGGCTGAAAACAAATAAAAATAAAGAAATAAAATTCACGTTCAGGTGTATCTTTTTGCCCTTTTCCCTAGATATGCGTTTTCTTCTTCCATTGTACCCTTCGATCATTACGTTGGTTCTCTATCATATCTTTATTATTCTCTCTCCTAGAACGTATATCCTTCACACAGTTCATGCAAACCTTTTAGGGCGTTCACCTTTCGTGATGGAGGAATTAGCTTATGCCGTTTTAAACGAAACAATTATTATAATTATAATTAATTAAGGTAATAATGTTATCTTTATCCAAAATCTAAAAAATGTGTTTTTTTTTTGTTTATACAGAAGTAGCAAGAACGCGTCTGAGAGAGGAAGGCGACAAGTATCGCAAGTTCTGGCAGACTCTTCATACTGTTTGGATGGAGGAGGGGTACCGCGGCGTTTACAGGTAAGAATACGCTTACACTTGATACACTTGTGTATCAAAAACACTTACACTTATACTTGTGCTTGCACTTGTATTTTTGTGAGTAAACCATTATTTTCGAAAAACGCACAGAATAAAGTGTTCCTTGTTTTATCTATTGATTTATAAAATAACACTTATATATAATTACTGGGCTAAAGGGACAACATCCTATGTTTTGGGCTGATAACCCCTGCGCAGTGTTGTGTAGAACTTCGTAGCTATTGGTGAGCGATGGACCTTTCTCGCTCATTTGATCTATAAATATTTACTACACTTAATTTCTCACTATACCTGTGAACTGTGTACCAAATTTCAGGTCAAGCTGTAAAATAAACCTATACTTTCGCTTTTATAGTATTAGGAGTTACACATATTACATATGTACACTGTACACATATTATGTTACACATACCTATTACAAATTGTGATTTTTTTGAGGGTTCAATCTAAGTTCTGAAATCCCATATTACAATGATATTTAAATGTAGGTTTTTGTAACTATGATCTTAATGGTTGATCTGATTTGTTTCTTTTCCTTTTCAGAGGCCTGGGCACACAACTCGTTCGACAGATCCCAAACACCGCCATCATGATGTCCACATATGAAGCTGTAGTTTACCTCCTCACAACACATTTCAACAGCTCATTCTACGAAAACACTTAACTGACAAACTACAATACTATAACACTTGACTTAAGTGTGTACACTTGTGAGTGTCAACACTTAGTGTTCTTGTGCTACCCGAGCCATGTCCTTAGAGCTTTGGAGCTTCAAGTAGGAGAAGTAGAATGGATTCACGGCAACGCGATGCATTACAAATGTTGCTTGTGATATCTGTTTAGATGGATCTTCCTATTGGCATATTCGTTATTTTTGTTGGGATTTGAATCAAGTACCTACATTCTTTTTAAAGTGTTGATCTAGTTTCATGAACATAAGATTCTGTGCAAGAGAGAAATTCCTAATTGAACATGTATAACTTATAGAAAAGTATGATAATATAATAGGACTAGTAAGAATATAAAAATACCTACTAAACATAACTTGAATGTTCTGTGATGACAGATTCAGATCCTATTTAATAATAATGTTATTGTTACTTCACCATCACCATAATATTATGTAATACATTTTCGCTCCCACACTTTAGGTAATGCACAGATTCTTAGTACTCGATTTTGCCCAAAAATTACATGTACTTTGGTTCATTCATGCCCATTTTCATTTTCCGTGCCAATTTCAAATTATTCTTAACTTTGAGGGTAGTTTGAACATCTCAGTGTATTATAGTCATCTCGAACGAAATCGATTTAAAATGTAGTTGATAACCAAATTGTTGATTGTACCAAATGTTTCGATGACTGAATTTGTATGTAAGTTATGGTATTGTTACTGCACAATATTTTGGAGCGTGAAGTTATAAATTACATTCAGGCAAGCTTCTTAGTATCATGGTAGCTATGGCCTGCAATTTTATTCGCATATTTTTTTCAAGATCTTACCAATCGACTCAGAAGTTTTGGCATGTACTATAAACGGTGCTGGCATTATCTGTAAAGCTGCGTTTTCTAACACGGAGCAGAAAAGTAGGGTTAGAAAAGCGCCTATCGTGGCTAACGCTAAAAAAATGTACTGAAATAATGATACATATTTAGCGTTGGCCACAAACTATATCGTTTTTTTTAAAGTTTATTAAAGTTTATAATAAGCGCGTATATTAGTATGCGCTTGTCTAAGCCTGCAGAACAGACTAGAATTCACCAGCCACAGTAGGATGAAGATGTAAAAAGATTTTAAGCATTTTGATTAATCTTTTTAGCCCGTTTTCCTTTGCTTCGTATAAGTTGAAACACACCTAAAGATACAGATTTGTGATGAGTTTACAAAAAGTAACAAACCTAACTATAATATTAATCACTGCTACGGATTACTAAAGTTTTATGGTTGTGGTTTTTCCTTTTCTTCTCGAAACTACTGAGCCGTTTGGTTGAGCTTAGTGAAAAACTATTTCTTCAGTATGTAAAATTTTTGTGAGTCAACCTCCTGGGTGCATCTGTTTCCGAAAAACGCACAGAATAAAGTGTTCCTTGTTTTACCTATTGCGTTTTGTTTCTATACAATGTATACTTGTAGGTTTCAGCCTAAAACGCATTGTCGCAAATAGTACAATCACAATATGATATGAAAATCTTTGTAAATATTTATATTATGTAGATGTTGAATAATAGATTATATTATTATAATTATAAAAGCTTCAGTACAATGATTATGGTGCAAACACTTTCAAAACTTGAAACTGGAAGTTAACTTTAAATGCGCTTTTGTGACTGATAAATTAGATTTAGAAAACGCATAAATTGTTATAAAATTATATATAGAGAAAGATATTTGTGAATTGTTATTATATTACGAGTTTATAATACAGATTGAACCTTTTACTTTAAATTTTGAAATGGGACAAATATTTAAAGATCTAAATTGAATTAGTCATATAATCTAGTCTAGAAAGTACAGTTTTTAATCTTCTATCATCGAGAGTGATCATAACATCGTCTATATTCCTCGAAAAGTTCACTATAAGTTAACAAAAATAAAATGTTCTTGAATACTATACTATGGTTAAGTATAAAAGTGTATCTTAACCTTGTATATTATCATGCTACAAAATTAATGAAGAAAATGTGACATGTCATTTGTTAACACTTTATTTTAGTCAGCTTATAGTGATATTGAGTAAATTATGACAACAATCAAGGATTTTGTTAACATTGTTGCACACTCTTGTTGATAATCTCTTGGTTACCTGTCCATTGAATTGAGTTGCAGCTGGGCTAGTGATAACAAAATAAACCAAATGGCAGTACTTTGAAATTGATTTTCTTTGCTACCTCATTGTTCCTGCACTGTGCCCTATATTATAAAATTATGGCATAAATCTTTACGAACACCTATTCAATGGATAGAAAACATAAGAGTTGCATCATTTGTGAAAAACAAGAGTAAGAGAAAAGTTTTACTATACTGCACCATTTCAAATTGTACAACCATAATCAAAGTTTTATCGTTCCATAGTCCACAAATTAGAAAAAATAAGCTGTGATATAGAGCTTGTAAATATTTAGATGTAATTTTACATGCATGCACATATTGCTTTTGTTCAAACCTTGCACATTATTGAAGTGTTTTTGTTACTTAGAGTTTATTCAGTCTATTTTATAACTTTGTAGCACATTATGTAAACAACTTTTATCTTTTCAAGCTTTAGAAAAGTAGAAGGTTGTTTTGTTTTTTTAAATCAAACATAATGTTCAAACAAGTGTTGGTATTTTTAGAGGACACATTTGGACTTAAGTCGGACTGAGTATAAAATACTATTAATTTGTTTATTGAATAAAGTTATTATTAAATTAATATTTTCTTTTATTTTCAGTGTTAGATGATGATTTATGGTAAAAATCATACAAATATTGACTTAAGCAATACTTTAATAATTTATTTAACAAATTGTCAAAAATAAACCACACATCACTCAACCTTATCTAAATACCAGCTTCAAGGAAATATTACCTCCACTTCAGAATATATCATTTTAGTATTTTCCCCACATAAATTGGCTCCAGGTGGCATTTTGGAATAAATTCCAAGTTGTCGCAGGGTGATGAGGGGGTTTGGTGACCTACACAGCAGTATAAAGTAATTTAAAAGTGGGAACAATAACTACCGAGTCGCCATCAGTGGTAATTTCCACCTGGGGGCAATTAATGTGAACATATCACCCGGACAACTGGAATATATAATATACCATCAATCTAAGGCAAAACAGGTTTCAACAGAGTCCTTATAGAGAAATTAGATATTACTACCCACATGTGAGTGGATACAGCATTAGGTACATCGCTCGGGAACCTCAGCATTGTCGTAAATGGGAATAAATCAGTATTAAAAGCAACTATAGGCTCTCTTCTGAAGTAAATAACAGATACTAGCATAAGGAACATGACAACTCCTTGTAGGATGATTTGTATAGTGCTCTTGACAGCCAGCTTCCTGCTTATTCGACTTTGGGAGTGCTCCTTCAAGTCACTCTCCAGTTTGATGATTTTACGCTGCAGTTTTGAGTAAGCGGCAAACTCCTCTTTCATAGAAATGGTTTTTTGTTCAGTTTTCAGTATTTGAATCTGTGCAAAGATTGCTCGCTCTGCATTAGATGGTTTCGATACACAAGCTATTATCTGGAAAATAAATATAAGTTCATTGAAAATTATGTAAAAGGATGTTATTAAAGGATAACTTGAATTAATAAAAATGGTATTTAGCTATCTTAAATAATTTGTATATTGTGGAATCAGTTTTTTACTTAGGGAGTTTATTGTGATACTTACTGGCTTTACTAAAACTGGAACTAAAGCACTGATGGTACACAAAATAAGAAAATACACAAGAAGAAATCCATTTATAACCTCCAACATTTTAGTTGTTTGATAATTATATGTCTCTTTGAATACTTGTATATTATATTATAACTAGTAACACAGCGAATTACTTTTAATGGGACAGTTTAGAAAATATATTTTAGCAAAATAATTATTGATCTACAAAACAATCAGCTGTTTCGAAGTTTGACACAAAGAGTATGTTTGACAGTTGACAGTGATTGTGTGTCAATTAATTGTTTTTTTTTTTCTATTTTTTGCCTAACGTCCGATCTATATTTGCTGGTATCTAATTAATTGTATTTTTATTTCAAGTCATGCAAATAAGAGTTATTTTATGCAATATGATGAAATTTTAAGAATTCTTCAGAATATCGGCGGATATACAAGAGTCTCCTGAAAGTGTGAGTCCAAGATTTCTATAGATTATATTTTTAATGATATAAATTTTGTCATTTTGACTTTAGAAATTATTTGACAGTTGACATTACAAGCACAGAGATTAGAAGTAGAGAATTATTTTGTGCGCAGCCTAATGAAAATTTACCAACTACCTTGCCCTGTCGTTCAGTCCACTTATAGTAATCCCCTTTCGGATATTCCATATCTAGCCCTAATATATACCCCTAAAATAGTACTTGATTTTGGCATTACTAAAAACACAGATGATGCCCAAACAGCATTTCAAAAAATAATTCACAATGACTGGGACGGTTGGCTTACTATATATACAGATGCATCGAAAATGACTTTGGATAGTGACACAGGGTCTGCCGTCTGGATTCCTAGGTATAAAGTTATTTTGAGTTTTAAATGTCCTCCACTTACAACTGTCTTTACTGGAGAAGCAATAGCAATTTTGGAAGCTATACTCTATATATGGTCCCATAAATTAGATAAAACCATAATTTTTTCAGACTCTAGGAGTTGTTTAGAGGCAATCCTAGCTAACCCATTTAAAACTAGGAATAGAACTCCTATTATTTTTAAAATCAAGGAAACATTACATAAGTGTCATGAAAGTGGTATAAATGTTGTTCTGGCATGGATTCCGGGACACATGGGGATTCCAGGAAATGAGTCAGTTGATTCATGTGCAAAACAGGCAGCAAACATTGGGAATTTAGACCATTTTAAAATATATCCATCAGACCTTGCTTCATCCTGTCAACAAAATTTGTTAAAAAATTGGGAAATGTTTTGGCACAAATCAAAATCTCTTAAAGGAAAATTTTATGGCAACCTCCAACCATCAATTCCTACAAAACCCTGGTTCTTTAAATTCAAAAACAATCGGAAATGGGTTACATCTACCATCTGTCGACTGCGGCTGGGTCATTCCTGTACTCCGGTATTCCTTGCTAAAATTAGGATAAGGGACAGTTCTTTATGCGAATGTGGACTTGATGAGGGCACCGCGGAGCACATATTTTTCAATTGTCCAAAATCTCTCTCCTCTTTTTACGATTACCTCCCTCCTGATATCCCCCGTCCTGTATCCCTAAATAACATATTGTCTTTAGTTTTTACTCCTTTTGTTTATATCCTAGCTAACTTTATCCAAATTAACAAGATTAAACTCTAATACTTGTAGGTATATATATATATATATATATATATATATATATATATATATATATATATTTGTGATTTGTCTTATAATATAAGGTATATATCTTAATATTTATACTAACATGTTAACACATAATATAATATTATATTGCATGTATTATATATATTGTGACGTCTCTTTTCAGGTACTCAACTCTGTTGTGGCCTCATAAAACCGGTCATATTTTTATTTAACTGATAAAACTCCTTCGTTTATTTTTCTCTCTATCCACGGCGACATTGGCAAATTGTGGCAATGCTACATCAACGGGCCATTAAAAGAAGTTGAAGTTGAAGTTGAGAATTATTTGAGGTTATGTTTCTATCTAAAATAAATTTAATTTTTAAATTGAATATAACTTCAGTAAATAATGGAAAACATAGTTTATATTGAAGTGTACTCTACGAATTGTCATTACAAAAATCACGGAGTACTTAAACTACCTATAGAATCATACATAACCTACTGTGTTTACAAATACTGCGCGCCCACCGAAGTTACCTTGAAAGTGGTTCCTACTGCCTCCAATTTAGAAAATGGAAAGATAAGCGTGGAAGCGAAAGAAATCGGTCTTCAATTCATTGAAAAAGAAGAAGTTCCATGGCAAGTCTTGTCGTGTATTTATCCCGTAGTTTTGTTTAAAGATTGTGTCATTACTGGGTTGTGCGCAGTAGCCAGACACATTTGCAAATATACAACTCTTCCAAATAATGCTCAAGAGCATGAAGAAGGTCTCCTCGGCTTCAGAAGAAGTTGTCTGCAAGCACCGAATGAAGTATCCATATGGACAAAGTTTTGTGAAGTAGATATTGTGAAAACGGTCAAAGAAATACTGAGATTAACTGAATTAAAAGAGGTTCCGAACAATTTGGTCAGATTTGAGAACCACTTGAAGAAACCTGTACGAGTACACAATGTCTATAAAATAGCTAGAGATATCAAAAAAGAAAACTTAAAGGTTAACAATGAAAATGAAGTCAAAACAAATCAAGGTTCTCAGAAAGATCAAGATAACGACAAAACAAGGACCAAAGTAAAGAACAGGAAGTGGAAATCAAAAACAACTGATGAATTAGCTATAGACTGCTCAATTAAAATTGAAGATCTTCAAATAAGTCACCAATTTGCAGAAGGACCTTTCTTTACATTAGCCGATTTAATACTTCTACCATCCTACCATATAATTGTGCAGACTTTTGGAAGTAACTTTGTATCTCTTTTACCTCTAACACACAGATGGTATCAAAATGTATTAAAATTACCTCAAGTGCAGAGTCTAACACAGATTATTGTATTAAAACATGAATTAAAACTAGAAAATGTGATCATACCTGAATCTGAAGATGTCAGCCTTTACAAATGTGACCCAAAAAGACACAATCCTAAAAAGAGGTTGTTTACAAAAGAGGATGATATTGAAAATGCTTTGAGTTCACTCTCAGCTGGAATGGAGATAAATATTAGTGAAAATGAGTTTGAATCTTCAATAGATTGGACAGAAATACCAGAAGGTGCCAATCCTAGCGCTGGCCATTTACCTGATGTTAGAGTGAATAGAAAGACTCAGCAGTTGGAGAACCTAACATTAGCTGTATTGAGCATAGCTAAAGACGGTGACTTGATCGTTGACTTCTGTAGTGGGAGTGGACATTTAGGGATAATAATAGCTTATTTACTCCCCAAATGTACTGTTATATTACTAGAAAACAAAGAACAGTCATTGCTAAGAGCAAGAGAAAGGGTGCACAAGATGGAGTTAAAAAATGTACTCTTCTTTCAATGTAACCTGGACTTTTTTATCGGAAAGTTTGACGTCGGAGTAGCACTGCATGCCTGTGGCATTGCAAGTGACCTAGTATTGGACAAATGTTTGAAGGTCAATGCCAAGTTTGTCCTCTGCCCTTGTTGCTATGGGTCTCTTCATGCTACTGACAGATTTGTTTACCCAAGAAGCAGTAAATTCTCAAGTGTGACCATTGACAAATATTTGTGTATTGGCCATGCAGCTGACCAAACTCACGAGGAACATCCTTTGACAGTGAGAGGCGCGAGATGTATGGCGGTCATAGACTCTGATAGGGGAAGGTTGGCTGAAGAATTTGGTTATAAAGTAACTCTGTCCAAATTGAAACCTTTAACTTGTACACCTAAGAACAATTTACTTATAGGTGTCCCATCTTAATGATTAAAACTTAATCAACACCAAGGCAATGGCTTTAGCCTGATACAAAATGTTTTAATTTCATTATAAGTAGGTACCTTACTTCAAATTGTACTAAATTTGTTATGACAATTTTTGATATAAACTAAGAAAATTAATTATAATCATTTTAAGAAGGATGCTTTGTTTCTTAGTGACCCATATATGGGGCACAGGACTGTGAATGTGTTAAGGTTTATTAGGGCCTCTATGAAAAATTTAAGAAGGATCAGAATTTATAGATAAGTAGTGGAATGAAAGTCATTATGTGTGATTTTAACAGATCTTTTAATAACAATCTTTATACTTAAAAATATAGCATTTGTACATAACAAGTGTATTATTGCTTAACAATCTGAATATTGCGCCTTGCCAATATATTTAAGACTAGTTTAACAAATTCCTATGAATTTGAACCAATAAAAAACATGCAATCTCAAAACCCTGCTATCAAAAATAAAATCTATACAAGTACCAATTTGTTCGTATTTAGTTCACTTTGGCGTAGATAATCGCGGTACGGCATGGAATGTACACCTGAAAAATATAAGAGAAAATATTTGCTTTTGACACAAAATAGCTGTATCCAGAGATTTTTATGATAATTATTGACACGACGAGCAAATCAGGTGCCCGATGGAAAGCATCATGATGCCCACTCAATTCCATCAAAACAATCTTAACGTTTGTTTTATAAGCATACTAATAACGCCCCGCGGTAAAAATGCTTTATATTTTGTGAGATAAAAACTATCTTACGCCCTTTCTTGAGATTTGACAAATATTTATACCAAATTTCATCAAAAAAGGTTCAGCAAATTAGGCGTGAAAAGGTAACCGACAAACAGAGACACATTCAATCCATCTACTCAGTCCTTATCCATTACTCGTGATCACGCCACACCTTTTCCGACATTTTGGACACATTCTTATTTAGCGGGGGGGGGGCAGGGGGCCAAGGCCCCCCCCAGAATCATTGTAGAGTTACGAATTTTGAACATATTTAATGGTAAAGATTATAATTTTTTCTCGGCGCTCGCAGCAAGCTGCTCGCGCACATAATATTAAGGATGTTTAAACATTCTAACTGCTCAGAGCGAGCTAAACACACACTTGCCATAGTAAAAATTATAATTTTTTTGCCTGTCTGCACCTTGCCCGCTAGCGGTATAATATTAGCATGGATAGTATACCTGTAATGAGTCATTCCTGTTCCCCCAAGGCATGCCCTGCGTGTGATGCACCTCTCCGTCGGGCTCCACGCGCCCGCACCCGTTGTACTTCTTGCTGTCAGAACATAGCACCGCCTGCAATAATAAGTGTTTACTTTGTAACTTGTCAGTGGACTTGCAACGAAATACACATGCGATGTGTGCAAGGCTTGTTCAAATCAAGAGTGAATAGGTGCCTATTGAACAAGCGTGCTACAACTTAGACTGCATCGTCACTTACCAACAGGTGAGATTGCGGTCAAACGCTTTTTTAGTCTGATATAAAATAAAAGATTATGTAGCGTCTGTGGCCCGTTACCCAGTGATCATAGGTCAAGCTTGTAATTCGGAGGCCCTGGGTTCATATCTCAGTATATGGCAAAATTTTCGTATGGCTGCTACCGTGATTCCCAGGTCCCAGCTGTTTCCTATAAGATATGTAGGTGTAGGTTGCAGTCGTTAGGACATGTTGCAGGCCTTGTAGTAATCTCGGCGACCTGAATCTGCTACATTACTTAGGTGGGCCACATCATCATCATTGTCAGCCCATATCGTCCCACTGCTGGGTAAAGGTAAAAACTCTGTCCTGAGCAGTTCGCATCCAGGTCTTTCCTGCGATTGCTGCGATGTCATCGACCCATCGGGCAGGTGGTCTGCCGACGCTGCGCTTTCCGTCTCGAGGTATCCATTCTGTCAGGGACCTACTCCACCTGCTATCACCAAGCCTGGCAATATGTCTTCCCAACTCCACAGTTGGGCAGGACATATTGGTTGGCCACACAATCTATTAATTGTGTGGCCAACAACAATTATTGTGACTTGACTCTCACAGTGTAAGAAGGGTAACATGTTCTATTGAAGTAGAAACCCCAATTATATTCATTTGGATGTGGCATGTAGATGTTAGGTCCCTGTTACCTGATAAGTGCCAGGCTCGTTGACGCCGATCCTGTAGTCAGTGAAGCTCTGGTAGGAGTGGAAGTTGAACACGAACAGTAACCCGGCGCGCTCGAACGCTACCACTTTGTCGCCCTCGTGCTTGCACGATACGTATGCCTGGAAATATAATAAACATTGACGTTACTAAGACGACAATCACAAACAACGCAAATTACGTCTGGCATCGCAAAAAATGAATATATTGTCGAGATTAAAATAGGCTACAAAACTTAAGCACTTGTGCAGATTTTTTTCTTATATTCTATGAATTATTATTATCCTTTCACGCCTAAACGGGTGAACCGATTGAGCTTAAATGTGGTATAGAGATAGCTTAGACTCTTAGATAACATATAGGCTACCGCACAGCGGGCAAAACTGCTGGGCGCAGCTAGTATATACCAATAAGCTCAACTCACCGGATCAGCCCTCAACCATCCATATTTCTCCTCCAACAAGTTCATATCCCTGTCGAACTGGTTGAGGAACTTGTACTTGAGTAGTTCATCATCGACCAGGTTCCACTGCCTCCGAGCGTAGTGGTAGGAGGAGTTGTTGCCAGCGCGGGGGAAGTCCAACCACTCGGGGTGGCCGAACTCGTTGCCTGGAGTCACAAAACATTAAGTTAGGACAATTCATATACCCCTTCTATCTAAATGTTCACTATTATTTTGTTTATCAAGTTTTCTTTGAAGCGGTGATGGCCAAGGATTTAGATATGTGGTGCAGTTATTCTTGATCACCGAGTTCCAATTCCTGTCCATAACCAATGACTAGTGACTGACTTATAGTCATATGTTTCCTAGCTGGGGCAGAGGGCGTCCACAGTGCATCTCTCTAGACTATGACTAGTCCACCTAGACTTTTACATCATTCTGAAATCCTGGGGACACTACACTGATTATAGAGGTATAATGGACGGCGTTATCTCTTACCATCAAGAGAGCATCGTGCTCATCCATCGACAATTCTATGATACTTGCCGATGAAGTTAAGGTACGCCTCCCCTCCGAGTGCGTGAGTGATGAGCCGTATCATGCAGTGTAACGCCAGCCCTCGTTCTATGGCTCGGTGTGCTCATGTTTGTATACATCGTCCATCAACAATGCTCACTCACCGATGAAGTTAAGGTACGCCTCCCCTCCGAGTGCGTGAGTGATGAGCCGTATCATGCAGTGTAACGCCAGCCCTCGTTCTATGGCTCGGTGTGCTCATGTTTGTATACATCGTCCATCAACAATGCTCACTCACCGATGAAGTTAAGGTACGCCTCCCCTCCGAGTGCGTGAGTGATGAGCCGTATCATGCAGTGTAACGCCAGCCCTCGTTCTATGGCTCGGTGTGCTCATGTTTGTATACATCGTCCATCAACAATGCTCACTCACCGATGAAGTTAAGGTACGCCTCCCCTCCGAGTGCGTGAGTGATGAGCCGTATCATGCAGTGTAACGCCAGCCCTCGTTCTATGTCTCGTTGTGCTCATGTTTGTATACATCGTCCATCAACAATGCTCACTCACCGATGAAGTTAAGGTACGCCTCCCCTCCGAGTGCGTGAGTGATGAGCCGTATCATGCAGTGTAACGCCAGCCCTCGTTCTATGTCTCGTTGTGCTCATGTTTGTATACATCGTCCATCAACAATGCTCACTCACCGATGAAGTTAAGGTACGCCTCCCCTCCGAGTGCGTGAGTGATGAGCCGTATCATGCAGTGTAACGCCAGCCCTCGTTCTATGTCTCGTTGTGCTCATGTTTGTATACATCGTCCATCAACAATGCTCACTCACCGATGAAGTTAAGGTACGCCTCCCCTCCGAGTGCGTGAGTGATGAGCCGTATCATGCAGTGTAACGCCAGCCCTCGCTCTATGGCTCGGTGTGCTCATGTTTGTATACATCGTCCATCAACAATGCTCACTCACCGATGAAGTTAAGGTACGCCTCCCCTCCGAGTGCGTGAGTGATGAGCCGTATCATGCAGTGTAACGCCAGCCCTCGTTCTATGTCTCGTTGTGCTCATGTTTGTATACATCGTCCATCAACAATGCTCACTCACCGATGAAGTTAAGGTACGCCTCCCCTCCGAGTGCGTGAGTGATGAGCCGTATCATGCAGTGTAACGCCAGCCCTCGTTCTATGTCTCGTTGTGCTCATGTTTGTATACATCGTCCATCAACAATGCTCACTCACCGATGAAGTTAAGGTACGCCTCCCCTCCGAGTGCGTGAGTGATGAGCCGTATCATGCAGTGTAACGCCAGCCCTCGTTCTATGTCTCGTTGTGCTCATGTTTGTATACATCGTCCATCAACAATGCTCACTCACCGATGAAGTTAAGGTACGCCTCCCCTCCGAGTGCGTGAGTGATGAGCCGTATCATGCAGTGTAACGCCAGCCCTCGTTCTATGTCTCGTTGTGCTCATGTTTGTATACATCGTCCATCAACAATGCTCACTCACCGATGAAGTTAAGGTACGCCTCCCCTCCGAGTGCGTGAGTGATGAGCCGTATCATGCAGTGTAACGCCAGCCCTCGTTCTATGTCTCGTTGTGCTCATGTTTGTATACATCGTCCATCAACAATGCTCACTCACCGATGAAGTTAAGGTACGCCTCCCCTCCGAGTGCGTGAGTGATGAGCCGTATCATGCAGTGTAACGCCAGCCCTCGTTCTATGTCTCGTTGTGCTCATGTTTGTATACATCGTCCATCAACAATGCTCACTCACCGATGAAGTTAAGGTACGCCTCCCCTCCGAGTGCGTGAGTGATGAGTCGTATCATGCAGTGTAACGCCAGCCCTCGTTCTATGTCTCGTTGTGCTCATGTTTGTATACATCGTCCATCAACAATGCTCACTCACCGATGAAGTTAAGGTACGCCTCCCCTCCGAGCGCGTGAGTGATGAGTCGTATCATGCAGTGTAACGCCAGCCCTCGTTCTATGTCTCGTTGTGCTCATGTTTGTATACATCGTCCATCAACAATGCTCACTCACCGATGAAGTTAAGGTACGCCTCCCCTCCGAGTGCGTGAGTGATGAGCCGTATCATGCAGTGTAACGCCAGCCCTCGTTCTATGTCTCGTTGTGCTCATGTTTGTATACATCGTCCATCAACAATGCTCACTCACCGATGAAGTTAAGGTACGCCTCCCCTCCGAGTGCGTGAGTGATGAGTCGTATCATGCAGTTTAACGCCAGCCCTCGTTCTATGTCTCGTTGTGCTCATGTTTGTATACATCGTCCATCAACAATGCTCACTCACCGATGAAGTTAAGGTACGCCTCCCCTCCGAGCGCGTGAGTGATGAGTCGTATCATGCAGTGTAACGCCAGCCCTCGTTCTATGTCTCGTTGTGCTCATGTTTGTATACATCGTCCATCAACAATGCTCACTCACCGATGAAGTTAAGGTACGCCTCCCCTCCGAGCGCGTGAGTGATGAGTCGTATCATGCAGTGTAACGCCAGCCCTCGTTCTATGTCTCGTTGTGCTCATGTTTGTATACATCGTCCATCAACAATGCTCACTCACCGATGAAGTTAAGGTACGCCTCCCCTCCGAGCGCGTGAGTGATGAGTCGTATCATGCAGTGTAACGCCAGCCCTCGTTCTATGTCTCGTTGTGCTCATGTTTGTATACATCGTCCATCAACAATGCTCACTCACCGATGAAGTTAAGGTACGCCTCCCCTCCGAGTGCGTGAGTGATGAGCCGTATCATGCAGTGTAACGCCAGCCCTCGTTCTATGTCTCGTTGTGCTCATGTTTGTATACATCGTCCATCAACAATGCTCACTCACCGATGAAGTTAAGGTACGCCTCCCCTCCGAGCGCGTGAGTGATGAGTCGTATCATGCAGTGTAACGCCAGCCCTCGTTCTATGTCTCGTTGTGCTCATGTTTGTATACATCGTCCATCAACAATGCTCACTCACCGATGAAGTTAAGGTACGCCTCCCCTCCGAGCGCGTGAGTGATGAGTCGTATCATGCAGTGTAACGCCAGCCCTCGTTCTATGTCTCGTTGTGCTCATGTTTGTATACATCGTCCATCAACAATGCTCACTCACCGATGAAGTTAAGGTACGCCTCCCCTCCGAGTGCGTGAGTGATGAGTCGTATCATGCAGTGTAACGCCAGCCCTCGTTCTATGTCTCGTTGTGCTCATGTTTGTATACATCGTCCATCAACAATGCTCACTCACCGATGAAGTTAAGGTACGCCTCCCCTCCGAGTGCGTGAGTGATGAGTCGTATCATGCAGTGTAACGCCAGCCCTCGTTCTATGTCTCGTTGTGCTCATGTTTGTATACATCGTCCATCAACAATGCTCACTCACCGATGAAGTTAAGGTACGCCTCCCCTCCGAGCGCGTGAGTGATGAGTCGTATCATGCAGTGTAACGCCAGCCCTCGTTCTATGTCTCGTTGTGCTCATGTTTGTATACATCGTCCATCAACAATGCTCACTCACCGATGAAGTTAAGGTACGCCTCCCCTCCGAGCGCGTGAGTGATGAGTCGTATCATGCAGTGTAACGCCAGCCCTCGTTCTATGTCTCGTTGTGCTCATGTTTGTATACATCGTCCATCAACAATGCTCACTCACCGATGAAGTTAAGGTACGCCTCCCCTCCGAGCGCGTGAGTGATGAGTCGTATCATGCAGTGTAACGCCAGCCCTCGTTCTATGACGGCGTTGGGCTCGCTCATGGTGCTCATGTGTGTATACATCGCCGCGTCCATCAACCAGAAGGCTATGGTTTTGTCGCCTACTAGAGCCTGAAACAAAACAGCTAAGTTAGTTATATCTAAATTATCAAATCAACTTGATCAACTCTCAAGCTTCAAACCATATTGCTCTTATCCACTAAAACATTCACCTCATGTTAATACGTAGGTATTAAACATCCCATCCCAACCATCTTCCAACCCTCATCCTTTTTCCTTCTTTAAGGAGTTTTAATCCACATGTGTACTAAATCAACATGATCTAATCTACTAAACCAAATTAATCTAATCTACTAAAACTAATCTAATCAAGTAAACCAACCTGGTCATGGCTCTCAGCATAAGCCACGGTGCCCTCCATCCACCTCCTGTTGGTGAGTGTATGCACAATATGGCCTAACTTCCAGTCCTCATCCTTCTCCTCCTTCAGCAGTTTGATCCACATATCGGGGATGGCCATGCCGAGTCTGTAGTCGAATCCGGTGCCGCCTTCGTTGACTGGGCGGCAGGACGCTGGCATTCCGGATACATCCTGGGAAAATGACATTATATGGTTTAACTAGCTTATGCTCACGGCTTTGGCCGTGTGACAAAATCCTTTCTTAGCGGATGACTACGCCCTAAAACCTATCTGTGTGCCAAACTTCAACTCAATCTGTCCAGCGGTTTGGGCTGTGCGTTGATAGATCAGTCAGTCACTCTTTCCTTTTATATATTTAGAAGATTACACATAATATATAAAGAGAAATCTCACTAATATTATAAACGTGAAAGTTTATAAAAATGTATGGATGTACCTACGTTTGTTACTCTTTCACGCTTAAACGGGTGGACCGAATGAGCTGAAATTTGGGATAGAGATAGCTTAGACCCAGGAATAACACATAGGCACATAATACAGCGAGTAAACCGCTAGACGTAGCTAGTACTATTTTTTTTTTAATTGGACACATTTCTTTTCATTGTAAATTTGATAAAAAATTGTAAAATACCACGCACTAAAGTTGCTAGGTCGTGACGTAACTAGCCGAACTTTGTTACATTTTGTACCGGGTTACTACCTACTCGTCTCGCATCCCCACCCAAAATCTTATAAGCGTTATAAATCAGACATTTTATTTCATTCACAAACCAAAAAGCCATTTATAATTCGTGTATAATAAGTCGCCCATATATAATAAGTCGCCATATATAAAAGATCGTTTCGTATAAATTTACAACTAAAATCTGCTACATTGTGACGTATCCATCTACTGAGAAAGGGTTTCTTAACGCGTCTGGGCCCATAACCTAACACCCATAACCTAACAAAACCTTTATAAATATCGTTCAGATCATTAGAACTAACCTCAGCAATAGTAATAGCTCTACTATCGATGTTATGAATGAGTTCGTTGGCCAACATCAAGTAAACCATGGCTTCAGTGTCGACATTCAAGCCGTAATACTCGTCGTAATGCCCTGAGAAACCTTCCCCGATGCCGCGGCTGTGGTACAACATTGATGTTACTCCGTCGAACCTAAAAACAAATAAATATGTATAATTTTTACTATCTACGACCGCATCGCCGCTTAACAAAGGCTATTAAAGGAGTTTAAGAAAAAAATCGTGTTTACCTGAATCCGTCGAATTGATATTCCTCTTGATACCATCTCAAATTCGATAACAGGAATCTTAGCACTTCGGTTCTGAAATGATAAAAGTAAGATAAAAATAAAATTTAAACACTTTATAAAGTCCTACCTCACTTATTAGTAAAGTAAAAATACACGATTGAATATTAGTTTTATAAATTACTTCTCTCCAAGCGTGTTTGATATATCTATTTTCCATCACTATATGAGAATGTATCAATTTATTTCAAGAAATATTTATAGAAATTCTAATTGTATAAAATAAATGTATGACCGATTGATCTATCAACTAACAACCAAACTCCCAATCCGATCGGGTTGAAATTTGGCGCATACGTACCTCGAAATATATTTACATGTGCACAGCCTTGAGCTCAAACCACTGGACGGATTCGCTTGAAATTTGGAATATAGATAGATTTTATGATGTAGACCGCCGCTAAGAAAGGATGTTATCACGCGGGCAAAGCTGCGAGCACAAGCTAGTATACTATAAATAAAAAACTTACTCAGAATAATTAAACAGCCTACTATCCCACAGCGCATGCGTGCCCCGCGCCCCATCGTGGAAGAAGCAGGAGTTTGTTCCGTCGAACTCGTTCAATCCGTCGAGCGTGTTCTTGGAAGCGTGTGAATGTACCACATCCAGTAGGACATAGAGCCCAAGCTCGTGTGCACGGTCTATTAGGCGCTTTAGCTCGCATGGGGTCCCGTATCGACTGAAAAATATACAGGGTTATCGGTAATTCAGTACAATGGTGTATAAGCCCTTATTGTGGATCTCATATTAGCAGTGGCGGATTTGCCCTAAGGCCCAGTAGGCCCGGGCCTAGAGCGGCCAGATATTAGGGGCGGCCAATCGTGACAAAAAAATCACTGATGACAAGAAATAACTAAAAGTACGTAAATATTTTAAAGGCTTCAAGGGGCCATGAGTTTTTCTCGGCGGCTCTGCTCTATAATAAGAATATTTATTTTCTCACCGCTCAGAACAAATCTTTTGTAGCCTAAAATATAAAATTTTCTCGGCACTCGCAGCTAGCTGCTCGTGCAATAATAAATAGCATATTATGTATTTTGCTCACCACTCAGAACGAGCTCATTGCACACAGTACCGGCGTTAGGGTAGGGCGCGGTTGGGCGACCGCCCAGGGCGCCGGATAAAAGGGGCGCCACAGGCTCTATAATGGGGCGCCCCATTCGTTCTGAAAAAACAATATTCTCGGTGCTCGTAGCAAGCTGCTCGCGCTTTTATAAGAACATTTAGTTTCTTTGCCACTCGAAGGAAGATAAACGCACATCATTCGTGCTGAAAAATTCAAAATTTTCTCGGCACTCGCAGCGAGCTGCTCGCGCTTTTATAAATGAGAAAATTTACTTTCTTTGCCATTCGAAGCAAGATAAACGCACATCATTCGTGCTGAAAAATTCAAATTTTTTTCGGCGCTCGCAGCGAGTTACTCGCGCTTTTATAAATAAGGACATTTAGTTTCTTTGCCACTCGAAGCTAGCTTAACGCACATTATTCGTGCTGTAAAATATCTAAATTTTCTCGGCGCTCGCGCTTTTATAAATAAGAATACTTATTTAGTTTCTTTGCCGCTCGGAGCAAGCTAAACGCACAACATTCGTGCTGAAAAATTCAAAATTTTCTCGGCGCTCGCAGCGAGCTGCTCGCGCTTTTATAAATGAGAACATTTACTTTCTTTGCCACTCGAAGCAAGCTTAACGCACATCATTCGTGCTGTAAAATTCAAAATTTTCTCGGCGCTCGCGCTTTTATAAATAAGGACATTTAGTTTCTTTGCCACTCGAAGTAAGCTAAACGCACAACATTCGTGTTGAACAAATCTAAATTTTCGCGGCGCTCGCAGCGAGCTGCTCGCGCTTTTATAAATAAGAATACTTATTAAGTTTCTTTGCCGCTCGGAGCAAGCTAAACGCACATCATTCGTGCTGAAAAATTCAAAATTTTCTCGGAACTCGCAGCAAGCTGGAAAGGTGGATTTTTTTCTAGATACGCCCATGATTTTGCCCATCGGAATCGGCCCAGAAAAAAATCCTGGAATTTTTTCCTTTTTAGTATGGATTTGAATTGCTTTTTAGGGGGCGCCGTAGAAATCTCGCCCAGGGCGCTGGTAATGTTAAAACCGGCTCTGATTGCACATCTTTTGTAGTCTGAAACGTAAAATTTTCTCGGCGCTCGCAGCAAGCTGCTCGCGCATTACAAGGTTTTTAAAATTTTATTCAATTCGGAACGAGTTTAACGCACACGTTCTTGTCAGAGATATAACATTTCCTATTTTAGAGATTCGAATTGTAAACGTTGAAATGTACAAACCTACCTTGTTCACAAGAAAAAAATTCTGGATCCGCCACTGTTTAAGGAGTAAGTAGGGGTAGACATGTTATATACGACGTAGGTGCAGGTATTACATGGACTGGGGCCTAGGGCGGCCTAGACTGTAAATCCGCCACTGCATATTAGCTATGATTTGGGCGCCAAATAATTTTCGCGTAAATTTACAGTTTACGAGTAATTTGGTTTTTTCTAAAAATTGTTCGTATCAATCGCAACAATTTCAAAAAAAAACCGGTCAAGTACGAGTAGGACTCGAGCACTGAGGGTTCCGTAAAAACCTACGGGTTTCTACGGAACCCTAAGGAAAAGTGGGTATAATATTATATACTGTAGGTTTTGATTCCCTTGCGAGTACTTGCGAGTTTGAAAATATGCGGCTAAAATTGCTGTTTCTTTTGATTGCGTTGATATAGATGTTTGATTTTTTTGCAGCTTAAAGTTATTATAAAGCTGAGTATTTGGTATGAATTTCAATTTAATACCTGTACGCGTTCTTGAGGAAAGGGGTAGTAAATATAAAAAATTATTAAAAATATTTTTTTATATGATGTAACTAAAAATTTACAGTTTTCGCAATTTTTCCTGTGCCTATGATTTAAGACGTTGCTGCGTACCAAATTTCAAGATTCTGAGTTAACGGCAAGTACCCTGTAGGTTTTGATTCCCTTGAGAGTAGTCGCGAGTTAAAATATACGGCTATAATTGCTGTTTCTTTTGAATGCGTTGAGATAGAGATTTGATTTTATTACAGTTTAAAGGTATTATAGACCTTAGTATTTGATATGAATTTCAGTTTAATACCTGCACGCGTTCATGAGAAATAAGGTAGTAAGTAGTAAGTATGAAATTATTAAAAATATTTTTTTATATGATGTAACTAAAAATGTACAGTTTTCGCAATTTTTCCTTTATCTGTGCTCTAAGAAGTTGCTTTGTGCCAATTTTCAAGATTCTAAGTTCACGGGAAGTACCCTGTAGGTTTTGATTTTTTGAGAGTAGTTGCGAGTTTAAAATTACGACTAAAATTGCTGTTTCTTTTGAATGCGTTGACATAGAGGTTTGATTTTATTACAGTTTAAAAGTATTATAGACTTGAGTATTTGATATGAATTTCAATATAATACGTCCACGCGTTCATGAGAAAAAGGGTAGTAGGTATAAAATTATTCAAAATATTTTTTTCATATGATGCAAATAAAAATTTATGGTTTTCGCAATTTTTCCTTTATCTGTGCTCTAAGGTGTTACTTCGTGCCAAATTTCAAGATTCTGAGTTTACGGGAAGTGCCCCGTAGGTTTTGATTTATTTGGTAATGTCGAAAATTTGCTGAAATTTGCGGCATATTCGACTATATCTTTTGATTGCGTTGACCTAGTAGTTTGAAATTTTCACAGCTCTAAGAGGCAATAGATCTTAGTATTTCCTATAAATTTCAGCTTGTTACCTCCACGCGTTCCTGAGAAAAAGGGTCTTGACAGACAGACAGACAGACAGACAGACTGACAGACAGACAGACAGACAGACAGACGGACGGACAACAAAGTGATCCTATAAGGGTTCCGTTTTTTCCTTTTGAGGTACGGAACCCTAAAAATCTAAAAAAATGCCCTTATAATTATTTATATTTTATTATCTCATTGTACCTAAACGAGTCATAAACACCACGTAAACACTATCAAAACTACAAAACTTAGGTGCCAGAAATTTCCCGTTGGTGACATACCTGCTAGCTGCAAAGAAGCTGGTGACTTGGTAACCAAACGACGCGTAGTAAGCGTGCTCCATTATCGCCATCAGTTGAATTGAATTGTAACCTAGAAAGGACATTTTCTATGATAACCTTTATGGTCTTTTACTATTTCAATTTATACGCTCTATTTCTCTTAAGAAATTTATATAATAGTAGATACGCAAATCTAGTAGGTACCTACTGATTTCTGAATATGAACTTATATTAATTTATGACATCAAGGGGTTAATGGCGAGTAAGCATATCCACCAATTTAAAATTTAGTTATATTTCTAAAATAGAGAAAATAAAAAAGAAAATATTTACATTTTAATAGGAAATAATTGGAACTAAACTGTTGATATGTAAACGACGGAGCTCTGAGGTAAAAAATTACAAAATAGATAGGTATTGTTGAGAATATAACAAAATTGAGAAGCCATTCGTATGCGGTAAGGGGTTAAAAAAATTCTTTTGCTCTTTCGCAAACGACATCCATCGTAGAAGTAGTGTTATTAGGGTAACTTTTTCTGTTGGAGTATAAACCCCAATTATTATCGTTTACAAAAACAAGGCTTTCGATCACTGTCACTGTTTAGTAAATACCAAGTTTTGTACACCCAATGATTCCCTCGGCTACCCATCTACCACTTACCTTAGTAAGTTAGAGCCACACTACTGTGGTGTTATGACGCATCACAACAAACTACACAACACTTCTACCTTTCTACCTTAAGATTTTTTCTCAAATGTGACTCTAACTGCTGACCGCAAGTATTTTAGTATTCTTTTATCTGTGCCTTAAGTTACCTTGGTTTTTAATCCTGGGCAGTATGTTTTCCCTGAACTCGTCGTAAGTCCCCACCCTTCCCTCAGAAGTAGCGATGCCCACGTGACACTCGTATATGCGCAGTGAAGCTGGGCGGGGCACTTTCTTGTGTTGGAACTGATATGGCTGTAAAATAAGCAATGGTGATTAAAATTTCTGATTATGATAAACGATTTACCGAAGGTTGTCAGAACGGCACAATGTCTGATGTTTGCAGACGACTTAAAGCTTTTCTTGGGTATAGGCTCCTTGGAAGACTGCGAAGAACTCCAAAAAGATATTGATCGAGTGTTTGAGTGGAGTGAACGTAACCACTTGGCTTTTAATAATTCCAAGTGTAAAACGTTTACCATTACTCGAGCTCGTGACCCATACAATATGACTATCGAATATCTGATGTCTCTTTGGAGCGGGTCACAGAAATACGTGATCTAGGACTTATTATGGACTCAAAATTAACCTTAAATAATCATATAACTAAAATTTGTAGTAGTTCTTTCAAATCACTTGGATTTGTAATGCGCCAAGCGGGTAGATTTAGTAACAGAAGTACTCTAATGACTCTATACAATGCCTTTGTAAGGAGTAAGTTGGAACGGAATGCAATGATCTGGCAACCCCATGAGCAGAAATATAAGCTTATGATAGAACGAGTACAACGGAAATTTGCTCGTTTTGTTTATAAGAAGTTATATGGGGGTACTACCCTTACCTCTACCCTTACCTCTATCCTTCGCTTTTCGTTGCTGGTATGGTCGGAGTCAATACTCTCGAGCTGAGACATAAATTTGCATTGATGGTGCACTATTACCGTCTCCTCAACAGCCACAATGTTGACAACCCTACTGCATTGGCGCGTTGTTCGTTGTACACCCCTAACGGGCGGTGCAGGTTGCGCATGCGACGGCTACTTGAGGGCCCACAGTTTCTCACCCTTACCTCACAATTTGCTCCAACGGCTTATGCTGTGAGACTGCTCAACGCACTGGTTGCTCATTATCCGGATGTTGACTTATTTTTTACTCCTTTCAATACCTTTTCTAAACTTTGTGTAAACTTTTTGGAAGTGTATAATAATTAGATCCTTTTTTTGTTTCATGTGTATTTTATAATATAAATTGTATTGGTTTACTGTACGTGTTGGTATATACTGTAAGTACAGTGAACATTTGAATAAAATAAATAAATAAATAAAAAAAAATTACACTTAATAATAATATTAAGACACCTATTTTATCTCGAGAAATTGACATGTTTTTTAGTCGCCATGATTATTAAGTTGCTAATACAAACTTTCGCGTTTACCTCTCTTACAAAGGTAAACGCAAAGTTTATAAGGATATAGATTAATCTTTCAGGCCTTTAGACCATTTACGGCTTGACCAATTGGGCTAAAATTAGCTAGATAAGCTTCCTAAACTCAGACTCTAAAATAACTCAAGGGTTACTTTTCTTCATAATATTATTATGCACGCATACTTTGCATGCCGGAATATTTTGATTCATAAACTTGCAGATATTAAAAGTACAATTTAGACGAGTACGATTTAGATATCTAATCAGCTAAAACTGTTTGTCTGCCAATCATAAACATTACATAAGATACCAGTAATCCTAATAATAAAATATATGTAGATACCTCCCTAACACGCGAGATTGTGCGAATATATTTAGTTTTGTATTTTGACTATACGTTTGTTATTTTAAAGCAGGGTCTCCAGCGCATGTTTTGGTCTACATAATATACATTTTCCATAAAGCAATGTCAAAGTACACTTACTTTTTGTTTGCTACAACAATGTTTTTGCTTTCTATACCCGATAGAAAGCACGTACAATAGATTAATAATTATAATTATGACCGACTATCATGTTTTTGTTGATTGTGTAGACCAAAACACTAGCTGGAGACGCGACTTTAGTAACAATACTAGTATTCTTTTATCTGTGGTAACAACAAAACAAAGCTAGGAAATAAATATCTAGCTTATGGCTAATATTCTTTTATCTGTGCTTATGAAAAAAAGAAGAAATCGCTCGTCGTCGAATTCGTTTTGAAGAGATCGCTATTAGCGATAAGACCGCCAATTGTAACACATTTTTCTGTGTAACCTTAGTTCTAAGTCTATATTGTTGTATTTGTGTGAACAATAAAGAGTTTTCTATTCTATTCTTATGGTCATCATTTTTTAAATTTTACCTTTTATTTTTTCAATCCATAAAAGCTACCATATCCAACTCACCTGATCCGGTTTATAAATGAACTGCTGATACGTGAACCCCTCGTGCGGTTTCACATAGCTGGCCCACGGAGACATCCTGTACAGGTGGTCGTTGACGATGAGCTGCACCCTGGAGCCATGCCTTAGGGGGCAGTCGGCCGGGATGTGGAGCTCCCACTTGCCGTACTCTAGCTTCTTGAATTGGTGGCTTTTGGGGTTCCAGCCGTCTGCGAATTATGGACTAGTGAAGATCTATGTGTTGCCGTCTGCGAATTGTGGACTATAACATTTTAGACTTTCACTCGTGACCACGATACATGCAACTGTATCGAAACGTCGAGGTTAGTTTTATAATGTTTTTGTAAAACTAGCATTAAATACCAACGCGATAAGTCCCGAGTTATATAATTAATATGAATTGTGGACTAGTAGAAGATCTATGTGTTGGCAATTGTGAAGAATGAAGTATGTCCCAATTAAAGTAATTTTTGTAATGAGTTACACTTGTAGCAGACTTAGGAAGTGGTGATTACATGTGGTGGATCCACAGTTCTATTTTTTAGCATTTGTATTTGAACTATGTTAGGGATAAGCCCCCCATGGCTTAAGGCCCCGTCCTGTACTGATCAGCTGTATATCAGCTGGTTACACAGAAAAAAATCCCAGATCCGCCTATGGGCTAGAGAGGCAGTTTATCTAAATAAAATAATTACTTACTGAAATCCCCCTGTAAGTGCAAGGAATGCGCTCCAGGCGCCCATTCCCGCCAGGTCACCGAGCCATCTGAGTTGTACTGCGGCCCGTAGTACTTGTAGCCCTTTGTGAACCCTTCCACACCGCCCTCCCACGACTCGATGCGGTCCCACAGGTCTTTGAAGCAGCCATATCTGCGGGCCGGGAAATGAGGGTAGAGTGCTTTTGACGAAAGAGGTCCCGTGGAATTTGGCGGTACTAAATTTAATATGTATCTATAATCGATTATTACTGTACTTCATATGTTAAATATGTTTTATTTGTTAGAATTAACGTAACCAAATACCAGTGTACCAATTTAATTAAGAAATTATATATGAGAAATAACGAGGAGTTAAAATGTTATAAATATTTTAACTCTAAAACGCGTGAAAGGGACTCTTTTCGTGAAAAGCATTAGTCGTGAAACTGGTAGTGTGGTTATAAGTTGCTTATACAAGTACATAAGTAGGTATCTATTGTTTCAAAAATCGAATTGTGATTTTATTTTATAGAAGCGCTCTTTGCCTAATTTTATGGCTACTTCGAACTACTCAGTTTCGTATGTCATGGGCATGGCTCATGACTCATGTTCCATGGCTACATTGGAATACTTTTCTTATAGGTGTAGGTATATTGTGATCGTAGTTCTTATCTAATTATCACTAAACCTAGTTATTAGGTCTATCTGTAAGTACCTACCTACCTACTAATGTGTGTTTGTAAATTATGTCGTTGTAGGTATATTATGATAATCGTCCAAGAATTATTATTCATTAATGGCCTTGTTATGTTAGACGCTTAGTGCTTAAGTATTATTAAACAATCTAGCTACCTATTATGTCTTTTCTACCTATTTTAAATGTGAGCAGCGATTCACATTCCTCCCGCTATCAATTGACCTTTCATTTGACATTGGAATCGTAGAAGATTGGACATCGCTTACAGCGCTGCAATCAAGCGTAAATTTCCATTACTATTTTTATTATAACTTTAAAAATTGCTCTGTAATAAATTCTAGAAAAAATATTTGATGAACTACAAAACAATTTATTTCAAAAATGCAATATCTTAGTATTTAAAATCTAAACACGAATAATTATTTTTAGATCAAATTTTATACAGAATTAAAATCACGAATAGAGGAGCTAGTGTCTATGTACTAACACCGATTTATCAGCGTCTCATTAAAGCTGATAATTAGTTCTGATTCCCACCACATTTATACAGAACGTTGTCAGAGTGTGTAAAGCGCTGCAGCGCTTAACTGTCATCTGTTTGTAAACATGTACACTAAAATAACCTAAAAACTTCCGCTATTTACCACGCATTAACTTGTTTAAACACTTTTTATGTTAAACTAATTATTTTAAAAATGAAATTGACTCACCTGCGTCGGATTTCCCTCTCGTAAGGTTTCAAATAGCCATCGCGTTCTAATAATTTGGCTAAATCCGGAACGGGCACGTCCATCGGATCCATTGCAGAATAGTTACCACCCATCGTATTTAGCTGCGTGAAACGGACCGGTTTATCTGCGCACGCGTAACACAACCGCGGGAAACGATAGCCGCAGTTCAAATGATAATAATATTTTATATTATCGAGACGTAAGTAAACAAATTTAATTGAGATAAAGCAAGGGTCATCAGTTGCAGAATGATCCTCACTCACCTTCTAGTGGAGTAGTGATACTCACTCGTTATTTTTTATGAAGTATATTTTATCGCGAATCGCGGGTAGGTATAATTTGATAAAACAAATTTGTAAACACCCTCTGTTTAGCTACCTACAATATTATGTGTGATTATGTGACTCCATAAAACTATTTATAACTTCATGTGTGACTCTTGATTTGCTGAAGTTATAGAAATGATTTGTTTAGGTAGGTACCTATTGAATAAGCACATACTTAAATAGATAATTTAGAAAGTTGTCTTGTGACTAAGAAATATTTTTGGGAGAAAAGATAGTAATTAGTATATTAACTACCTAGCCTAGCTAGATGGCAGTCACTGGCCATACACACATAAAAGTTTTAGAGTGTCCCAAGTTCATATAATATTATCTTACGAATATTATATACGCAAAAGTTTGAAAAAATGGATGTCCGTTTGTTAATACTCTTTCACCCCTAAACAGGTGGATCGATTGAGTTTTTATAATATAATTTCTGCTTAAGATCAGGTAGATTCTGTTCAAAGGGTAATCAATAAAAAAAATGTACTGAGTTAAGACATGATCTGCACATCCAACACAAAATTCTTTTGCACATAGAGGGGCGAGGGAGGCGTTAGAGGAGGGTGCCGGATCATTGGACATGCCGCTATAATGAAGTGCCAGATTAGTGTGATTATACTATAGTACATAATTTTCGTCACCAGATAGTACTACTAAACTGCTGCAGCCAGTGTTGAAATCATAGTCAGTGTTAAGAAAGTTGCTCCATTCCTATTTAAGTGTGATGGGTCTTTTCAAGAAACTTCTAAGCAACAATATAAATAATAGCAGTCCTGGAAAGTTATTTTTTATGCCATAAAAACTACAGCTCAAAACTATTGTTCTAAGTCATGCAGAAAATAAACTACCTTCAATAATTTACTACCATTTATTTACATAACTTATACTACAACTAATAATAACAATATATTATAATCAACATATTAGAAAATATCCGAGCCTGTTCTCTTTGCCCTTGCCACTGCTTCTTCCGGCTGCAATTTTTCCTCTTCAGAAGGTTCCAGAGATAGTCCCTCCTCATTTAACTTTCCTTTTTTGTAGTCTAATACAATTTTCTTGCTATAAACAGCGTCGAAAAGCTGCTCTGGTGTGAATTCACTTTGAATAACGTCTGCTGCTTTGTATGAAACATACGGCTTTAGTTCACAACCTTTCAAGTCTGGTACGATCAATTCCGGTATCATTTCGGGAACAGTATAGAATTTTCCGTTTAATGTGTAGCCTGTATCGCGAACTCCGCGCTTGTCGACCTCCAATTCCCTATTCTCAGTGACTTCCCTCTGTTTGTGAAGAATTGACCCTCTCTTATTGGGAATAATGAACTTGCGAAAGTTGCGCTTGCCCTCCCTAGGTGCCGACAGAGATATGCTTCTTTTTGACACGTAATTTAACAGAGAAACCTTCGACATTTTGTGAAAAATACTTTATTATTTTCACTTTTCAGTAAAACTTTTTAGGTTATGTTGTTATGTCAAATCTAAACGTCAAATTTGACATTTTACTATCCGTTCGTAAATTAAAAAACCGGTAAAATCGAAATTATTAAGTTTTTGCAATGACAACATTAATTCAAGTAAAAATTTAATTGGACATCCCTATCAAATGCACAAATTGTATTTTTGATGGCGGTAAACAGAAATTTGGTTATGGTGTGGCTATATCTTAGTATTTGCAAAGTAAAAATATTATTTTACTTAACCCTAGAGTACTAATGTAAATTTACCACCGCTTAATCCTAATGATCGCTTGGGAGGCTACTTTTTAAATAAATCCAATTTATTGTGTTAGTTATTTATTATATTTTTATACAAATAACATAAATTAATAGGTAACATCTACCCTTTCAAAAACTGATACGATTATTCTTTTTTAAAATTAACATTAGTCTTAAAATAAGACTTAAAACATACAATTATGAACATTTTTTATCAGAACACAACATTTTTTTAAGTCTGTTTAAAAAAATCCTTTAAATATATTTTTTTTGGCATTAATATTACTATCCGATATATGAGCTTTATATAACAATATATAAAACATATGGTAACATCAAATTTTTGTCTACAAACTAATTTGAAGTCAGCGCAAAACAATACGATTTTCCTATGGTGGTTTTTCTTTTGACGCGTTTTCTGGAACTGGTGAACCTGACGCATTCCTTGTGGCTTGATTTAGTACTCAAATGTCGGGGATTCGAAGATATCTTTTAGTCGGAATGACACGAAAAAAACATCTGCCGCGCTAACATCAGTGCCATAAGGGTCGACTTCCAGGTGGTCCTCAGTTTCGCTGTCAGAGTTCTCATTTAGTAAAGAAGCGGCTATTTATTCTTCTTTGAGATTCATCTAAAAGGAAAATAAACATTTGTGAAGTTATACCATGGCTATATGCTAAAAAAAACGCAAATCAAAATAATTAACGAAAAATAAAATTTACCGTTTAATACTAATGATCGCCTCCCCGGCGATCCAGCAGCTTATATCTCGAAAACGGAGCATCCCCGCTGGCGGACGCGTTTTTGAAATAATCGAAAAAAACTGACCGTTCGCGGCCTGTCAGGCGATGATTAGTACTCTAGGGTTAATATAAAGAAAATTGATATATGTGTCAGGTAATTTTACATCAGACCTAGTTCAGGCGAATGGGTAAGAGTAGGTGCTGCAGTACAGAACAGATAAGTTTATCAGCATGTCATTGTTTTGCAGAAGCTATGCAAGTGATTTTGGGAGTAAAATAGTGAACAAAAACGACATGTTTTATAATTGTATAATTTATCCGAAAACAATAGGTATCATACACAGGTACATTATATTATACAATTAGACATAATAATAAATTCTTGAAATGTGAAACATTCTCATCATAAAAAACCCTAATCCAATTACATTAATAACAATTAAAATATTCATTATTAGGTACTCTCACTCACATGCAAACTTACCATTAAAAACTAAATATAATGTGTTTTTCTTCTAAGATAAAATGTGTGTCAAGCTAGAGCCACACTACTGATGTGTGGTGTGGTAATGAGTTATGACGCGCCAAAATAATATCAGTTTAATCATACATTTAGTATGCCTTAAAGCCGCGTCTCCAGCTCCTTTTTTGGTCTACACTCTCAACAAAAACACGTCAACACACAGCAAAATTCCCCTACACAAAAAAAAAAATAATGTCTATGCTACAAGCTTCAAGAAATGTTTTTGCTTTGTTTATTCATTTATTTAATTACTAGCTGAGCCCGGCGCGGCAGTAAGCTTCAACAAATGTTTTTTGCTTTCCATAGCCGATGGAAAGCAAAAACATTTGCTGACGCTTAAAGCATAGACATTATTATTTTTTTTGTGTAGGGGAATTTTGCTGTGTGTTGACGTGTTTTTGTTGAGAGTGTAGACCAAAAAAGGAGCTGGAGACACGGCTTTAGAAACACATTATTACAGTTTGATGACGTCACAACACACTAATGAGATGTTCAAGCTTCATCTCAGTATTGTGGGTTTAGCTAAACTTTTGTGCTGAACATACACATTATCTCAATTATTTAAAATAGTTATCTTTTTTGAGTTTTCACGTTTTATTTTATTTTATAAGCGTTAATAAGTAGGTAATTTGCTTGAAGTTCAAGCTGTATATAACAATGATAATATATTCCAAACATTGGCACTCTTTTATAGCACCTTATCATATAAATATTATTTTTAATATAATTTTACATATCTGTACATATACTTAGTCATTTATTATTGTACATTCTTTCATAAGTAGTCATGGAATATTGAATTATATATAGGTATATGTGTTTCATATAGACGGTAAAACGGCATGAAAGGATTGAGAAATACAAGTTACAGTATTATTAGGGGGGGTTTAAATCAAGTCTCTGTACAAATTAAACTACAAGTTTGTAGGGAAAAATTGTTTTGGATCTTTGTTCCAATAACAACTCTATTAAATTTTTTCAGTTTTGTTCATTTAAACTATGAAAATGCACCCCTAAATATTACTTCTTGCATCTCTTGAGACAAAATAAATTAGAATATAATTTTAATTAACAGATTAGCGAGTATATTGAGGCAAAATGCGATATATAAAAAGAAAACGTAAGTAGCTTCTAGTTTAGCACCGTTAGTGACTTCATAAGCAGTATGTATTTATTTATTGCTTTTTTTTTTAATATAGACCGTTTATTTTAAATCTATTTTTATGAACACCTGTTTGAATGAACTTCATTAATATTAATATACAGGCGAATCTTTTCTATAATAAATCTCCAGAACCTTCTCACCTTATTTTTATTCATTTGGACATCGGAATAGATATAGTCAAAAGCAAAAATAACGAAAAATAATAATTAATTTTTTTGCACCATTTATCCTTATTAGAAATGTAGTTAAAGATTAGATGCCTATTTGCCCTGCATTGGGACCAATCAAGCTTATCAAAATCAAATTTAAAAATATAGACTATTACTACTACTACATTACAATATCAAATTTTCGTGAGATTTTTAGACCACACTATACGTTATTTCCACAATTCCGTGATCCGATTCCGATCCAAGACTGTTTTTTTTAAATACCTGCTTTCAGAGAAGTCACCTGTAGCTATGTTGAAAAGATCGCCATGTATAAGTAGACATATACTTATTCTAAATATGAATCACATCACATCGTAACAAATCGTTTGGAAAATCGTTTGTCCGTAAGCATAGGGTTTACCTACATCACCAAGCAAACTTTTTATATATTATTTCGCTTTTTTTAATACATATAGGAACAGGGGTCAAATAGTTTTGAGGCAATGTTAATTTTTTTAACAAATAATAAAATGGAAAAATATGCCATGAGCTGTAAATTGCTTTGAAAATAAATGTAAAAATTATAAAGTCAATGCAGAAATAGAGTCCAGCGACTGCAATCGGAATTTGTGAATGTATTTTAGTCCCTTTAGTCTGTATTTTCTTATCATTGGAAAACTGGAAATTATACGATATTTTAGTGACAATGGGGTCGATATAACCCCCACAACCTGGTTTAGCTGCGCTTTTTTAACGTTCTTAATTCCAAAAACTATTTTGGATTAATATATTCACATTTTTTGTCTATACTTTTCCACTTTTATAACCGATACTAGTAAAAACAAATATTGTTAACAGTGGCCTGCCTTTTCACTTGAAAATGTACAAACCATTTTCTAAGGCAACTGCCGAAAGATTCAATACTAAAAACAAACATTTTCAACTGAGGCCTGCCAAAATAAACAAAACATTCTCTTAGGCAGCTTCACTGCCGAAACAAAGATGCACTCCATATTGCTTTCACCCCTTTCCTATTAACTAACTCCATTAATCAACCCCCCATGTCATGTGTCTGTCGGTCTGTCATCGTGGTGGTTATTCTCGAGTTCTTCTAACGTGTCGCTGGAAGAATGCGTCATGTCGCTCAGTTCGTCCATTTGTTTCTGTTTCTTACGAACGTTCCAGTGTAAGCACTCGGCTAAGGAGTCGAACCAATCAGATATCTGGTCTTGTGCGCATATTGAAGGCACGGGGTATACTGATGTTGTGACGTATAGGCTGGAAAGTAAATGATAAATGTTAAACAAATCATATTTTTAGATTACAGACTATGTAATAAGGGCAGATAGAAAAAACTTTCATTTCATAAAATATATTATTATTACAAAAAAAGGCACTATCCCAGCAACGTTTTGGGAGCGGTTGCAATTTGCGTTAGAAAATGTTTAACTAAAGACGTAAAGGTGTAAAGGGTCACAGGAAACGCTCGTAAAAAGTCAGTGAGTGAGATGGCGACCTAAAGAGCACTTAGCCGTCTTGAATAGCGTGAGCTGTGCCCAAGGTTCTTATTAATTAATCATATTAATATATTGGATTTCTTCAAAAACAGTCTTTATAAATTAAAAAATTAGAAACTGTATCTTCTTCACTTGTCTGCCTTTATTACTATAGACTGTAGTTAAAATGTAAATTAAATTTAACCGATTTCAAATTAGATCATCTTTTACATCATAAGTTTGGTTAATTTGTACGAATATTAACTTCTTAAAGAAGTAGACCATATCAGAAGTGGGATAATAAAAATAATGAATTATAGTCTTACTATTTAGAACCTAACCAGTGCAAACATAAAATACGTAACTCACAATATGAAACCGGTTAAAACTTTGTAATTAATAGGTTAATAAAAACAATCGGTGCAAGCAAAAGCGAAGCATAAACCAGCATGCTATGTATATACACAGTACAATAAATTTACATATACATACTTAGAAAAGAATACTGTTTATTGTTGTGAATTTTTTTTTACTTTTTTTATAGTGTATAATGGACTAATTAGTGATAAAATATAACCATTTAATCAATTTTAATGTACATACCCATATTATTATTTTAAAGCCCTTCACCAGAAACCCATCACCGCATAAATATTATTATACAAAATTAATGAAGATAAAATCGTGTGTAACTAAACTGTTTTATTTTCTAAACATGAATTAGCTGTCTATACCACCAAAACTATCAACAATGACTGGCCACATAAAACGCTTGATCCTCATTGGTTGATTCAAAATTGGAACATCAAGCTGATGAGAATGTACCCTCATTCCGTTACAATTGAGTTACCTATCGCCAGGCCTTAGCATCAACTGTGAGCGTCCATCGAAGGAAACACTGGCAGAGTTACGCGCCCCTAGGCTGGGCGTTATCTGAAACAAGCTTGCGTTTTCAAGACACTTGACTCTGGCATATGCACTAACCGCACAAATAAATTTAAAAAAAAAACGAATAAAACTTTTTTTTTTTAATGCGCAGTCCCTATGAGTAACCTCATTTTGACCTTTGAAATTGGAATTTAAAATTATGCTCCTACTTTAAGTTTCCAATAAGAAGAGATTCAACTTCTATAAAACGTAATTAAATCTACAAATACTAAAGCATGCTACAAAAATTTAATTAAATACTACTCGTATTTACACAGTAAAATCTAAAAATACAAGAATTTACCAGAGACAAATTACAAAGAAGATATTACAAAGCATGCGTGCGTTAGTGTGGCAACACTAGAATATCAAACAGTTGGCAATACTGGTGTTGCCAGTACCTATCTCCGTGCTGCAACGCTTGTCTACTCCGGCCGTCGAATGAGACCCACATCGCATTTCGCGCGTCAGGCGATAGCGCGATCTAGAATTTTGATCCGTTAATTTTGAGATGTAAATTTATTAGTCTTTTAAATAGAAAAAATAATCGAGTTGCCAGTGCCAAGCGGTCATTATGACATATTGACTATGTTCTATGAGATACGTTGGTAAAAATTGCCACCATATCGGCAATATCACTGGCATTATATAGGTGATGGTAAGGCGATCGTTTGCCTCCGGATCTCTAACATGATAAATAACATGAAATTAATACACACAGTTAAAATTGACAGCCGCTGTGGTCTATCTAAACAAAGGATCTCGCTAGCACGGGATTGGTCACCCCGTCGCGATTGCATCATGAGTGGAGTAGAAACCTGGGTCGCTTTGACGCCCTCGTACACACTACACCGCAAAACAAGTTTTTGCATTTTTGGTGATGTGTATGTATTTGATACCTCTTCACGCCTAAACGACTGAACTGAAGGAGCTGAAATTTGGTATATAGGTAGATTAGATCCTGGAATAGCACAGCATAGACCTAGTTATTTAGTTACAAAGTAAACAGTAGGAAGAAGGATACGGTAAATCAGTTATATAGTTACCTTTAACTCTACTCCCGCGGGGACCACAATAGGCCTGAAAGACAGCGAGTGAGGACATATCGGGGTGACCATGATGGCTGGTACTGAAGGATGGATCATACTCGCACCGGCGGCTACTGCGTAGGCTGTACTACCAGTCGGCGTCGATACTATTACACCTGGACAACATTTTACTGAATGAGACGAACGTAGATAATAATAAAAGCTTTTACTTAGGAAAGGTATTACGTATTTTGTATATAGGCTACTTATTTTTATAGTCTCTGCATAGTACCTAATTAAAATCTTATGATAACAATCATTATAATTCGACCCGCTAAAGGAGTCTTGATGAACTTTATATTTTATTGTTTTTCAATTATATATTAACTTTTCGCCTAAAAAAATGACAGACCCGAAAAAATCAACTTGTATGATCTTTTGGATATTTTATAAAGCACTTTTAATTATCTAGCTTTTTTGGCAAAAATGTCTTACCGTCGCCCTGCACCGAAGTGATATGCTTCCCATCGAGGAACAGGTCTATATTGGAGAGGTACGGTGAAGGTCCTCGGTCGACCACCACCTCGTTCAACACTAGAATAGTGGTCGGCTTCTTTTTGTCCTTGCCTTGGTCACTTTTGCGCAGGACCACGCATTGGAGACGCGAACGTAGGGTTAACGCTGCGTGACCTGGAAAAAGTTTTCTCAATAAACAGATTGGCCTAAAAGGGATGGTGATTTTTTTTGTACATCAATGGATTATAGTACAAAATATCAGTTTATGTTGTCCTATGTATTATGTCAATACCTATATACTAAATAAATAAAAAGCAATTTATTGACAGTAAAAAAACATAAAAAATACACAAGAAAACCTATACAATTTGAACAATTATTCTATACTCAAATATACAAGAACGTTATAGTTACTCATACAATATATATTATATTATTATCTATTTATACTTATCTACTCCATATTACTACATAAACCTTTAAATTTCATACCGGAACCAGTGCTTTTATTTTGAACATGACAAGTCCATACAGTATTATTTTGATCGCTATCTTCGTCGTCGTTTTTAACTGAAAATATGACATTGTCTTTCGTAAAAGTTACGCTCAAAAGAATTGCTGACTGTTCTCACACACACCCCATTTCGATTAATTGGGTTTTTTAAATTTTACACAAAAGGGAACTTTATGCTTAAATTTGGTCTGAATAGGAATGATATGGGTGTATTCGTAAGCATTCTTTCCGATCCTAATTGTGAAGCAGGTCGTGCACTCTTGCAGGTGTTTATGTAGTGATGTGTATATTCTATTAATGTCTGTATCAATGTGCGGGTTGCGAGTCGCTTTGAAGTTGGGAGAGAGATGAATGTTGTATATTATTTTTGATAGTTGTACATGTTTAGGGTATGATGGGACTGGGATGCCCTTAAGGGTAAAAGTCCCAAAAAACAAATAATATTTAAAAAAAATTACACACGGATTGTACGCTAAGAAAATATTTCTGGGCGGGAGCAAAGACGTGATCATAATATAGATTTAAATAATCCCTCAAAATAGTTAAGATTTTAATATTATTTTTCAATAAAAATAAATATTTAAAAGTCTCACCTTCTAGAACGTTCATAACTTGGTCTTGAAAATTGTTGAACTCGAAGGGAGTTAGGAATCCTAATGACCCTAAGTGGAATGCCATTACTGGAGGAACTGATTGCTGAAAAAAGAAAAAAATATTTTACACTATATATTTTTAAATTAGAAAACTGTAGTGTAACAATGGAGTCATATTGTGTTCGTATGTGTGCCAGTGTTGACGGTTGACTACTAAACTTATATTGGCGGAGTATTATAAATCTTTTATTATTTGACTCGACCAACGATGAAACAAAGGCTCTAATTTACTTACTAATAAATAAAAGAATATAAATAAAAGCAAAATCTTGTTATTTTTCGGTGACATATCTGGGGGCACGGCAGTGCCCCCGCCAAGTCGAGCAAAAAAAGCGGCAAGGCCGTACCATCCTTTTCTGGAAGCATTTCAGACCATTTTCGACCCTTTTATTATATAACTTCGTTGTGGATAAAACTAGAAACTTAAAGAAGAGAAGAAGACTTAGAAACCGAGTAGGCATTGTATAAACACGATTTATTTCAAATTTCATTCAATTTGAACCAGTAGTTTAAGAATTATAACTAGTCATAGTTTCTAATTTTGTCACTTACTGACCCATCATCAAAGTCTAAGGCACTTCTAGCAAACATAGAAGCTTCAAATTTGGTACATAAATAGAGTTTAATGTATAAACCATAGAAAAACTAAAAAAATATGCAATTTCGGTCCATTTTTCGAGATACATAAACTGCATAAATAACTTTGTAATCCTATATAAATGTTTAGGATGAGGAAACGGATCTCACAACTTTTTACGGTAGAAGAACTGCGAGTTGCTAAACTTGTTTTTTTTTTTTTACAAGTTATGTTTTTGAAAAAATACGGCATACATATTATAAAACCAATAAGATGTTAATACCTGGAACAGCGAGCTGGCATGCAACAGAGTGCCGTCTCCGCCCAAACATATGATGAAGTCGATCTTATCCGTCAGGTCATCAGTGCCCGCTCTGAAAGTCATCAACCTCTCGCGGACTGACGAGAAATCTCCGTATTCTTTGAGCAATGTGTCTTCTAATACTGCCGCTTCCACGAATACTACCATACTTTTGTCCTGGAATTTAGAAAATAAACTAGTAAGAATTTTGGCATAAAATCACGTTTGATATATGAGAGCCCACCTTTATTATTTACTAGCTGCCCTCAGCGGTTTTACCCGCTGTACGGTATCCTATGTGTTATTCCAGGGTCTATAAGCTATGTGGAATGTGGAGTCTTAGTAGGGCCCCGTTTTCATACCTTGGGTACGGAGTCCTAAAAATCGTCCTCGGTCTATGTTTTACATGGTAAGGGGTAAATGTATTTACGAGTACAAGTCTATGAATTCGGAAAAACCATTGTATAAGGTATTTCTTTAGAATTATGAAGTAATTTACATTTTTCTCGTAAATGTATACAATTTCTTACGTCCATATTGCAGGAATAGAAAGACAAGTCCTTCAGGGTTTTTAATGAGGAAATACAAGAAAAGGGTAGACCTTGACCGTTCTTGAGGAAAATGAGAATTGAATAAGTACGAAAAAACATTTTAATATTTTTTTTCTTCTTAAAAAAGTGGCATTGATGCTCAGTTACTGGCAACATAGGGCTTACTTCGGACATCGTCTTTTCATACTACATTTTAACTAATGAAAATATACACAAAACAACTATAATAACTTTATATAATATTTTAAATATATATTATACGTATAATTTTAAAAGGATAGAGTGACTGATTGACGGACTGATCTATCAACGCACATCCCAAACCGCTGCGCTGGACAGATTGGGTTGAAATTTGGAACATAGTTAGGTTTTATGACGTAGACATGCGCTAAAAAAGGATTTTGCCAAACGGGGTTTTTATTGAATTACTCAATAAAATTTAGCCAGAAGGCAAATTAGAGCACACAAACCAAGTTAAAAGTGGTGACACTCGCTCTAGGTGGCGCCCCTGTAAATATCCAATATAAAATTTTGTGTAAAAGTATAAAAGTCACCTCTTGGCTGTAAACAATGGCCAGTCCGCTCATAAGTATTGCATGAGGCGCCTTGAATTCGTATCGATCACCTGAACTTGACGTGTTAATGGACCTTTGACATTACGAATTACGCGCAACTAAAACTTTAAAAGTTAAAGGTTTTTTTCTATTTCTGGTATTATAACTACTAGAATTCACGTTTATTTTAGTACATATTATTTATATTAAAAAAAATGTAATTTTAGTGGATGTTTTGTTTTTTACTGACTGCGAATTGAAAACCTCCTATTTAAAGTCCAAGTAATATGTACCTACTTTAAATATGAGGTTTTCAATTCGCCTTAATTTTATTTTTATTTTTAAAAGCTAATTTATTACTTGTTAAAATTTAATATATACTATGTTTTCCGATTATATTCGAACAAGTCTGAACCGAAAAGATTCTTTTTTGGTCGATCAAAGAGTAAATCTATTTTCAGATTTCCCCATTAAAATTCTATAAAGTTATGAAAAGTGCGTCTCGCGATTTCTTATTGAGAGCGAGAGCTTAGAGTTTAATGTTTTTTTATTCACTTGTACTTATTTATCAATCGTATATGACGCAGACCGGATAAAGTTTCTAAAGAGATCAATTATAAAATGCCTAGACGTTGATAAACTTTCACCGAGAGCAAACTTGATCCTATGCCTGCATACCATTACATACATATCCACATACAATTATATTAATTAACCCAATTACCCTTTTTAGGAGTGGACACCACGTCTTGGTAAAAGTAGTGTAGGGCGCCCATATGATGATGATGATGACCAAAGTACACGTCAAGACGATTCAAATGAGCCCAAACTCGATGGGGTTACGTCATACGTAATTACGGAGTTCCTATAGCCACCTTCCAGCTCCATCATCAGATCAGCTCCATGTCATAATAATAAGATAAGAAACACTTTATTGATCCACATATAAAGTAAATTTTACAAACAACATAATTAAAACTAAGGGCAGGGTTATTGCATAGTCATCCGATTTAAACATGCATTAAAATTTCAGCTCAATCGGAAACCGGGAAGTGGATCAGATTAATCTTGCAAGATTTGATTACAGACAGACAAACAACGGACCGATTGAAAGTAAATAAAAGCTTGTAAAAAGAAAGACTTACATGAACCAGCCAATGGACGAGCTGCACGAACGGCGCTAAGATGGTGGCGTCGTGCACCTTCTTGATGACGAGCACCGTCAGCGGCGGCTTGTACCACGTGAGCCGCTGCGACGCCGGGTCCTGGATCTGCCTGGAAGGTCGCACTCGATCAGTTAGGGCCGTTCATCAGGTAGGATCAATTGGCCTTATGCCGCAAGCGAGTGCTTCGGCGTACCCGCTGCCCCGGCATTATGGAATGAATACCCTCAGGTTTTAAGTGGTATCCCCGCCGCGTCCATGTTCAGGGGAGGCTCAGATACGTCATTATTGTCAACCTGGTGGGTGACAATGCGTATCGCGTTTTTCTTGGGACAAAAAAGGATGGTCTTACTAAGAAACCACAAAATATGAGATGAAGGTCACATGAATCGCCAAGATCCTCTATTATGGTAAGTGAAAGAGGTAGAGACAGTCCACCGAATACCTGGATACCTGCACTGTCATTCAAAAATATATGCTGATACAGACTAGGCGTAACGCTTGAAATGATCAAAATATCGCTCAGAATGGCGAAACAGTATCACGAACGCCGATAGGAACAAGGCAAGGGGCACCGATTGATTGATGTTAAACAAATATATATTTAGAAAAAATACGAAACTTAAATTCAATTAATATTAAACCAGATTTTTTTTATCGTTGCACAAACGAAAACAAAATATTTTAAAGGAGAAAACCTCAAATAATCAACAAAATCACCTTTTTAAACATCGTTCATTGAAGTAAGGCATTATGATTGGAAACAACTATTATAGCATAAGTTTAAAGTCCTTCACACTTCACGGGTTAGTAATTAAGTAGACACTGAAAAAAAGGTTATGGGCCCAGTCTTTATATGAAGGCTATTTTCTTACGCAGTGTTCAAAGTTTAAAAAGTTATCCTGAAGTTTTACCTTAATTGGGAATATCCTATTACAAATCCTTGACATTGGTTAAGATGCCTTCTTTCATAATAAAAAATCCGTGTGACTCATCGTCTGGAGGATGTACAAAAAGTTGGAATGACCATGGTCCGATGCCACGATAGTAATGTATGTAATTAAAGTTGGAACTAATTATCTCTATACAAAGTCGCTGTTTAAATCCAGTAGCCACATAGATGCTAGCGCCCTTACATTGGATAAAAGGGACTAAAGACACTTGGATGGGTCGTGATTCTCCATACATCAGTTTAAATAAAAAATTAACCTTTAATACAAAGCATTAGCTATCAAGATAAATCAAGTAAAGCATATAAGTGGCTAGTTAATGCATATTAAATAGATAGTCACGATGAAAATCAACTTGCACTTGTAATTTGTAACCAAAGTAGGATTTCATAATATGTAAGCATGCCGCAAGAAATGTATTCCTAATAGGTACTACCTTGAGAAAAGCCGCAATTAAAATAACCTACCTACATATTGTGAAACCCAGAAAATTTCAATAAAATGTGAATCTGCAAAATTTTACAGCTAACAAAGGTGTGAAGGACTAAATGGCGCAAATTGAGAAATAATTTAAATGGAGGATTGATGAGCTGATTAACACTGTTCTTTCATACTAGACTAGTACGGAACCAATACCCGAAGTGGGTAGGCTTCGACAGTGGCTAGTTTACCACCTACTGATCAAAACCGAGACTATGCCTTGTTCGAGCACGATTTTGTTCCATGAAGCCAGGGAAGGATATATCCCGTCTACTTGAAAAAGATGGATTCTGCGTTGTCAATACGTATGATAGACAGATCAACTTCAAATTACTTACACAGTACGAAACAGTATCACTAAAATATTGCCTTACTGACTGAACCTAAAGTCGATAAAGTTCAAAGTTCCACACAAAAAGAGTTGTGCAATGAAAATAGAATCAATTTTGATTTTCTTTAACTCGTCCCATTTGGGCCGTAGCTTGTAGGACGAGTTGGGAACTTTCTGGAACCAGGTTTTTTCATACACAGAGAGTTGCAGTAATCGACGAAACTCTTCAGTTTTGTGTAATGGAAAAGTTTCATCGATTGCCGCAACTTTTATGTAGCCAGTTTCCAAAAAGTCACGCAGATTCGGTGCCAGTGGCATCAAAAGTTGCTCTGTACCCAAAGAACCGTAATAATTTAAGGGTATACTTACATAACCATGGCGGAGTTTTTCATGATCCTGCCGCATGGTCCAAACTGTTGTATCGGTGAAGGAGCGTTCAGGGATCTAGTTCGCCTGAAACAATACAAAATTTTCTTAAGCTACAGTTTATAACACAGTTTATCAGCATTTATATACGAAACACCTTTTATCTATTTGTATTGTCATTGGAAAACCGTGGAGCATTACATACAAAATTTTAGATATCGGGTATAAATTAATACGTATTATACTTATATCATTGGCTGGTGCTCTTAAACAATGAGTAGGCGTAATTAAAATATAGTTACCCTAGTTTTGTAGATGTCGCAGCTAACTAGCTTAATCTGCCGTTTAATTAACAACCTAGCCTCTTTATTAAAATAAATAAATAAAAATAAAAAGCAATTTATTGACAGTAAAACAGCAAAAAAATACACATGAAAAAAAAGCATACACAATTTGAACAATTCTATTGTCAAATGGGATAGACTCAGCTTTGTGCGGCACAGGGAGAAACCACTGTGCAGCGCTGGTTTTCAGTTTATCCCATACTCGAGCGCCGGTGTTAGTCGAGTAGTTACAAAAGTAGTTTCAGCGGGGTTAAACGGCGCCGTTCAACCAACTCCCTGAATGACGTTCAGCCCTAGCCTTTATTACAACATTTAATCAACTGGCTGGCTTATGCTTAGGCCATTCATTTGATAGGATGACTGTGACAGAAAAAGACTTGAAACACTTCAAAATAAGAACATCAATACAGAAAGAAGTCGTTTCTGGCACTTTTTTTACCCAGGAAAAATGCGTTACGGCGCTAACTTAACCAACTGATGTCGGATTGCCTAAATTTCTGAAACAAGATAAAGTGGTTTCGTCCGTAAACCCACACTGACAGAGATACAATACAAATTAGTGAAATGAACAGGCTAGGCAACTGGTTAAATACAATTAATTCAATGACTAGACAAAGAAAATTGTTAAACGTCATCGCTCCAAGTAATTTGCCTTGCTGTTAGATTAAATGACGTATTTTCACACTGGACATCATTCAGGAAGTTGGTTGAACGGAGCCGTCTAATAAGAAGGCTAGGCTATTAATTGAACGGCAGATTAAGCCAGTTGGCTGCAACATAGACATTAGAGCTTTTATAAGAAGAATGAAGAAGAACCTTAGTGCAAAGCAATGGTGGAACCTGGATTTTAGCTTTAAGATTTCGAACCGCTCGAATTTTCTTTATTGGAGATGGGATGGCTTTATTTCCAAACTAGCTGCGCCCAGCAGGTTTACCCGCTGTATTATAAGCTTATGTGTTATTCCAGGGTCTAAGCTATCTCTACACCAAACTTCTGTTCAATCGGTCCACCCGTTTAGGCGTGAAAGAGTAACAAACATCCAGACATCTATTTTTACAAACTTTCACGTTTATAATATTAGTAAGATAGAGGTTTTTAAGCTAAGTTCTAGGTTTAACATTGATGCTAAAGATTCTTCAAAAAGGTATGTAATCTTACGTCACAGATAATATTATGTAGAATGGATTTTTGGGAGTTGGGCTGCCTAATAGCTGTATCTCTTATTTCACAGAAATATAAGTAGGTAATCTATGCTTACGCGTTTATCTGATTCTTAGTACAAAGTTTATATTCGAATATGAAAAGAATATTCCATATAAGTAAGTACCTACTTACATAATTTACCATGACATGCATTATTTAAATATAAGTACTCCTACATAACTCATTCTTCATATATGGTATAGAATCAAATTCTATCGACAATTTAATGATTTGCTATTTCCTATCATAAAGTCTGAAACGATCTGGTACCACATGAGAATTAATTTCAGAGAAATGAGTCAACTATAAATTAATTAGATACTACTCGTATCTTAGGTAGGTACATAATATTACGGTGTTAAATGGCAATATAATGTAAGTACAGTGGTTTGGAGCACTTAGATTTTCTGTAGATCGGCTTGTGGCCGATCTGTGGTTAATAAAAGTGTTCTTTACTGCTGTAGTAGCTGTAGTATTGTTAGTTTGTTGGAAAATAATATTGAAATTTCTCTTTTTCAGATTTTATCGTCACATTAAAATGAATTTTACATAATGTATAAGTACCTACCTAATAGTGGTTATGTGATCAAATGTTAATAATCTTAAGTTCACATTATAACAAAAGAATTATCGTCAATAAAAAATGATTATAGTTAAGTATGTAATTACAAAATAATAAGTCTTTATTATAATCGTTCCTAGAACATAAAATGGACTATCATTCTGTTGGAGCACAAACTCTAGTTTTTATAAAGGTTTCATAATCACGGGCTGGGAAATCGAATGTTAGGGAAATATACATTATTATCGTTATTAATATGGATTTTTTGGTGTCTGACGTTATGAAGTTGAGGCAGGTTGTAAATTAAAATTTGTATAAGCACCAAAGTACAGTGCACGCAGGACAGTTTTAGTTTTGGTATTGTCAGCACTCCACGTAATTCTTTAGATATTTTTTTAATTGTTAAAGTATGACATGTTTTATTGTACCTAAATAACTAGGTACAATTTTAGTATACCTACTAAAATTGTGCTGAATAATAGCATAAATAAAATTGTATATGGATATGAGGAAACGATGAATAAACAAAAAGGCAAATCTGTGCCTTATAAGGGGTTCTTGTTAATCAAAGGAGCAAAATAGATACCTCATAAATAAGCTAGAAAATTTTGAAGTACTAAAGTTACCTGAACTTTTAGGAACCTCCAAAATACGAGAACATAATTAACACCAGCACTACTCGACACAAGAAATCACATTACACTATTGCGACCGAACTTCCAAAGTCAACTCATTTGTAATGTAAATTAATTCATTTACAGGTGGCTACTCGGTCTACACTAGTCTTTTACGTATTATTATTAGCTAAAAATATCTTTATTATCAAAGAATGTCTCAATAGATTAAGAATAGTCGTAGGGTCATCTGAATTAAAATATCATATAATAAATATCATCAAGGTGCGGAACGGACTAGAATTGACCAATTACAGCGCTAGATAGAGATGTCAAACATAATATTCTAGCACTGTGATTAGTCAATTCTATTTCGTGCAACATGAATAGAAATTCACTATTAGAACAGTATTTTATGATATGTATGATTCAGGTTTTCCGACCTACAATCTTGGAAGACAAGAAAATACTGTTTTCTTCTCCAGAATAACAGTCGACAATTCAATATTAAATGAAAGAAAATGCAAAAAAAAAATCGACATTCGATCTTGGAAGACAAGAAAATACTGTTTTCTTCTCTAGAATAACAGTCGCCAATTATTTATTGAAAGAAAATGCAAGAAAATGCAGGAGATGAAGATGGCAAAAAAATATGATGTCATGACAAGTTATATGCTGTGTGTTTTGAAGGATCTCTACAAACTACACAATAATATGTCTTAGAAAAAAATGTTTGCAAAAACATTAGTTGTAACTTTTTGTAAATAATGTATTGTTGGCTATTCTTTAACAAAAGCTTCTTACGACAAATGGTTAAAAACATAGTTGTAAAAACGTTACATTTATATTTTAAAAAGATAATTATTGGGTCACGAATTACAAAGTCATAAGTTTATGATAAATGAAATATATTTTTGTAAATATAAAATATAACACGACATAAGCAATAATAATAAGGATAATTTGCAAAATATAGTCCTAGCAGGTCATTTTTGGAGGTAATGTTTAAAAATAAAGCCCAATGTCAAAAGATAAGGTTTCGCAAATAAATATCATACTGTACATGAATAAAACGACAATAAATGTATACAACAACTTTTGGATTAACCCCGCTAACCTTAACAGCAAGTAAATACATGAAAAGGAAGGTTCTACAAGGTACAAATATTTATCAATGAAAAGTTTTTAATCCTCGTACGGGTGGGAGTAGGGACATACAAGTTGGCATATTTTTATATCATCAATGGAATTTTTCATCCCTAGTAAGAAACTCAAGTTAAAACAAATCAAAAGAATAAAAAATACGTTGTTTGGGTTGGTATTATTTGGTGCCAGTACAAAGATAGCCATTCATTAGCATATATTTATACTTATCGGTGATTATTAGAATTGTATCAAAATTTACATCGTAGCCTTTGTACTCGTACAAGCTACTCCTATGGAAGGCGGTATTGCTTCTTCGGATGAATTGTGAAATTTAATTTGACTTCACTGAGCATTCACGTAAGATAGACAAATACGTTTTTGAATTTGTAATGACTATATTTCGCGTCGCTATAAAAACGGATCCAAAGAAACCTCTGGCCTCTTACCTGTGTCAGTCAATTTACATAAGTAGATGTAGCAGTTTCCAAAATCTCATTTCCTCAGTAAGTTATGAGTTGTGAACAGTTATCTAATCAACAAATGTTTGTGGTGAACCAGACTGGCTGGTGCTTTGTGTTTATAAAATGAAATAGTCACGTGTTTGATCCAAACATCAGTTGTGCAACCGCTTTGTTGTTATTTTTATTTGGACGGATCACTTTGTCGTGATTCTTTCCAATTTTATGGGCTTGCTGCTAAGGTGTGCAAGAAAACAAGACTATATTTCGAGTTTTTACGTTAACATTATCCTACTTGCATGTTAAACTCGACTATAAGACAGCGACATAAAGGAAATAGACTGTGACATTTCGCGCGAGATCTACATATACTATATCGTTGCGTATCTTATTCCTGCAGGAAAATTATTGAGGATACACTTTGAGTACCTATTAAACCAACCAAGAGGAAACAATAAATATGTATACTATTAACGGTAACCAAAATACACTATTATTAACGGTCGGCATACCTGCGATCAAAATATTCCTCCCTCGCCCGAACCAGCTCTGTTTTGCCCGACTCGTGAGAGAACTGCCTCCGCAACGCATTTTTGTATAGAGACATTATCAAAACACAACAGCATTGCACGTATGCGGTAACTGATAACTCAATGAACGTGCACAAACATTTTCACAACACTCGAAGTGCTAATGACTAGATTCCATTAGTACTTAACGGACACATTGTTTAGGTTCGAGGATCACGAGCGATACATGCGGGGTCATCACAGAGGCGCGCGCGCCGACTGACGGATACTGAGGGAAAGAAGCCTCCCAATGACAGTTCTGACCTTGAGGCACTCACGCCGCGATATCGCACTATCTAGCATCACGATCGCAAGTCAAATGAGACTTTATCTCAAACGTAAATCGTTAATATAGAAACATTAGGGTTAGCCACCTTAACATGATAACTAGCCGTGACTGTCCACTCGGCTCGTTTGGATTAGCATATCGTATGTTTTCGAAACGGCGTGAATCAGCATTGTAAATCTGTGCCGCAACGGGTCGACACTGACCGACATAGCCGGCGGTCCGGCGTGACCCGACCCGAAACTGCCTGACCAGCGCTCGAAAAAAACTGCATGAAAATATTTGAGAATGCAGCTGTCGAGTGAGATCATTATGTCAACCGACGATAAATGCCGGGATGTCGCGAATAGCCATCAAGTCTTTACCTGACAATAAAACTGCACATACAAAGATCAAGTTCTGTTAAACTCAAATGTTTAATACAGACGCCAAGTACCTGCTACATCCGCCACATTCAATACCGCGAGTATAATAATGATAATAACGCAAAACACTAACAGCAAGCCGTAATTTCTGTACATTAAAGATGTTTCGCCATACTGGAAGATATCATTATAATAATAATATAACAAGTTTAAAACTTCATGGACACTCATACGCGGAGGAATCTGGTTATCCTGTTTCGATGTTCTCGTAAAATTTGTTGGAACGTCTTTTGCAATGAAATGAATATTTAATGAGAAAGGCATGCGGTTGGAAGTTAGGACCAGGAGAGAGGAACTTGGAAACGTTTTTATTCTACTACAAGCAATATGAGTTTATTCATCTATTTATTATGATTTGAGTGGTCTATCCATAACATGTCAAGAGTTCTCAGGCACCTAATACAAACTCTTGGATGGTCACTTAGCACCCTTCGGTGACATAACAAGGGGCTATCCGCCGGTGTCAACACTAGCATTGACCGAGTTAGACGCGTCATCGGTTTCAACACTATAAGCTAAGCTAGTGGCGGACAAACCTTCGGACCATTGAAGGGTGGAAATTTAATTAATAATCATGCATAAATAACATGAAGAATGAACAGTTGTTTAGTTGACGCCGAGGCCATAGTTGACGTATTGATAGGTCAGAAAAGTCAGAATTGGCCCACGATTCACGATTAGAAGTTAAACTGGAACCTTACAAGTCGAAACATTTTGGAGGAAGCTGATGGCTTCAGGTCTCAGGTTGACCTTTTGCTTTTTAGAGACTGTCCAGAAAGTCAGAGAAAGTTCTTAAAAGCGGGTTTAGTAATTAGGTATGTACCTGCGTAGGATAAGTATGAAGGGAAGTTAATATCGTACGCCTACTTTATAGTTCTGGCTAGTTTCCTTGACATCGTTGAATACTACCCATACCCTATAGCATGGGCAATGCGTGACTCGTGCCCCGGTAATTGCTTTGTAGGCTGTAAGTGTATGTAATTACTTGGGGGCTGGGGTTAACTCGGTAGCATGAACCTATAATTGAGACTTTGATCAATTAATATGGAGGAAAAATGATCCGTCATAAAAAATAATGAGCGGTATATGTATATTAATTCACTACATAGTCTAAAACAAAGTCGTTTCCCGCGTTTGTCTGTCCCTATGCATGCTTAAATCTTTAAAACTACGCAACGGATTTTGATGCGGCTTTTAATTAAGAGTAGATAGAGTGATTCAAGAGGAAGGTTTATATGTATAATACATGCATAAGGCGTTACGAAGTTCACGCGGGTCCATTAATGTCTAATAAAATGTTGATAGCTTCGTTGTTTGACGTTATTAAGAAGCTTGGACAATACCCACCTAACTACACCAATATCCCATAACACCGACCTACTGTCATAATGTTGAAACAATGTTTGTTACAGGCCTACAGGCCGTACAAGCCACAAGATCAGAATCTTCTTCTTAGTCGTTATCTTCACGAAGTGAAGGTCTTTGTGTAGTCTGCAGGGTTTGCCATCACTATTCGAATTATACTTAATTTCGTATTTATTCAATTTCGATTACAAGATCAGAATAGCCTTGATAAAAAGGACTAGGCAAGTAGAAAGCGACAAAAGTCAAAAGCCTTTGAAAGTTTGACATCCAGATGCCCCCTGTAAAGTAACAAAGGGAATGAACTCTACATTATTATTCAGATAGTAAGCGTGCCGTGTGATGCATGTGGCATGACAGAAGTTATCAATTGACGACAACACTGCGTCTCATGAGGCCAGCTAGTGGTCTAAACGATAACGAGGGGTCAATAAGAGAACACTTTGTAAACAATCATTTTGATAAATCTCAAGGTATTGACAAAACTATAACACATTAATCAACATTGGAGTTAAATCTAGAAAAATCCGGGGTGAACAAGAAGAATTATCTAGCAAAAACATAAAATATTTTTCTCAGTCAATGCCTATATTTTGTCTACCATATAAATATTCTTGTGCAATTTAAGACTAGGCGATTACTACTCTGCATATTTTAGCTCTGCCACCAAAAAGTAAGTAGGTACTTACCTACTTATAACAAAATCACTGTGTCATTCTCTTTTTTTGCTTCCTCAAAGTATAGGCAAATAAAAGATTAACCGATATCACGAAAGTGTCACACATTGTTATGTATTGTGGCATTATCAGTTGATATATACAATATTATTATTATTTTACGGTATTTTACATAATATTATGAAATTGCTTTAAGAATTCTCGAGACTACCGTCTACATTCTTGTCATTTGGACAGCTTAAAAATGGCACAAATTTTCCTGGGCCCATAACCTGAAAGCCATGTAACCAGCTGCACCAATAAAAGAAGACCCTGCTTACGATTGCAAGCCTTAAATATTTAAAGATTCCTTTTACTTGTGAGTGTGTATAAGACGTATTATATCACTTTCACTTTCTACATCAAGACATCGGCGTCTACGGACGACTGGTCAAGCCAAATACAGATGACAGACGCTAAAGGATCAGCCATTAAAATATGTGACGTAATCAAGTAACGTGAAGAAATTTGTGAGATTAATATTTGTGAATGCTAAAATGCCGTTCGACCTGAAATGTTATGAATGGTTTAAGGTTCAAAACATTATTTTTATCTTCTTAATTAATATTTATGAACTACTAGACTACTACTAGATTCTAGATAGACAATAATTTGGCGTCGTGGCCATCAAATTACATAATGTTTTGTATTTTTAGAAATCGTTAACAATTTAGATCAGTTGCGATAAATTTTAAATTTACATGACTTTAACAATGATACTATTTATTTTTGACAAAGTTAATAAAGTTAATTAATTCCAGATAATTATTTCTGTAGGTGTTTATCACGAATGTAATAAAGCGGCTCTCTAAATGAGAGCCGCTATGGGTATAAACCACCCAATGCATTTTAAATAATCTGTAGTTCACTATTCCTAATTCCTACCATTATTCCAAAAGGAATACTATTTCTACAATTTTTCCACTATCAACTCATATCGTCTGTCCTATCGTGCGTTCGTGGATATGCGTGTTAGAGGAGTGGATGAAGATATGACGGATGATAGAGCAGAATGGAGGAGAAAACGTGTTGTGCCGACCCTACCTAGTGTGGGATAAGGGCAGGAAGAAGAAGGTCTGTACTATCGTCCCCTTCTTCTTATCGAGTCATATGGCTACATGATATTACCTATATAAATATACATAGTTATTTTGTTGAGAGAGTTAAAGCTGCTTAAGCCAGTATTGAGCCAGTTCTACAGCCAGTTCGTTGGCTTCAAAAAGGTCCTCAACTGTGCAAGTTATGGGGCAATTATGACAGATCTATCGTCTCCGCTGGCAATGGTCTCCTGTGTCATGCATCTTAAGAGAGCCAGACGTATAATATTATGATGATTGATTTTGGACGGAAGGTTTCTATTAATCCTTATATGAATAGCACGACAAATTCGTGCTATATACGGTACAATAACATAACAAACGACATCCGCATTAACAACTATAGACGTCTCGTCGCCATAAATAGGCGTTTCGAATTCGGATAAGTGGTTTGCACTTGCGACTTCGCGACACCAATATAGATATTATGATTGATTGAAACGGCAAAACGATTTGTTCATTAAATTCTATTCGACGGAAATAACCCAGGTTAGTTATATCTTACTAATATTATAAACGTTAAAGTTTGTAAGAATGTATGGATGTCTGGAAGAATGTTTGTTACTCTTTCACGCCTAAACGGGTGGATTGAGCTGAAATTTGGTATAGAGATAGCTTAGGCCCTGGAATAACACATAGGCTACAGTGCTGCGGGTAAAACCGCTGGGCTCAGCTAGTATAATATATGTATAGATCGGGCAACAATGTTAACATTTGTTTGCTGTTGCTGATGTCTTTACTATGAGCAACTATATTTATTTATATTAGCCATTTATGTCCCACTGCTGGGCAAAGGCCACCCTTCCGTCACACCATTCCGTCCTGTCCAGAGTTATATTTTACTATGAGCAACTATTTAAATTTGTTAGGACAACATAACAAGCAACATAAGATCCAACATAATAATTAACAAAAAACGGGAGCAACATAATAATTCTGCCCAGATGAAACTCTTTTTATTCACGATAAAGATATGTTGTAAATTGAAACAAATGTTCAATTTTTCATGCAATAGTTAGCAAACAAGTAGACGTTCCGCCTGATGATGAACGGATGCCTATTAGCCTTCTACATCAGGACTATAGCCAGTACGTCGCACGATAAATTCGATTTACGAGTACGTAACTCGATACTAAAAGGTTCTACTCTCGATGCTAACATGATTTAGATTCCAAATAAATAGTTATTTTTACGAGCTTTTATTTACTTTCATATCTGTTGTCTGTCTGTAATCAAATCTTGGAAGTTTAATTTGATCCAAGTCCCGATTTCTGATTGAACTGAAATTTGACATGTATGTATAAATCGGATGACAATGCAATATTATTATGACATGGAGCTGATCTGATGATGGAGCAGGAAGGTGGGCATAAGAACTTCGTAGTTAAACGACGCAACCCCATCGAGTTTGGACTCATTTGATTCAACGGTCGACGATGAATCACGTAACATAGAAAGGTATCATTAAATCATTCACTTTTATTTACAGCTTTTATTTACTTTCTCTTGTCAGTTGTCTGTCTGTCTGTCTGTAATCCAATCTTGCAATTTTAATATGACCCACTTTCCTGTATCCGATTGAGCTGAAATTTTGCATGCATCCATAAATCGGATGACAATGCAATATTATTATGACAAGCTGATCTGATGATGGAGAAGGAAGGTGGCCATGGAAACTCCGTAATCAAACGACGCAACCCCATCGAGTTTGGACTCATTTGATTCGTCTTGACGAGTACTTTGGTGCAGGATGGTAATAATAAAAGCTTGTTTTTAAAAAGAATTTTTAAAAATTCACTTTTTTTCAAAATTATAACATATGCCATAACAATATTGGTCATAGGGTCCGATTAAGTTATCATTAAGGTATATATTGTGTGTCATGCATAGGTCTTATCATTATTGACTTAATGATATTGCATTTTATTATCACCAATCATGCAGTGCTTCAATGCACTGATAAATAGCTACACCTACGAATAATAATAAGTCAGCTACACGAAACTTCGGATCATTGTTTATGTCAAAAATATGAAGAAACTCTCAGGGTTTTAGTGTGAAATCTTAATAAAATTAAAAATATGCATTACACAGGTTTATAACTTGTGTCTGAAGTTTTATAATATGGTCGTTTTGTTTTCCATGGTCACTTAACAGTGGTGAGAAAATTGTGAATCATGGTAAAATATAGGGTAAACAAATAACAATTCCTGCGCTTATAACCTTCGTGAAACGGCAAACTCACTAGAAAAATAGTGAAGTGATCAATCATGAATGTTATCTCATTTTAACTTACATCGCGATACTGTAATCGTAAACAAGTGTAATAATATACATACATTGAGATCCTTTCACACAATGTGAGATGGCCATACTTCATACTACATTCAGTTTTCGATCATTGTAGAAATAGGACTACACACCGTTTCCTGTGGCACAAGACACATATCTGATCTGCTATTGGTCTCCCGAGCATTTAAGAGCATGCAGTAGCCACGGTGAGGCGTCTTTCAATTTTTTGCGATAGGCTACTAATTTTAATTTCAATCTTTTAGTTATTATTTGGGAGAGAGCCCACCAAAATTCGTCTCCCAGAATAAAGTTATATTTTTGCCTCAATAACAGTAGGTACCCAATGGAAGCAATTATTAAAGTCGATTTTTGTCATAATTTTTGGTATCATGTCAGAATATAATACAGGGTCGTAGGTAGAATCATCTTGAAATATCGTAACCACTTAGAAACCACATGTATATTTGCCTCTTTAGATACCTTGAAATAATACAGTACCTATCATCACATTACGGTTCTAATGAAAACCTTGTAAACTGTAAAAAACTCATCGTGACTAAACAAAAATCAGATATGGAAATATATTGGACTACTGACTACGTTAGAAAGAATATGAGTATTTACAAATAATGGAAAACTGTTGCGTAAGAGATTAAACCATCAGCTTATTACGAGTAAACTGCAGGTACATACATAATCATTAATGTTTAAGTAGTGAATTTAGTTCACACTTAACATAATGAACTGCAGTGAAAATGTTGATGATCCATTTAAAGGAGAGTGTTAAACGTGATATACTATATTATGATTTAACGTCGTTCCTAACACCAGAAAAAGTTTCTTCAGTTCCTAGGAACAGAAAAGAAATGTTACAGAATACTCTATATGCGGCATTTCCTTCAGGCTTCACCAGAAATACAATTTATCTGTATTAATCGATGATATCACTCCACTATAGGCCGTATAGGTATTTAATCTTACTTTTAAACGTCCCTGACTCCACCTTACATTAATTAATAATATTGATAAGTGTGTTTTCTTTTAGTATAAATTAATGATTTGCGTTATCATTAAAGTAAACAATTTAAATAAGTGACAATTGCTGAGAATCATGAATTGAACACCTGTTCCAACATTCTCAAAATTTGTAGAGTGTACCTATGTACATGTTTAAAAATAACTATTGAATTTAAACATTAACTTATTTACGTCATACATTTTAATTAAATACTTGAATAGGTCACAAGTCACAACCTAATAATATTTGTGAAGCAGGCAGGACAATCGAAGTACCTACATGTAGAAAGGACAAGGTAGGCAAGAGTTTAAAAGTTATTAGAGCTGGATACTTAAGAAATTGTGAAATTAGAAGAACCAGGTAAAAAAAGCTAAGGAGAACAAATAATAGAAAAAAAAAGAAACAAGACAAGAAGATAAATGAAACAGAATAAAGGACGAAAAGAAGAGTAAGGGATAATGCATTTCCCGGACATTGCAACATATTATGTTCAAGGCATGAGTGAACAGCACATATATTTGAGCGCCTCATGCTTGTTGCTAATGCAAAAAAATGCTGCGATGACTGATAACAGACGTTGTGGAAAACAATCATCATTCCAGTACATTTTTTGTCGTTAGCCACAAGCTTCTTGGCTACAGGGTAGGGGTTGCCACCTTCTAAACAAGCGGGATTCACTAGGCTAGACAGCAGGGGCAAGGTAAGCACGATGTTTGTGACGTTAGACTACATATACAAGTAAGACTAAAAAGATGTTATAAAATAATACACTTCACTAAGTAACTAATTAATTAACTACCTAGAATCTTTATAATTGTAATGCAAATGCGGTGGTTAATATGTATAGGTATATCATGGATCTAAGAAGTGGTTACTACTTTTAGTCACAGGCACATGCAAGTGACATCATGGTATTGGAATTCGTCATTAAATTGGCACGGAATTGTTATTTACCATTCCCATTAACTGTGCAATTATATTTGTGTAATTAAAAAAATATTATCATTTGAGAATTGAGGTTAATAAAATGTAAGGCAAAAGAAATGTCTGAAATACAACATTCTAATAATTTGTCAGTTGTAAAACGCAAATGTTTCTTTTTCTTATAAGACACTATAGCATATAAAATTCTCCCTGTAAATTAATTGTCGACCCCATTAAAAAGAAAAATATCTATCTCAATTTCTTTGCCAATATGCCCTTCCAACTACAGGCCGATCTCCCTTCTTTCATGTCTTTCTAAAGTGCTAGAAAAACTGGTTAAACGAAGGGTGATGCGGTACTTAGAATCAAATAATCTTATAAGTAAAAATCAATACGGATTTCGAGAAAGAAGGTCTACTGAAGATGCAGTTCTTGGGCTTACATCTCTTATCACGACGTACTTGGATAGAGGACACAAGTGTCTTGGAGTATTTCTAGACTTGCAGAAAGCCTTTGATACTGTGTCTATTCCAATTTTACTTACAAAACTAGAGAACGTCGGAATAAGGGGAGTAGCCCTTGACTGGTTTACAGATTACCTTAAGAATAGGTCACAGAAGGTACGAGTGGAAGGACATGATAGTGAAGCAGCTATATGCCCTTACGGTGTCCCTCAGGGAAGCACATTAGGGCCTACACTTTTTCTGGTGTACATAAATGATCTGTGCACAACTGCTAGGCCAGGAATGGATCTGATCATGTTTGCTGATGATACTGTACTGCTGATCAACGATAAAACATGGGCTAGAGTTAGACAAGCTGCGGAAGATTACCTTTCTGAAACCACTAAATGGCTGGAGAACAATCTCCTTACCCTAAATACCTCCAAAACAAAATATCTTTGCTTTAGTAAAACTAGTGTCGGAGGTCCCCCTGTAGATTTTAACGTTAGAATACACACATTTCCATGCAACCGATTAAATCCTCGTCCCTCCCAATGTAAATGCACAATGCTATCGAAAGTAGACTGCATCAAGTACTTAGGTGTTCAAATTGATGACAAGTTAAACTGGAAGACGCATTTGATGACACTAGCAGGTAGAATTAGAAGACTTATATTCCCATTTAAAAGTCTAAGAGCAGTCGCTGACCAAAATATAGCTATACAAACGTACAGAGCACTTGGAGAGTGCCTGATTCGCTATTGTATCTGTGCTTGGGGGCATGCATCCAAAACTGATTTTCTCATTCTCGAACGAGCACAGCGAGCGATTCTGAAAGTGTTACAATTTCTACCCTACAGACATCCCACAACTGCTCTGTACGAAAAAGCAAATGTCCTCTCGGTCAGAAAATTATTTATATATGAGAGTTTACGACGCTACCACAAAACAATCGTTCCAACTCTACCGGTGTCTAAGAAAAGGGTAGATCGGTGTCCGGTCCCTCAAGTGAGGTCAGTTTTTGCTCACAAACAGTTTAATGTGGTAGCCCCGCTTATATATAATAAAATAAATAAAGAATTTGCTCTAAAAAAGAAAAGTAATAATGAATTTAAAAAACAAATTTTGCCTTGGTTGGCACAATTCGATTATGAGGGTATTGAGAATATTTCAAACTTTAGAATTTAGTATTATATCAGGACAAAAACACAGACACACACACACACACACACACACACACACACACTCACACATACATAAACTCAACATAGACGTCATGCATGCTTTGTTTTGCTTGTTTTACTTCTTATTACCTAAAACTGTATTGTATAGTTTTTAAATTTAAATACCAGAATGAATAATTATTGTAACTAGTAATAGAATATAACCTACAATAGACATAAATGCTGAAACAAAAATGGGAGAAGCCACTGGCTCCTGACACACAGTGTTTAACTAGTTTAGGAGCCTCTGGATTCAATAAAGATTATGTACATGCTATGTCAAATAAATAAACGTTATTTATTTATTTATATATTTAATATTACTAACTCAAACCAATTTTTTCGTAGCTGATCAGTTTGTTCTAAAACAATCTCAAACTCAAATTGTTTGTATACTGTAAAACAATTTGAGTTTGTCTAAAAACTCAAATTGTTTGTATACTGTATATACCAACAATATTTTGTCCAAAAACATTGTATTTACAAGTACAACCACATTATTGAAGGTTGCTACTGTAACGCATCATGGCATATGTAGGCCAAAGATACAATATGCATCGAAGACATAATATAGCATCAGAGAAACCTTAAGTTGCGCTCACAACCTAGATTTCAATAACCCTAATCTTTGGAAATCTTATTACTAAGAGTACAATAGGTTCTAATATAAAATTTAGTGGGCGCGAAGTATTCAAAAACATTTTTTTTTTATGTGATGAAGTAGAAGACGAGCAAGACGCTCTCCTGATGTTAAGAGATAACGCTGCCCATAATCAATACAGTGCTACTTAGGATTTCACAATTATGTGAAATTCTAGGAGCACTGCACCAACGCTTCTTACTCAAGAGTCATAAGATGTTAAGACTCTTTAGCCCAGTAATTTCACTAGCTACAGTGCCCTTCTACCGGAGCACAGTAATGTTTGCACATTACTGCTCAGGCGGTAGAATAACTGGCACTGTTGGGGTACCCACCTAGACGACCGAAGATTAATTAAGAAACTAGCATTATATAAGTAGACATTGTAAATAAGTGATGCCCCAATAAGAGTAGAATAGAATAGAAAACTCTTTATTGAAACATCACAAATATACAGAAAACTACAAATACAAAGGAAAGAAGCCAAAGACAATGTGACGATGAGAAAGACTAACGTTGCAAATAGGTAAAATATGATGGAGAGTAATGTTGGAGAGTTTTGTCAGGCATGAAATATGCGACAATTGCGAATAAATTAAAAAACCGTATATTTGCGAATGAGGTTGAAATTAACATAGGCAGTACAAATCTAATGGTTCTACATAGAGGTATTTAATTAAAGACGTCTAACTGGTCTTACTAGACCCGATTCAAATCATGTCATGAGACTGGAACTGTAAACGGCTAATAACGGCATTTGTCAATTGTTGAAAGATAAATTAATCTTTATGGTTAGGAAAAGACCTACTGCTGGTTCCTAATCTCCTGGTACTTCGCGAATATAAAGAATGCTTGAAATGAATGCTATCCGTGTATTCTGTGACTCAGTTGGCAACGTGAAAACCTGTCAAAGATCTCTCAGAAATTTCTGATCTCCCAGTACTTGTAACTTAATTAATAAAATTTTGCTTTAATTTAAAACAAGTCCAAATGTATTTTTAGGAAACTATCAGCGCGTTATCTACTTATATTTTCAATGAAGCCGTATAGTCAAAAAGTTGTTACATATGTATTATCAAAAGAGCCACATTGAACTAAGATAGCGAATAACCCAAGTACGAATGAAAGCTGGTGGCATTCCATGAAGTAATTATAACAACATCGGATCGATTATGTCGCTCGAATGATTCACGGAACTTCCTTGGACTGAATGTTATGCAGTAGCCGAATACAATTATGGTTTCTGAAGTGTCTTTGACTTTTGCTATCATTTTTAGAGATTTTAAAACATTTAAAAGCATGAAAGTATTTTCACATGAAATAAGTATAATTAACAAAAACGTATCTTTAAGTACGGAAATGTTAACTAAAAAATTACCTTCTTTCTATTATGAAATGAAGACGAGTATAAGAAACTTCTTGTGTATTTAAAACACAAATAGCATGAGGAACCTAACTCTGTACACACAGAGGTACGGCTATACGGATATACATAGATAAGACACGAAATGGAAAATTTGAGCAAATAAAATGTGATACTAAGAGTATCACTTACGGCCAAGTGCCGGACCTTCGTCGCCTGTGCGCTCTCAGCTGTGGCTCTGGCAGCGCGTGCAGCAGCGCCTGGGGGATCAGGCTCTTGCTGGGCTTGCGTCTCGTCAGCCGGTACTCCGGCCTCTCCGCTGCACTCTTACACAGCTTCAACGTGGACAGCTCGCTCTCCGAACCACACCACAACGAATCCATCGACAACATCGTTATTTATTTAATAAACGCACAGAATCAAACAAACATAATCACTGTTTCGCAACTGTCAATGATACACACAACTTTAGAAGTTCACATCCAAAACTTGGCTAAAATTTTGCAATCGGGTATGTTTTGCGAGGCAACCTTCTGCTGGCGCGTGTGTGTTGCAAAATTTCGGACATGTGAAGCCCGTTTATATTGCAAGGTTGAGCGAGAGTTGGGAATTGTGAATTATTGAAGTGTGCGGATGGCACCGGCTCGCGTCCGACGCCGCTAGCGAGTGAGTACGTGAGACCGCGGTTGGAGCGGCGATACGACTGTTGCTGGTGGCCGCGGCTGCCTTCCACTACGTTAACTGGGTCCCGCCATTGAGCACGACCCGGCTCGCGCGACTCCACCGTCACCGATTGCTCGAAATTGCAAACAAAGGCGAAGTTGGGACTATCGCGACGCGGCGATAGCAATTTATCTATTGACATACCATTTGACTTTTGGAAATGGTATTAGATAATTTTCCTCGCGTCTACTTTTATGCTGTTCGGAGTTTTTTTACCAAACTAGGTGCAACACGCACGGGTCATGGATAAAGCCACATCCACAGGAAAAAGCCCCATGCTCAGCTGTTGCTAATGATGACTATAGTGTTATGAAGTCATATTCCATAAAAATTTGCAGTTAAGTTTCAAGTAGGTACGTAGTTAACACATACTTTGTTTAGGTTATTCAGAACAATTTATAGTTTCCCGGAAATTGCACCGGTAGACGTAAGGTAAGGCAATATTATTTGATGGGTAATATTTATAATCGCATGTGCAATCTAACAGCATTGCATTTCAAAAATCCGCCTAAATCACTTCGTCGTTCCTAGGCTGCCACGATTATATAACAAACTTTCAAATACAAATTTGGAGAATTTATTTTTTGAAATATTTTGGTGTAATTTTAGATAGGTGCAGCCCTGGCTTTACACTAGGGGCATGCGGGGCGAGTGCCCAGGGCGGCAAATTTTTGGGGGGGCGGCAAATTTTTAGGGGGCGGCAAATTAACTTAGGTGGGGGCGGCAAATTTCTAATCTAATAGCGCACCTTAAATACATTTAATATTCATAATTACGTATGTATATATTGCAAGAACTCGACAAATTTCTTAGTAAAAAGTCCAGCCGACGACAACCCCCCAAGGGCGGAGAGGGCGGGATTTTCTCACTGCCCAGGGCGGCATTTTGGCTAAATCCGGGCCTGGATAGGTGTAGAGTCTTTCTCGGAGAAGAAGAAAGCAATTATTTTAAATAAGAAATGAATGGTGAGAGTAGTAGAATTAGCAAATTAATGCATTTTTTTTGCATTCTATGCAGAAAATTCCACTCTCGACTCTCAGTGAATAAAGGCGTGAAGATTCGTGTCAGTGAGCACTGAAAGTTTCAGAATTTCACTAATGAAATTATGAAAGTGTTAGCGTTAGCCATCCACTGCATCGTTTCGCACGCAAACTCTCCGGTGCTCTGTATGATAATTGCGATTATTACCAGTCGTTTTCGTTGTGCAGACCAAACATACATTGTTAAATTATGTTAATGCTTTGGAATTTGAAGTCACGTTTCTTGTTTATTAGTCATAAACATAAATCGTTTAGAATGTGTGTTCTAACTATGTTACAAGTTTTTTAATTGTTTAGGTGTATACTAGTTGTTGCTGTGCCCAAAGGTTTTACCCGCTGAAAGTAGCCCTTGTTTTATACCAGGGTCTAAGGTTTTTAACAAAATTTATAGATTTTTGGTTATTATATTTTTTAAAGGGAGCGCTACCACTTCCGTTCTTTCAATTAAAATAAACACGGTCAAAGTCCAATTGGACGAATTAATGTCCACGGCACCCACGTTTTTCCTGACCACCGCTAATATTGGAAACTGAGTGAATGACATACCTAACACCATAGAGTTAGTATATTATAGAGAAAAAAAGCCGAATAAGACAAAAAATATATTATGTTAGGTCATGATAGAAAATGAAACCGAATCTATTGTTACTGTGACCGTTTTTGGTTGACCGGTTTGTATGACTCAGGACTCAGGGGTATAGCTTTATGGCACAGCCGAAAGGGACTGATACAAATTAGTATGTGTGTTTGACCTAATTCATACAAGAGATAATTGGGTTCAAACAATAAAACTGAGATTCTGAGCAGGACATTAAATCGTACCTACCTCGAGCTCTGTCACTCTTGGGAATAAAATATAAGTATGTGTATTTCGCTCCCTTGAAAATGACACTGACATCCTGAAAGTTTTATTTTGATGCTTTTTCAAGGCAATGACTGCACAAGTCCTAATAAGGTAGAACCTCAGAATTGCGATTTTTGTTAAATCAAAATTAGTCACGCGTTTTTGAAATATCAGTCGTCTACGCACTTACTGGTTACTAGATACTTGATACATATTATATGCCTAACACGGTGTAGGTCAGAAGTCATCGTACGGGAACTGTTACATTCCTGGAGGCGGCGCGGCGGGTCGCTCTGGTGACTCAGTGAGGCGTTCACCGCACGCGTAGAGATTTTATAACGAGAGGTGTCGACCGGGAACATCCCTCGAGAATGTTGATCAGAACAAGTGCAACTAAAATAATAATTGTAGTGGAGTCACTAAGCGACAAAAATGGGTCAAACCTGTTTTTTTCATGCAGAAGCATGAAACTTGGCACATTGATTTCTAATGTAAAAATAGGCTGATTTCGATCGGTAGCCCTCGGTAGCACCCCCTCTGGCAGCGAGGAGGGGGGTTGGAAGGGGCGCTCCACCCGGCTTCATTTTAAAAATTCTGGGAGACCACACATAGCTAATAGGTCAAGTTTGGTATCAATTTCGGATAAATCGAGGACGTAGATTTCATTTTTGGAATAAAAAAATGACATTTGTGATGATTTGTTTAACAAAAAAATTAAAAATTAGAATTACGTAACTTCGTTTTTATTGTTCAAATTACTGTAAATTCAAAAATACTAGTTTTTTTAATAAACAAAAAATATGTTAATAATGTCTAGTTTATGTAAATTAAAAAATGTATAATTTTATATTAGTTTTCTTAATAACAAACCGCATAAAAAAATCTTTTGCTGTCCCGGGCCGCAATTTTCTTTTAACCGCCATGAAAAGGGTTGTTAGTAAAAAACTTACTATTTCATGCAGAAGTTTAAAACTTGCCACAATTACAATTCCTTACATTAAAATAAGCCGTTTAGAATCAGTAGCCGTCGGTAACCAGCCTTCTGACAGCGGGGAGGGGGGGTGAAAGGGCGCACCACCCAGCTTCACTTTAAAAAATCTGGAAGACCACGTATAGCTAATACGTCAAGTTTGGTATCGATTTCGAATAAATCAAGGACGTAGATTTTATTTCTGATAATAAAAAACGCATTTTATAGGTTTTTAACCAAATTATAACACAAAAATAGTACATAGTTTTTTTTATTTAGAGGCACTTTAATTCTAAATTATAGTAATATTTTATGATAAACATAAATATTTTTTAAAAGTTTATTTCAAGTTGATTAAATAAAATAGAACTTTTATATTATTTTTATAAAAATTTACTCGTACAATTTTTTTTAAGACACGAGAGTCGCTATTTTCTGCTCACCGCTGCGCTGCGTTGTAAATCCCCATCAACTGTAAAATACGACTATGTGCATTCATTTAACATGTTATTGATATAAGAACTTGATATTGTCAAACATAAAATTCAGAAAAATCCTATGGCACATCATAATTTACTCTCCCGGAGACAAACTTTAAAAAAATAGGCGCGAAAGTCATATCTCTTTAATAATAAACTTCTAACCAAAGTTATGCATCTATTTTTCAATTAAATGTAATGTGGCAAAATTATAGATACTACTGGCACCTACCTACAGCTTATTTATATCGTTATATTGTTTTCCAAGACGGATGCTCCATATATAATATAATAATAATGTAGCTCAAAACATTTTATGACGAATTATGATAAGCCTTGCATTTATTTATTTAATCAGTTCCATGCACAATATTCTGGCAACTGAAAGGTTTTCAGACAAAGGAATGGTCTGCTTCTTGCTTCCTAAACCAAAAGAGAGGATGGGTTAGACTTAACCAAGAAATTATGCCTAGCCTCTCTCAAACAAAGTTCCTTGTAAACTGCGTGTAACAAATGCTGGTATACAGACATATCATGGAAGTAGAAGTATATTTTTCAAATAGTGTTTTTTGTGATAAGGTGTTTCCTACATAGTTATTGATTGTCGAGCAGTAATTACTGCTTGATCAGTTTCATTCTGCAGTTTCATTGACCGCAAAACATCATATCAAAACCATATAGGTAGAGTACATTTATGCCAGTCGAAGGATACGAGTCTTGCTATTTTCCAGCCTCCTGCTTGGTTTTAGAAGCAATAAGCAAACAAAGGGACACATTATTCATCTAACACCGTTTTGGTGGCCAGTATATTATGCACGAAACTGATTTAATATATAAATAAAGGGCGGATTGCTGAGATTGATGCAAAACTGCATGAAGACGGTCTTAAAATGTAATGAGCTATAATAACAATATTATCTTTGGAAGAATCAGTCTTGGAATGTAACATACTGATATAAAAAAGCTTTAAGCCTGGAGTATTTATAATTTTGCTAGATAACAATTTGTTGAAACAGTTTGATTCTTAACAATGTTTAGCAGTTTCCGTTCCGCGATTTAATCGCGTTTTATCGCACCTATTTTTCAAAAGTTTGTCTCAGGGAGAGTAAATTATGATGTGCCATAGGATTTTTCTGTATTTTATGTTCGACAATATCAAGTTCTTATATCAATAACATGTTAAATGAATGTACATAGTCGTATTTTGCAGTGGATGGGGCGATTACAACGCAGCGCAGCGGTGAGAAGAAAATAGCGACTCTTAGTCTCTTAAAAAAAATGTACGAGTTAATTTTAATAAAATTAATTAAAAAGTTCTATTTTATTCAATCTACTTGAAATAAACTTTTAAAAAATATTTATGTTTATCATAAAATATTACTATAATTTAGAATTAAAGTGCCTCTAAATAAAAAAAACTAAGTATTATTTTTGTGTAATAATTTGGTTAAAACCCAATAAAATGCGTTTTTTTAATATCAGAAATGAAATCTACGTCCTTGATTTATTCGAAATCGATACCAAACTTGACGTATTAGCTATACATGGTCTTCCAGATTTTTTTAAGTGAAGCTGGGTGGTGCGCCCCTTTCACCCCCCCTCCCCGCTGTCAGAAGGCTGGTTACCGACGGCTACTGATTCTAAACGGCTTATTTTAACGTAAGGAATTGTAATTGTGGCAAGTTTTAAACTTCTACATGAAATAGTAAGTTTTTTACTAACAACCCTTTTCATGGCGGTTAAAAGAAAATTGCGGCCCGGGACAGCAAAAGATTTTTTTATGCGGTTTGTTATTAAGAAAAGTAATATAAAATTATATATTTTTTAATCTACATAAACTAGACTTTATTAACATATTTTTTGTTTATTAAAAAAACTAGTATTTTTGAATTTACAGTAATTTGAACGATAAAAACGAAGTTACGTAATTCTAATTTTTAATTTTTTTGTTAAACAAATCATCACAAATGTCATTTTTTTATACTAAAAATGAAATCTACGTCCTCGATTTATCCGAAATTGATACCAAACTTGACGTATTAGCTATGCGTGGTCTTCCAGAATTTTTAAAACAAAGCCGGGTGGAGCGCACCCTCCACCCCCCCTCCCCGCTACCAGAGGGCTCCTTCCATTAGGCTACCGATCGAAATCAGCTTATTTTGACATAAGGAATCAATGTGCCAAGTTTCATGCTTCTGCAAGAAAAAAACAGGTTTTGCACTAAAGTCCCCCACTATTGGGGTTTATACTCCAACAGAACAGGTTGCCCTACTTACACTGTCAGAGGCAAATCACAATTAATGGGTTGTGTGGCTAATCTATATGTTGCAGTTTCAGGTCGCCGAGATACTACAGGGTCGACTACAGGGCCTGCAACATGACCTAACGACTGCCTCCTACATATCTTATAGGAAACAGCCGGCAGTGAAAGTAGTGTTGAAAGTTGAATACACACCATACTTTTTTCACTATTGTGGGCAATAATGTCTATGATGAGTGGTACGTGACTAATCGGATTCAGCTTGATAACCAGTGACCAATGTCACGAGTCTAATGTTACGTGTTAATGAGTAGGCTCATCAACACGTGAAATAAATAACGCAGACAAACGAGATGGGGAATGGGTTCAGAACTGGCGTAACTTGCTCAATGAGTATTGTGTTACAAACTAACCCACCCGCTTCACACTATATGATAAAAGCTATAAATTGCGATGTTGATGTTATGTGTTTTATGTCAAACTTTCACTTTGCAAGTGCGTTAATGGACACACTTCAGGTTTTGCATCAATATGGGTAATTATGTATCTATCTATCTATTCAGCCTGTATTCACCCACTGCAGGGTATAGGCCTCCTCATGGTCACGCCACACCTTCCGATCCTGTGCGAGTCTCATCCAGTTCCTTCCGACATAGGTACTTGACAATATCGTCTGACCATCGGGCAGGTGGTCTGCCACGAGATGTATCCCTAAATATCTCCTACTATTTGTGTTTGTGTTTCTGTGTGTATACTCCTTTTTTGCATCAATATGCGTAATTATGTATAATATCTCCTACTATTTTGTCTGCCCTGTTACCTTAACTCGCCGCTAATATCAACAGGTAAAATGTAGCGCTGTAAATAGCACTTGACAATTCTCTTTACAAGTTCTCTATGTTCGCAGAACTTAGGTACGTCGCGTCGGTACAAAGAAACTGGGCTACGGGAGCGACCGGCGACCGCGGCGATGCTAAGTAAATTAAAGACTGACTGTTTAATAGCTATATATACCACTATCTGGCAATTTATTATTCACTAGTGGATACGGGCACTTCGTAGCGCCTAAGAAAAATAAGTGTTTCTCTACTATTATGCATGACATCAACGTAGCCAGCCATGGATTCAGGGTGGGGCAGAAGATTAAAAATTTTATTATGTAACTAACAAACTAAAATTTAAAATTCTTATAAAAGCGTGAACAGTTTGCTGTGAGCACCAAGAAAATTATATCCTGACTATAGTATCTATGCGGCTTATTTTGAGCGCCAAGAAAATAAGAAGTAGGTAGCTTTTAGGTCAGAGCCAGGGTGGGGCAAGTGCCCCACTTTGCCCCACCGTGATTACGCCCATGTGTATGTGTATATTAATATTAACATTCCTTTTAAATCACTCTATCCATTAAAAAACCGAAAAAATCCCTTGTGAAGTTTTAAAGATCTTAGCTTACATTGGGACAGACAGACATGGAAAGCAACTTTATTATATATTATTATTTATTACAATATGTTATGTAATAGGTATATAGGGATAATAAAAATTAAAGGAAGAATTTAGTTAAAAAAAAAAGAAGCAATGTGAAGTTTGCGCAGGTCTACTAGTTTATTTATAAAGTTTGATTTGACTATGAAATTGATTAGCTTATCAGGACTTTTATGTGGCTAACCACAATATTAAAAAAAAAATGTTCTCTAAACAAGTATTTTCAAAAGTACATATCAACATAAAGTAGTAAATTGTCTTTATATTACACTAGCTGCGCCAAGTGGTTTTACCAGCTTTACTGCAGCCTATGTGTTATTCCAGGGTCTAAGCTATCTCTATGCCAAATTTCAGCTCAATCGGTCCACCAGTTTAAGCATGAAAGAGTAACAAACATTCATCCAGACATCCAAATTCTTACAAACTTTCACATTTATAATATTAGTAAGATAAACACCTGTCTATAAACTATTAGCATTGCCTTTCAGTTCTCTATTGGATTGCTATTCTAGATTCTAAGGTACAAAGAAAAAAAAGTAAATTGTGTTTTAGTTATAAGATTTCTGTAAGTATATTTATTGTAGTGTTTCAATGAAGATGATCTAATCTATTCTAAGGTTCTTCAAAACAAGCTGATTTTAAAGATTTAGAGATAATAATAATTAAAGTGCTGTTATCATTATCAGGAAAATGTATATTATTTTTCACAAGGAATATTTGGGATATTATTAATGACTTCGGAAAAAATAATATAAAATTTATAGTCAGCAGATACCTACTTAGGTAAGTAAATCTTTAATTTACAGCATAATATTTTTAACTTGAAGTGTTTATCAATAATTTAATATCAAAACACAATAGCATAATTTAACGGTTCTTCAATGGTTCACTGATAGAGCTAAATAACTTTCTTAGAAATTCATAAAAATAGAGATGTGGACAAAAATTGTACTGCATAACAATGTACCTGCTCAATGCTTATAGAATCGTAACACGTAGACACTAGCGCCCTCGGCAAGTAATTTGAGAGATAGTTAAAAATAATATATTTTTTAAATAACAATTACAATTAAATAGTTATGAGTTAATTAATACTTCCAGAAGATCTTATTGTACTTACCTTTCTTCTTCGTCGATGCAATCTTTGCTAGTACTGGGATATTTTGATCTACTTGGCTTCGTTTCCATTTTCGCAAATTATTTCGGTATAAGTTTCGTAGTTAATTTTTTATGTCACAGGCTGATAATCATTTATTTTAGTCGAAAAAAGCTTTTTAAATACAATAAATATTATAATTACGAACAAAACCGCACGATATTTTTATTATTTCACGTCTGAGAGGTTAGGTTTATTTTTTTAATTTTTTAATAACATTGCGCTGTCATTCTGTCATCTGTCACAATTGACAAAAAATAAATTATGTCAATGTCAGTGTCTACGGGAGTTTATTTTTTTTAAAGAAATATTTCTGTGCGTTGCAACATTTGCGAATTTTATATGTTTAGAAACTTGTCTGAGACATACCTGAATGTATTGAGCCGGTCCGCTACCTTAGAAAGAGGAAACTTCCTGAGAGGTCCCGGTGAGCCCCCGGGAGAGTGCTCTCGAGACCGGGACTCGGCTGCCAGTGCCCGGGCCACCATTAGATCTTGCTCGTTCATCTCTGAAAGTTTAATATAAAATTTAATTATCAAAAATATCAAATGTTTCGCTGAAACATTAATTAAAATAAGTTAATTTATAATTTACAGTCATGTTCTTTTCACAGTCATGTTGGTTTACTGTAAACGGGTTTTTTTACATCTGCACCGTTCACAGCAAAGAGCGGATGCCAGCTTATTTGAAAAGGTAACTTGCTATAATATTATGCAGCCTCTTCACTAGCGCCGATGCTCGTTATCCGTGTGTCCGTCCGTGTGTCTATATACGGCACGTAAATCGTGCAAGCATCCACATTATCGGCGGTATACGTGAGGGCATCACTTTGTTGATCGTCCACCGTACAAGATGGACGTGGAGTGTGTTGCTGCTGAGACAATTTATTTAATAGCGGTATACACAGGCCCGGATTTAGCCAAAATGATAGATAGATAGATAGATAACTCTTTATTGGAACACAGAAAATATACAGAAATAAACTTAAAAGTAAAACACAATATTATAATCTATGTGTTACAATTGGCGGTCTTATCGCTAAAAGCGATCTCTTCCAGACAACCGTGCAGGGAGAGGAGAATATTGCTATTCACATGGATTTGTGGTGTGATAAAATAATAATTATACAGGATATTACAAATACAGTGTTTAAATACTTATCATATATTATAAACATAATAATATAATATACAATAATAATATACATACTTATAATAATAATAATATAATATACATACCTATATATTAGTTTGGAGGTGCGCGATTACATTAGATTAAAAAATTTGCCACCCCCAGTTAAGTTAATTTGCCGCCCCCTGAAAAATTTGCCCCCCCCCCCCCCAAATTTGCCGCCCTGGGCACTCGCCCCGAATGCCCCTAGTGTAAATCCAGGACTGGGTATACAACCATAGGTTGATTTAGGGGGGGGGGGGGGCAGGGGGCCAAGGCCCAGACAGACAGACAGACAGACACGTCAAACTTATAACACCCCGTCGTTTTTGCGTCGGGGGTTAAAAACTTATAACACCCCGTCGTTTTTGCGTTGGGGGTTAAAAACTTACAACACCCCGTCGTTTTTGCGTCGGGGGTTAAAAACTTATAACACCCCGTCGTTTTTGCGTCGGGGGTTAAACACTTATAACACCCCGTCGTTTTTGCGTTGGGGGTTAAAAAGTGTCGTGACAAATTTTCGTACGAATTTTTTCCGTCTAGCCCTCTTTCACAACGCGCGATAAGGAACTTCGTTCCAATCTAATATATAAAATTCTCGTGTCACAGTTTTCGTTGCCATACTCCTCCGAAACGGCTTGACCGATTTTGATGAAATTTTTTGTGCTTATCCGGTATCTATGAGAATCGACCAACATCTATTTTTCATCCCCCTAAATGTTAGGGGTAGTCTACCCCTAAATTTTTTTATTTATTTTTTAGACAAATTTTTTAATTTCTATTTTTTTTATGATACAACATACAAAAATACATACAATCCTCAATTTTCACCCTTCTACGATCAACCCTTATTTTTTAATAGCCATTTTAGTAATTTAATCATTTTTCCTCTCCGGTCGAAAACTGATCAATCGTCATTTAATTAGTTATCCCCGCCAGATGTCTACAGGTGTCACTTCTGACCTAGTAAACAGCACGGTAGGGATGAGAACGAAACCGGTCTCCTTTCTTTCTCACTCCCTACACAGTTGTCGGCCATCATTATTATTTATGCATCAAGTGTAGTAGTAACGTTGACAATTATTATTTTGAAATCATTCCTATTTTATCAATAATAATTAAATTATCAATTTTGAGTGTATTTTGCACGATTAGTTAATCAAGTGATTTTATAACCTCAAAAGTACTCAACACGTGACACGAGCTTTCAATAACAACGGATTTTGTGTTGTAAGTATACTTTTTTTTATTTATATCGAAAATGTTGTTGATCTTATAAAAATGTAATTTTAATTTAATTTTATTAAAAAAATGTAATTGAACAATTAAGATTTTCATAGTTTCCAAAAAATCAATCATTATGAATCTTTATTTTGAAATGTCAATGGAAATATTGGTTGTATGAAAAAATTATAAGAGACAATGTTTTAATAAAATTTAATTTTTTACTTTTGTTTGAAAAATTTTTCCATAAAATAATGCTTATTTCACGCATATACCACATTCTTACATACATACAATATACACATTCTAAAATACATACATACTACCAATAAGTAAGCTATTTTTTGTCTACACTAGAAATTACTAGGAAATTATTTATATGGCAAAACAACGTTTGCCGGGTAAGCTAGTAAAATTATAAAATACACACGAGTGCAACGCTGCACTGTCCGCCGGCGAATGAATCATCGGCGATAATGTGGACACTTCAACGCATCCACCCGCAGATTCCCTTTGATACGTGCTCGAAAAACCGACAATTCACGGATCACAGGCGGACATAGACGGACCCCGGCGGAAAGAGCCGAATATGCCGTCTACATTAGCGTGTCCGCGCGTAATCGTCTGTGTCCGGCGATAATGAAGAGCCGCCAGATTTAAACACTTACTTATTGTATGTACTGTTTAAAATAATAGGTACAGTCAACTTAACTTAATCGGGCAATATTTTGCGACTAAATTAAGAAGACTTTCTTTTGACCTTTTATTATTTTATAACTTAATCATTTCAGTTCTCCATTGCGGCTTTTGAAGGCCCTTTCATTAAAACCATTAAATGCCATTTGTGGTCAAGGTAATCATCTAATCAGATCTCGTTAATCAAATGTACAAGCTAGAGCGAGCTTAAAGCTGTAATTTACTATCTCTACAAACGTTAATTCCAGTAAGTACAGGCGATATAAAATAAACCTTAAAGCATTAATCTTACGGTTGAAAATTGCATTTTTATTAACTTTTAATTCATGTTCTATTAAGTGGAACTATAAATTATAACATTGTACATTGGTAGGTACTACATATTATATAAAATACTTAATTGAAATCAATCGGATTCATGGCGCAAGTTATTCGTATTTATAATAACTACGTTACATTTTTATGGAATCGTCTAAAAATACATAACTTTTATAAAAAAATATATTTTTATTTTTAAACTTTCGCTTTTTTTTCATAGGAACATAGTGAGAGTGAGGACACTACAGCATTGACCTACGCCGTAGCAAGTTGTAGACCCCACGACTGCCACTTGACGCATTTATGCTACGGTTCGGCGTAGCACGCTAGGGGCTGTATTTTAAAAGGCATGATTTTCGGTGAAGCCAGGGGGGATTAATCCCGCCTTCTAGGTTTAGTCTACTACCATTTACGCCCGCATCGTCGCTTAATATCAGGCGAAATCGTGGTCAAAGGCTAACCTATAACGAAACTATATTTTAATATTATAATTTATTGAAAAGCTCTTCCAAACTTATTATGCTTATTTTAATCATGTTACTATATCATGTTTGTACAGCACATTAATAAAATTATCCATGGAAGGACTCATAAAGTCTCTTCATAAAGTAAGAGCAAGAGAGAAGAGATACACTTATGTCTTTCGCGTTGGCTTTTCGAGTGGAATGGCTGAGTGTGTAGTGCGTATGTCATTATAGGCTATAGATGTTTGCAGATTAGGGTCACCATTTCACTAGGCTGTTTATTAATGAGAATTAAAATGAATTAATGTATGAGATGATTATATATTTATTCGTTATAAGTAATGACTTTGACCACGATCCCGCGAGATCTTAAGCGATGACGAGGCCTAAGAGGGTAGCATACTAAACCTAGAAGGCGGGATAAATGTCTCCCTGGACATCCCAATTGCTGAATTTGATAGTCGAATTTTATAAAGACATCTACTTCTAAATATATCTTCTAAATATATAAAAGGAAAGAGTGACTGAATGATCAATCAACGCACAGCCTAAACCACTGGACGGATCTAAGAAAGGATTTTGCGACGCGGGCAAAGCCGCTAGCATGAGCTAGTCCTATATAAATCTTGTCGTGTGGTAACCCTAACTATGATATCATCTCTTGCTGTGTGGGTAAATATTTTACAAGTATACGTCTCTACATACGAGTAAGTATATTATGTCCATGAATGATGAATGTAGTTTACTTATAAGGTATTTAGGTATGTCCAAGAGAATCACTTATTACTTTATGCTGATTAAAATATTGCGCCAAGCATGTGAAAGAGCATCCTTTTTTCTATGTCGACGGAGGACTGGATGCCAAGGCTCTGCCGATTCCCAGACCTCCGTCACTAAGGCGATGCGGGAGTGCCGCCGGGTTGTTTTAGTGGGTAAACCGTGCAGCTGTCCTGCACGGGAGTCCCACATAACCCTCCCATTCCCTCGATGGGAGGGTATGCGTAATGCATTTTTTCCCGGCGATAACAAAAAAAAATCATTTTTTCTACTCGGTATTCGGTGGCAAACCAGATGACGACCCACTTTTGGTCATATTGCACAGAGTTAACTTTTTTATTTTTCGGTTTCATGCATCCAAAGACGTTTTATGTTCTCGGAGAATACAGAGGGCCTATAGAAACTATAGACTATAGGTATCGGGCACTGCGGTGTCTGGAGTCTGGCCCTCTAAACTAGGGGAATAAAATAACGTTGCCACCCTTTCAAAAATATTTTTTCACTCTCCTTTAGAAAAGTCGCATACTGTGAACTGTGGTCATCAGACTATCTCGGAAGGAAGTCAGATAGTAATCGTAATTGGGTAGGTAATTTTTGTTAAGTTTTCCACTTATTTTGCACAGACTTGTAAAAAGCATGCTGCATCAATGTAAAATTTCGCACTTGCGACATAATGTATAGCATAGTAGTGTAATGTGCAATCATTACTGTGTTCACGTGTTCCGGATTGAAGAGCAATTTACCAGCAAAATTAGGTATATTGGAAATCGAGTACTCTATCAGCAGACACTGCTGTTTCCAACCTAGTAGACCTGGGGCCCTAGACAAGCGCCGATCATTTGTCGCTATCGATAAAAAAATGTACTGAGATGACAGTCGTTTTCGTTTGTTTTTCGATAACGAATGTCATCTCAGTACATTTTTTTAGCGATAGCTACAAACATCGAGGACAACGATCGGCACTTGTCTAGGCCCCCTGGTAGACATCCTTTAACTATCATTCATGTTATGTAGAGATATACTTTAACGTTATACGCCGTTTATAAGCCAGTTTTATAATACTTATTTACTTGCTACTTAGAAATCACGCCCTAAAAAACAAATGCTGTGCTATGATATTATGGGCAATCAAGATGGTCATCGGGCACCTTATTTACTCGCCTTGTTAACGAGTGCGTAAAAAAAACTTATCAAGGAAGTACTTTAGTTAAAAATAGTAATTTTATGGCTCCTTGATGCAAAATCTTTGACCTATGTCCGTCTGACACAGCCAGTTTTTTTTAATAAAGTAATTTGGTCATTATCTTTATGTGAATTATGGCTATTATGAGCGTTTCTCACGGCACATGGTTCGTTAAAGTTTATGAATCCGGTTTTGTAAACAAAAAAGGATTTATGTTTGTATAGCCAACTGTTATGAAATACCTACACATGGTTAAAACTATATTTACTACGCGGTTATATGGGCTGAAGAATACCCTACGTATATTTAACATCCACTACCTACTATCCCTACTCCCTACTAACAGTTATTATGTATGCGAAAGGATAATGTTTCTGTACATAGGCGGATTCAGGATTTGGTTCTGGGGGGGGTCAAAGGTGCAGAAAGACAAAAATATTATAATTTTTACTACGAAAAGTGTGTGTTTAGCTCGCTCTGAGCAGTTAGAAAGTATAAAGTATGAACATCCTTAACAATAAGTGCGCGAGCAGCATGCTGCGAGCGCCGAGAAAAAAAAATCTTTACCATGAAATATGTGCAAAATTCGTAACTCTACAATGCTTCTGGGGGGGGGCCTTGGCCCCCTGCCCCCCCCCCCCCCCCTAAATCCGCCTATGTTTCTGTATATGTTAGTTCTCTTCACGACAAAACGGCTGAACCGATAGGGATAGAATAAAATAGAAAACTCTTTATTGAAACATTACGAACATACAGAAAACTTAAAATTATAACACAGAATCACGACATTATAACAATAAGTGGTCTTATCGCTACAAGCGATCGGAAAGATAGCTTAGATCTTGGAATAACAGAGGTAAAACTATCAGGGCTCAGCCAGTTACATAAAACAGTTAGAAAGTAATGCACCTATTTCAAGGTCTTTATAAAGGTACCAATATAATATGTTATGTTATTATCTATGTTTAAAAGATTCTAGTTAGGGCAGGTTTCTAAGTTATTCCCCCCGGTGGGTTCTCGCCTTTGCGTGGCGGTGGGGATAAGTAGCCGTGGTAGAGGAGACCACGGTGAAACTAAGAGGAACCCGAGGCGGTCGGCCGCTCCACGCTGGGCTGACCTCCAGCAGCCCATGTGTGAGTGGCCGGTTGGGTTGCGGTGCCTCCTTCAGGGGCATCCCAACCGAGGTGGACCGCGGTGCGTTGACCATCGCACCGTGGGTCTATGGCGGGGGCCGCGGCGGAAGAGAAGTGTTGGTATCACGATGCGCCACTCTCCCTGCCTTCCGCGGCCCAAACGGGGTCGCCACCGTTTGATGGCGGACGCGGTGGGGCCGCAGGGGAAGAGGAGTGCCGGTATTACGGTGCGCCGTTCTCCCTATCCTCTGCGGCCGATATGTGTTGTAGGTGTTGCGCCTCCGCGTGTCCCTATGAAGGCAGCATAGGGCACAGTGGATGGCGCGAGCGGGCTCATCGCGAGCGCCGCCGTGGCGGAAGGTGGCAGTGGACCGGTAGACCATACCTACATGTCCCTCGCGTAGTGATGGGCCACACCACTGCCCCTTGTCGGGTGGGACCAGGCCCGGGAGGCTGGTCAAAGGGCTCGGCCGTTAGGCGGCGAGCAGGGCGGCGCTGGATCGCGGGAGGTGTCTGGTGGCGATAAGAGGGATGTCGTTTTCCGGACATCTCCGGCGCGGGAGCGTATTCGCACGCATAATTTTTTTTGTCCTAATTTTGTTTCGCCGAAAATGTTTCGCATAACTTTTTTTAGCCTAATCATAATTGGGCATAATTATATCTAGACATACTTATGTCTTGCCATAACTTTCAGTTGCCCTAACGTTTTTTAGCATATATTTGTAAAGCATAAATTTGTATGTCATAATATAAGTACGCATAATTTTGTTAGTCCTAATTTAATTTGTCCGAAAATGTTTCGCATAACTTTCTCGGGCATAATCATAATTTTACATAACTATATTAAGGCATACAACTAATATTGTAAGTTAATAAAATTATTAAGGAAAGTAGTTTATGGCACCCAGTAAGACTGACTGTCACAAAACCGACTCGAATAATTTAGGTTAGGTTAGGTTTGAACAATGTCCACCGTGCCACGGCAGCGGTCAACAAAGTGCCAAAAATGACCATTCACTTTCTAATTCAGAGAGAGGGTAGGGTATAGAGGAGATTAAAATGAAACAGCCGCACAGTAGCTAGTGAAGTTACTGGGCTGAAGAGTCTTAACATCTTATTACTCTCAAGTAAGAAGCGATGACGCAGTGCACCTAGAATTTTACTTAGTAAAATACTGGGTAGCACTGTACTAATTATGAACAGCGTTATCTCTTACCATCGGGAGAGCGTCTTGCCCGAATTCTTACTTCGTTCTATAAAAAAACCGCGAGAAGGCTAGGTTAGGTTTTAAGTTAGAACATTGAAATTAATAATTCGTTTCTTTTAGTATTATTTTCCCGATTACAATCCTGGTAATAGTATTATGACAAGATATCACTTTGCTAAAAAATTAGGGCTGGATATATCATTATACTGAAAATTATTAGGTCTGGATATTATTATGTCGAAAAATATTAGGGCTGAATATAATTATGCCAAAAAAATTTATGGTTAGATATTTTAGGGGTTAAAACAATATGCGTATCAATTTTATGCGTTAATATTATTATGATTTTTAAAACTATCGCGAGTGTTCTCCATAACTAAAAACAAAAACGGCACAACTCACGTCTAAAATTGTCGAGAATATCTCGACCACGGTTTCGGACAATTACGATGTCCTTCATCAGGAGATCACGCCTGCTGCAGTAACCGGCGCTCACTGGCGAGCGCCCGCGCCGATGCACGGACCGAGCGCTGCGACGGTGCCGGCGGGGGGTCGGCTGACTCACTGTCGCTACCACTTATGTCTGACGCATCGTGATCTCCTGATGAAGGACATCGTAATTGTCCGAAACCGTGGTCGAGATATTCTCGACAATTTTAGACGTGAGTTGTGCCGTTTTTGTTTTTTTTTTAATATTATTATGCTTAAAAATATTATGGGAGAAAACTTTAGGCCAAAAAAGTTATGCCTAAAAACTTTAGGCGTTTTGATGTTTAGGCTGAAAAACGTTATGCCACATAAAATTAGGACTAAAAATTTTATGCGAGCCAATATGGACCCCTCCGGCGCTCCGTAGGAGGAGGGGAGGAAGAAAAGGACTCTCTGATTTCTCTTTTGCAGGGTGGTATGCATTGGGGGGTTGGAGAGTCCAATTCTGAATCCCAGGATCTGGACGGAGGATGCGGGGGCGTTCGCTGTCACTGAACAGGTCCGGGAGGTGGCGCGCGCGGTGTTTCCGTGCGCCATTTCGGTGAGAGGTGGGGTCTTAGGACCAACGCCGCTGGGGCCGCGGACGAGTGCTTCGGCGTACCCGTTGCCCCGGCACTAAGGCGCGAGGTGGAAACACCCCAGGTTTTTTAGTGGGTATCCCCGCCGCTTCCATCTTTGGCGGGGGAGTCCCACATACCGCCCCGCGCCCCCCGGCGTGGGGTGATGATGCGCAACGCATTTTTCCTGGGTCAATAAAAAAAAAAAAAAAAAGGTTTCTAAGTTATTGCCGTCGGGGCAGCGGATGAATGCTTCGGCGTACCCGTTGCCCCGGCATTATGGCGTCCCGCAGGAACACCCCCAGGTTTTTTAGTGGGTATCCCCGCCGCTCCCATCTTTGGCGGGGGAGTCCCACATACCGCCCCGCGCCCCCCGGCGTGGGTTGATGATGCGTAACGCATTTTTCCTGGGTCAAAAAAAAAAAAAAAGTTTCTAAGTTATTAGTCACGGCCCAGGGCTGAGCTTACAATTTGGTGTGGTGTTTTTTTCCAAGACCTAACACCAGGCTTTATTTTAAAAAAAATAAGTAGAAAGTAGAGAGAGAGAATAAAAACAGCGCATTATCTATTACATGTTCATAAAATTCCTTCCAACCAGATTTTCTGTAAGAGATTGCTTCTAGCGAGAAGGCCCCCGATTGCTTTCCTCTTGTTTAAAGATAGTTTTGTGCTCATGAAATGGAGTAATTCTTTTCTATTTTATCATTTTCGTGCCTTTATCCGGCAGTAGGTAGGCTCGGCACAACTTTTCCTCTTCCATTCTATTCTATTACATCGATAGAGGTAATAAAAAACAATTTTATCCAAAACTTATATCAGAAGTAGGTAAACACGGCACTTATTTTGTGTATTTACTCATTCACATCGTTAAAAACTGGTTTATCACAGGTATAATATACGACTTAATAAATTTGTTAACACACTTTACCTTACTTAAAACCTTATTACTTTACACCTTACTTATTAAACCAAACGATGACTAACAATCAAAACAATCAAAGAACATTTACCTACCTGAAAAATTGCACAAAAATTCCGTTCAATCCGAAAACACACACATGTCAAGCACTAAAATAGACTCCGATCGCGAAGGTAGATCGGTGTTGATCACGCGCGCGCTTGTCTCAGAGTTTTGTATGACAATAAGACTGGTGCGCGGTGCGGGGTCGTCATGTCAGGTCGAACATCTGTCAGTAAAGCCACGGTCACGCCGTTCTCTCGCTTCCGAATTCAGGTGGACGCAAGACGCACATACTACCCGAGCCGAACGCAACGAACGAATCGAATGTTAAATCATACTAATATTATAAACGCGAATGTTTATAAAAATGGATGTCAGGGTGAATGTTTGTTACTCTTTCTCGTCTAAACGGGTGGGCCGATTGAGCTGAAATTTGGTATAGAGATAGCTTAGAACCTGGAATAACACATAGGTACGCTACAGTACAGCGGGTAAAACCGCTGGGCACAGCTACATAGTTCTATATAATTTAAAATCATATGAAACCTCACACACTTCTCCGCGTCGAATCGTCCGAAACGTAAGAAGATTTCCCATACAATATCGGAAATTCGGTTCGTTCGGGGCGTTCGGCTCGGATAGATGTCTACCTTTCAATGGCGACCGATGACCGATTATGGCAAGTTTATGGTGAACGCACACCTATCCGCATCGACCGCGCCAAATAATATTTTATAGGAAATCTTCCGATTCGACTCCGGCAAGTGTGCGAGGTTTCATGAGATTTTTATATAAAGAATTCAAAATTCGATTCGTTCGGCGCGGTCGATGCGGATAGATGTGCGTTCACCATTATCAGGTAATATTGACAGATGGTGTAATAATGCACTGATTAGGTGTTGATTATGTTGATAGAAGAGATAAATATGAGTTCATTATTATCATGATTCATGGTGGTTGCAGCTGCTTTGTTATACAGTTTAGTAGCACATTCGTTTGACCTATGACCTATATCCTACTAATATTCACGCGTGATCCGATAGAGCTGAAATTTGTTACTTTAACAGCTTAGAATAACACATAGGCTTTTAGTGGGTTATGTTTATGTTATCTTCTTCTAAATATATAAGAGGAGGGTGTGACTTGTGACTGACTGTAAACACACAGCTCAAACAACAGAACGGATAGAGTTTGGCATAAAGATAAATATCATGACGTAGTCATCCACTAAAATAAAGAATTTTTCATCCCACTATCTCGGAAAGTGTATTTTTACTCATCGATATCTGACTGGAAAAGTCCATTTTATCCTCTAGAGAAATTTAAATTTACTTTACCCTCTAGAGACAAAAACATAATTAAACCTATTTACTTCCACCTCCAAGGTACCAAAATAATCGTACAACTTTTTTAAATTTGTTAAAAACTCGGAGTAAGAACCTCTTTAGTAAACTTTTTTTTTTATTTGCTTTGGGCGCACCATCAGCCTTGCCAGTAAGTTACTTTTGTAACATATTACGTTTCTTTTGAACTATATTTACGTTAGTTGTTTAGATATAAGTTACATTTCGAGGCAATAATGTTTTTTTAATGAATAATATAGTACTGTAATAGTAAATAATAGTTGAGTTAATTTAGCAGAGTTAATAGAATAAGCCAATTTTTATAACTTTATTTAGTTAGTAGCAATATTTTTTCTAAGTATTACTTTTTAGTAACTTTTTTATTAACGATTTCTCACTGTAATAAACTGAAAATGAGGAAATAATCACTAAAACGAATAGGTAGAGTGCTTTTCACGAAAGGAGACCTTTTTGCGGGACGCCACTATCGCACATTTTAAAAGTTTAAATACCTTTAACTTTTTAACGCCTCATAATTTCTAATATTTAATTTCTAAATCAAAAAGGTATTTATTTTATGTAACAAATATAAATGATTTAAAATATAAAGTCCAATAATAATAGAATAAAAAATTAGTTCCGCTAAATTCCGTGGGACCTCTTTCGTGAAAAGGACTCTAAGTAAACGTACCTACGTAAATTAAAATTGAATACTGGTTATTTTTGAAGATAGTGCACTGGCAACACTGTGCGCATCCATGGTGAGAATGATTCATTTTGCCGCGCTTTTGGAAAGCGGATGAAATTTTTTGCTTTCTTGGATAATAATTTTGCAATAAGTGCTAAACGCGTATTAATAGTTGGTTTAATAAACGTTGAGTGTTTGTGAATGTGATTTACTGTCGAAGAATGGAAAAAAGTTCAACAGTCTGCTATTTTCAAGAATCGTCACAAAATGAAGCGATGTGATTCGATATAAACGCCCACTCTTTATCGAATAAACAATGAACTTAAAATTATTAAGATTTCGACTGAAGGACTTGTATCCATGGTCAGAATAAATTAATAAATAAAACCATGGTGAGAATAATTAAAAAAAAAAAGGTAGCACTCCGGGAGTGCCGGCAGAAGTGAAAACTTCAATATTAACGTTGTGTTTAATTATAAGTATAAAAATACTATCATTTATGAGGTAGAATACAATGTTTATTTATTGCGCTATCGTACACAAATATGACAATTTATATGTTGTTATTTATAATATTATATCGTTATTTATATATAACATTAAATTTTATCTCTCAGAAAAATCAACTTCCATCCATAATTTCGACGACTTTTACACCATCGTTATTATCAGAATCATCATCGCAAATTTTTACAACTGATACAATTGGTTTATGATAACTGAAGTAAGAAACAAACAGTTTTGATTCGAACCTATTTAAGTGTCTAATAAAAAAAAAAAAAATATAAATATAAAAATATAAAAAAAAAATATCGGGCGCGCGCTTGTCTAAGCCCCCTGTGCCGCCTAAACAGAGCAGCACACTCAGGCACGGTAGAAAGAGTGGGACATACTAGTTCCTCTCCCTTCCCCTCGATCTTACGCTTTTTCGATCAGCATCACGTGACCCTGACGCGAGTTTGAAAGTTTTTACCCATACAAAAAAGTGCTCAGCGCCGCTAAAGAAGTTTTCACTTCAAAAACTTTTAGCATTGAGTTATTTCCTCGCTGAGGGGGGATGAAAAATTATGTGTCACACTCGAGTGCAAAGATTTTTGACCTTGTGCTCTTTTGATTCCCTCGCTAACGCTCAGGATTCTAATTATTAAATCACTCGCTACGCTCGTGATTTAATTTTAGAATCCTTCGCTTGCTCGGTCATACAAACTGAGCACGCGGTAAAAAAAGCAACTTTGCACTCTTGTATAACAAATAACTATGAATTGACTAAAAATAAGTATTATCAAAGCGGGAGGGGAAAGTTCTACTTTTGAATTAAGTATTCTTAAGTCACCTTATCAACTACTTAGCTATCGGTTTTGGAATGTACCCCGAGTAATAATGAATCACGTACCTACAAATGTTCATTGTTCTGATGCTTACCTCATCAGGCGATGTCATTACCATTACAATCACTAATTCTGCCAACACACACATATTTCCTATCTAAACGTGATTTATCTGAAATGTAGAGCAGGCGTGTGAAAATTCACGTTTTTGTAAAGTGCTATATAACTGCAAAGTTTGGTCACGAGAGTATCTAGATATTTTTTTTTTATGTGACCAGAGAGAGAAAGAGAGAGAGAGATGTTGAATCTCGTAATGAACAGTAATTTCGTTGGTAACATTGCCCTTTAGTCCGTAACACAAAATAATTTGAGGCGCTTTTCCACTGAAAGTTTCTCGCAACTTTCTGAAAAGTGTTTCAATATGGCCGCTGCGCTGCTGAACTTTATTGGTGCAGCTAGCCACTTTAAGGCCTTTTCGATGTATGCATTAAGATATCTGAAACATCTAATTTTCAGAAAGTTGTAAGAAAGTTTTCATCATTTTCATCATAATATAAATACAGTAGAATCCGTTTATTATGACTCCGCCTATATTGACCAACCGGTTATTATGACGTAATTACACTACGAAGTTTGGTTTTCATATAAAATTCTTTGTAAAAAAGTTGGATATAATGACTTCCCTTACAGTGACATGTCGCTTATTATGACCCATTTTTAATAAATTCAATAAAAAATTAATAAAAAAATCTTCTATACACAATAGTATTAGAGACTGTTTTTACAATAAAATGAAAAAACAAAAGCAGCCAAAAATTTCAGATTACTTACAGTAAAAGATACTCTTGTATGTGTTATAATGTGCTGATTACGTGCAATTTTGATTTAATATGTATGTATACATATGTAATTACTATGTTTCTGTATTAAAATACTTAAGTACATACATTTTTACATAAAAAAGGTTTTTCATTTCACAAAATGCTTTGTATGACGTCCGCTTACTATGACGTGTTTGTCAATTCCTTTCGATGTCATTATAAACGGACTCTACTGTAGTAAATAGTAATTATATTATAGTTTTCATTGTAATACTCTCCATTGAGAAATATAGATTGATAAAGTATCTACTTTTGTAACAACAGGTATCTAAGTTGCACCAAGCGAGATTACCTGGGGCCCTAGACAAACACAAATCGTCTGTCACTATTGATAAAAAAATGTACTGAGATGACAGACGCTATAGAAAAGCAAACGAAAACGATTGTCATCTCAGTACATTTTTTTATCGATAGCGACAGAAGATTTGCGCTTGTCTAGGGACCCTGCTAGGCGCACCCTTGTAATAAATATATCCTACATAAGTAGGTACATTCCATTCCAGCTATCTACAAAGAAATTAGAGCAATCGGTCTATCCGTTTAGGTGTTAACAAGCATCTGTCCATATAAACATCTTATCTTATTAATATTTTAAACGTGAAAGTTTGTAAGAATGGATGTCTGGATGTATGTTTGTTACTATTTCACGCTTAAACGGGTGGACCGATTGAGCTGAAATTTGGTATAGAGATAGCTTAGACCCTGGAATAAACAAAAGCTATAATAGTACAGCGAGTAAAGCCGCTGGGCGCAGCTAGTATTTCCATATAAACTTTCGCATATATAATTTAAGTAGGATATGCCCACCAGCTGTGCGGCGTGATCACCTGACTTTCAGGGTCTGTCATTGCCTTAGGCATGAACTGACCATACTCTAAATTAGATTGTAATCTCAGAACATTATGCAACATGTTATAATGGATTGTTTAAATAATTTATTACTTGTTACAAAAAGGTGAAGTAACAATTAAGAGTTGCCGGTCCGTCTACGACAGACATATCGGAAGATTGGGTCAAAATAGCTACCAAATGGGTTAATGGGCTACAAACTCAATTAAATATCTAAGGTAGGTACCACACAGACGCAGGAAAGAGCAGAAAAGCGGTCGCGTTTGTATCTCCCGTTTTATGTGTGTTTACAAAATCGAACATTACAAAAAATACGTCCCGGATCGCAACTCGCGACCGCTTTCCCGAATATGTGTGACAACGACTTAAGGCTAACTGACATGTTGAAAAAAATAAAACAACTCCTTATAACCTACAGTTTATTTATTGATTTAAAAAAGACATTATTGTTGTCATTTTGCGCTAAAACTAACAGATCTTTGGCTGGACCATTTAGAATCCAGCCCTAATTGACTCATCAATTACTTAAACATAATTAATTATATCATTAATTAACATTAACATATTTTAATAATAAAATCTGTCCGTTACAGGACTCATCGATTACAATAAAATCTAACCATTGACTTAAAAATACTAGATTTTTCTTTATTTTATTATTTATTCTAATGGTGCGACTTCATCTGTGTCTGATAGTAACTTTTTGTTTTAATGCAGTTAAAATTACATTATTTTAATGTTATAAATTCGACATCAGTTGAAGTTATACCATAAAATAATTACTTCTATTTCTAAAAGATTTTTTATTTTTAAGTAGCTGTTGATAGCACTAACCCTCGTGAATTGCTAGACAAATCCCGGCTTATACATCGAACTTAGACACGAAATTATCAATTCTTACTGAATTAAACTAATTTTAAATCTTACTTAACTGGGTTTAAGAAAACGGCAAAATTAAACATTAAAATTAAATCTAGGGGCATGCAAAATCCTTTCACCTAATCAATATTATCTTAAAATAAAAAAAACAGGGGAGCTATCTCCAAGCCTACTTTACGAACACAAACGTATGAATCAAGTGAATTCGCAATCATTGGTCAATTGGTTAGAATTCCTCTCAGTCTTATAAAATAAACGATTTGGAAGCGTAAATATGATTTGTACGAATTCGATTGAGCTGATGGAATGAAGGTTTTCAAGGAAAACGTCACCAGTTGGCGTTACTTCGGCAAGAAATCCATTCTATATTTGAAAACGCTGTCAAAAAGCGTTAAATTCTTGGACATCACGCGCCAGTGCTGCCACTGAGTTGACGTTACAGAAAACCGTCATAATGTTTAACTTAAAGTACTACAAACTTATCTGGCCAATGGCAGAAAGTGGAACTACCAACGCCATGGTGACGCCATTAAGCGTCAGTAGCAGGCCAGGTAAGTTTGACAAACTTGCACTTTTATACAAGAACAATCACACCAATATCTCACTGAGATCGCTAGATGGGTCTCACATCTCGGCGTGACGTCACCGGCCCAGGGTTTTTCACAACCGAAGGGGCATCAGGCATTGTAATGCTGGTTTGGTAAGCGGAGGCCGCGGGGGCCCGACCAGAGCGCCTAAAGTTGTGCTTCTGCTGAGTTCTGCCAGAGATTTGATGGGAGGGTGTCGTAGTGAGAGGGCACGGTGACGAGGGCGTCCACTGCTGGCCTGTTTATGGAGCAGTTCTGCAACAAGGAAAATACAAATTGAACTTAAATTCTCGAATATTTATTAATTTAATAGGCATCACAAAAAAAGGCTAGCTGTGTTTCCACGTTGTATTGCGATGGATCTTCTTTGATGGATCAGGAACGATCTAGAACGAATGTTATAACTTTTTTTTTTAATAATATGGATCCTTTGATTTTCATATTAGTTGAAAAGCAATTCTGCTACCCACTCAAAAAGGTTAAAATTGAGGATACATCTCCATGCAAAGAATACACACACGCTAACACGCTTCTTTGAAAGTTAACAACTTTAAATTATTAATTAGCTTTATTTGTTTCTTAATTCTTATCTGGCAGTTTTATATCCTATCCTCATTACGCATTAGGTACCTACCATTCGTGTCTTTGGAAGAAAGGTACTAGCAAAAACAGTAACTATGATTGATGATGATTATCTTTCGTGATAAGCCAATTTTAGAAGCAAACAATTATGACACAGCAATTTCAGATGTTTGTATGGACTTTGGCCTCGGAATAGATAACGTCGACTTTCAATAACATTGATTGAATAGCTAAGAAAACTTTATCTAGTAAGCATGTATCTAGAAGATAAAGTTCTTCCTGTATTGATTTTAAGATAAGTAAAATAAGATACATTGATCAAGATTACGCAACCTACATTTAAATTATAACAAGGCTTCGCTATAATATACCTTTACATAAGAATGATTGTAATAGAATAGAAGACAGTAATTTTGCTTATATAACAAAAAGTTGTTACTCAGGGGCTCAACGGGGGCGAATTTCAGCTCAATCGGTTCAGTAGTTTAGGTGTGAATAGGTAACAAACACAAGTTCATCATTCTCATTAATTATTAAATTAGTAGGATTCGGGAATCAATAAGTTTTTTATGGCCGACGACCTATGGAATAGCCTATTCCAATATCACGATCGTACCCAAAAAAGATGACGTTTAAGGCACGTGAAGGGATTAGGAATTAGAAGGGTCTTTAGTCTTTACTCAACACTGTGATAGCATAGAAAATAAGTATGTAGGTACTACAAGACTCATATGAACAATATTTACATTGGGTTGTTTTCGATGAGTGTCGACGCATTCCACGGGCAGTTTGATCATCTCCACCTTGTACTTGTATCCGTAGGAGGTGAGCTTCACGATCGTGTGGAGAGGGAAGTTCATGTATGGCAGCTCATCTGTGGAACAAGGGATGAATGTTATGAAGAGAAATTCTTATAAAGACTTCTTGGGACACCAACGTTTGTGAAAGAGCTGAGGAGCTTTAGCGGCAGTTGGGCTTGAACCTTTTTCTTAGGAGCCAGAATATAAGACAATTTTGTCATGTGAACTTTTAATAGTGTTATAAAAAAAATGGACAAATTATTGGTTATAGAAATTGGACTTTAGGTTAGCCTTTTATTATAATTTAGGTACTTTTTTCTATTCGTTTCATCTACATGTTATAAAAGGCACCTACTATTATACCTGTATTGAAAAAAAGTAAACGTAACGATCCTCCAGTTTAAAAAAGTAAAATATGACTTTTAATACTAATCCGACTATTCCTGATAAATCCATGTTTCAAGTTCAATTGTTTAGAATTACATATCTAGAAGCCAGTTTACGTAAGTATTAAATAGAGGTACTAAGTACTAACCAAGCTTAGCGTCCAAGAAGTAGCCCAAGACGCATCTCAAGACAGCCTGATGTCCGACCACCACGACATTGTGCTCATCTTCCAAAGCCGACAGCACCGGCCTCAGTCGAGTCATAATGTCGATGTACGACTCCCCCCAAGGGTAGCGGTAACGTAGCTTGTCCTGGTCGCGCCAAGCGAACTCCTGAGGGAAACGCTCCTGCATCTCCTCGTAGGTTAGTCCTTCGCAGATACCCTGGGGAAAGAAAGGGATTCTTAATTTTGTTTTTAGAAGTACCTACATATAAGCCGTGTATGTACTCGTATTATGCCCCACTAAACAAACTCATCATTATCAGCCTTCATTCGTCCACAGTTAGACATAGGCCTCCCCCATGGACATCTGTCTTCGACCTCCAATCAACTACTCCCAGTGACCCAGAGTGACCCTCCCGATATCGTTGCCCCATATTTTATGCCATGTGGTATAGAGAAAGTTCTTGAAACCAAAAACTTAATTAATAATAGGTTTTCATATCAAAAAAAACTAAAAAATGTAAGAAATTCCTGTTATTTTTTTTTGTATTCGGATAAATTGCTAATTCCACCTCGAGGCTTGCAGCGCTAAGATCTTGTAGCATAGTCTGGAGTTGGAGAGCTGAAGGGGCAAAAAGGACAATATCATCAGCAAATCTAAGGTTTGTTAACCTTTTATTACCGATTTCAATGCCTTTATTTTTTTTATTTTTTCTACAGAATGGGTACCCAGAGAAAAGCGACGCCGCCGAGGCCGGCCTAGGAAACAATGGCGAGACGATTTGGACGCGCACCAGATCGGATGGGCCGAGGTGGCGCAGGAAAGAGATAAGTGGAAGGATTTGGGGGAGGTCTTTGGCCAGCAGTGGGACAGTACAGACTAAACAAAAAAAAAAAAAAATTCGGATAAAAGAGACAAGCCCGAAATCGTTTATATTTCAATTTCTTTTGATCTTATACACATGTATATAGCAATCTCTTTTGATCTTATACATATGTAATTAAATGATGTTCTTCGAAGAGGCAATGCCAAGTGGAGGGAGAGTCTCTGCCTACCCTAACGGGAACCAGGCGTGATTATATGTATGTTGTATACTCGTATGTAATTAAATCCTACACTCTACTTGTTAGTAGTCCCTATTTATTTACCTACATCATATAATTTCACCTCTCTACACCTTCTGTATCATTGAATGTTTACAAAAGTCACACAATTCCAAGAATGTTCAGAACTAGAGTCGTCCTATCTTTAGAGCGGCTGAGTAAACATGTGTATTATAAAAACATGTTGTTCTATATCATTCTATCGGTAGGAGCGAGCCATGTTGAGTGATAACGGGTGATAAAACTATACATGTTATATAAATACTTTCTATGATAAACCCACACTATTTGAATATACATATTATGTATCTATTATAAGTATGTATTTACGAAAGAAAAGTATATAAGTATTATATATAATCTAACCACCATAGCACAAGCATTAAGTTGCTCAGCTTGGGGTTTGGTGGCGCTGAGTGAAATGTCTTGAAATATTTATTTATTATTTATCTACTATGTAGTGGGTTATAATCTTAAGCTTTCAACCACTGTTGGGCATAGGACCCTTTAATATAGTCGTTCTATCATGTCTTAAGCTGTCTTCATTCATGATCATGTTCCTCATTCTTATCAGCTTAGTCCCCAGTATTATTTTTATTATTTAACTCTCAGCAAAATTTCCTACATAAAATAGGTCTACATCATATTTTTACAAAAACAGTCGATCTTCACTCAAGACTACCTCTAAAAACGTGATCACCCTTTTGCGGTTCTATCTAGATTCTTCGCCTCCTCACTGCTACGATTGATCATGACATAAGAAGGGGCCTTAGAAATTGGAGCCTTTATGTCTAACAATATCATCTGCCGTCATCTTGGCTCTTATCTCCTCTATATCCTGATAAAATTCCTATTATCTACTGCTTTTCCTTTATCGTGACTCGAAGCTTTCCTTATTATTATTGCGCATTGTCAAATTTAAATATATGACTCAGATTATTTCAGCAAATAATTTTATCTTTCTTTCTAGAATTAAGATGGATTAGGAAGTGATAAGAAGCAAGTTTTATAATAGGCTTAACTGTTCATTGCGATAATGATGAAACACTGCAATACTGTGAATAAGTTTTTTTTTTTTTAAATAATATGGCAACATGTGCATTTTGCCAGTGTCGAGTAAAATTCGTGAATGTTCACGGGATATTAAATTATGGTCTCCACTTTCGTGTTTTGCCAGTGTCAAGTTAAATGTTATTTTTTAAGTAATAAGTTAGTCAGGTCAGAGTCAGAGTGAGCTTAATAGCTCGTCTAGTCACGTGAGTCTTCCAGTAAAATGGGTGGAATTTTACTGAAAGTTCGGAGGAGTTTTGGAGGGGGCACCAAAATTCATATTTCAGCACCATATCACTTGCCTACATCTGTGCACATTCAAAAACACTTAACACGCAATATTCCACCATTATTACACGCTAACAATCAAATTCTACACGATTATTAAGCAAAAGACGTGGAGCTAATGATATGATCAAGGCTTGCCGCCGTGAATAAGTTTTAAAATAAGTCCGTAGCAAAGTGCTACGAAAGCCCTATTTCCCATAAAAGATTTAAACGCGTGAAAATTCTAAACACAGTTAACTGTGGGTCCCGGCTGTTTCCTATAAGATATATTGGAGGCAGTCGTCATATTGCAGGCCTTGTAATAATCTTAGCGACCTGATTCTGCAATATATATGTTGGCCACACTGCCTTTAATTGTAATTTGACTCTGACAGTTCTTAAGTAGGGTAACCTATTGCCTATTGAAGTGTGAACTATAATCCCCAATTACAAATTTAAAAGGTGTCAGGGTAGAGGTGTGTCAGGATCGTACCAAGTGGAGGGACATAATATCTATCTACCCATTCGGAAACCAGGCGTGATTATTTGTATGTATGTATAAATTTAAAAACTTACAGCATCAAGTTCGTTAAGCGCCCTGACAGCCCTCTTCGGCGCCCTGATCTCGGCGGCCGTCTGCTTGGTGCGCCTCAGTTCAGACGTCCACACGGAGAAGGGCTCGCGGGTGACGAGCGCGTTGATGTGCTCCGACAGGGCGTGACCGTACAGCTGACCACGGGGTGACAGGTTAGCGTCGCCACCGATACGGCCCAGGACGTTGTACTCGCTTTCACCGTGCTGGAAGAGAAATAAAGATTTTGTTTATTTGTTACATATGATTTGATTATAAAGTTTAAAGTGTTGACAAAAATCATCAATCCAAAAATCATTTGATGAAGGACATCGTAATTGTTCGAAACCGTGGTTAAGATGTTCTCGACAAGATTAGACGTGAGTTGTTGCGTTTTGTTGTTTTAGTTAAAATCATCAATGGTCAAAGTTTGTATATAAATATTGGTAGGAGGTTTTTTTAGCGAATCAAATTTAGGGGGGCTTAATCGACAAGTATGGTTCTAACCTAAGATTTTGGAAAGCTTTTCAAAGAAGATACTAAGGAAAGAACTGGGGACATAAACCCCCATTCCAATCTCGATCTTTATTAGGTCTGGGCTTAAGTAAAGTTTTTTTATTAAATTAAATAAAAAAGTACTAAGTTCATTCACTAATTTGCAAAATGCGTGTCAATTACACATTTGTCTCCGCTAAAAACTCCTAACATTTTTCTGTCTAAAACACAGTTTTAGTGAACATTCTCATCAGAGAATCATAATTAGAAGTGTAACAGCAAGTGCGCGCATCATAGACACAGCTGACGCGTTGTAACTGCGCAACATTTGGCAAAGATTAGATATTCCATTACAGATAACTTTGCTGATTAAATTGCCAAAAATCGATGTTGACGATGACTTCCGCAAATTGGTAGGTACACACAACTTTGCATAATTCATTTTACGACAAAAGGCCTGTCTTAAATGGTAATATCGTTAATTTTTGCGCCGTGACTTGCAATCATTAAAAAAATGCTGCAAATGCTTTTATCTTTATCTTTAAAAATAATATTTTGATAAATATAAGTAATAAGAACCATAATTTTCTATGTTAATTGTCGTAATTATGTTGTTTGAGTAAGTAGATGGAAGTTACATTGTATAGGTACAGCTAAAAATAAGCACTTGAAGAGAGCGTAGAAAGACAACACTAGCTAGATCTTAGTCTCATAAAACATTTTAAAAATCCCTTCGGCAGTTATATTAGTTGCACCAAGGTGCATTGTAACAAAAAGTAGGGTTCTTGAAGATTTTCTTTTATGTTCAGTTGAAATATTTAACAGCAAGCGATCAATTGGCAACCAGTCGTTTTGACCCTCGCTTGATGGCTTCGTAGAGAAGATCCATGACATTTAATGTGTCCAGTTAGTTCTAAAATGTCGTTTGTTACATAATTTAGATGCTTACCGATTTAGAATGAATTACTTGAGTGTCTCAGAAGCAATCTGTTTATTAGAGGCCATGTGCAAACCGCGTGTCCGATTTCTCAAAATAAACTCAGGGGAAAACATGTTTATTAAATGTACATTTAATCTGGTAACTGGAAATCTTATCGAGGGCTAACTTATTATAAACATAAACTGAACTGTTCGTCCGATCCACTTGATCTTGTTAAAATCAGAGTGAAAAAAATGTGGTAATGTGAATCGGAGCTAAAATGAAATGTGTTTCTGTGCAAAAGAGCTGCCGTCTAAACTGGTTTTTATTGAGCCTTTTCTTTCGACGTTAAAACTGCTATGTGGATACTGATAATAGAGGCATATAAAAAATCCTCTTGTAACTATAGGGAAAGTAAAGTTAAAGGAGGTGGGATAAATAATTACTTACCCGAGTAAAATAGAGGGTCTGCGGCAATCCTCGCATTCCGGACAAATATCCAAGAATCCCAGACTCCTTCTGCCCAGCTACTTTATGGGCAGTCACTGTCTCCCCCATATTCTCCACACGAACGAAGCTGATGGTCTCCAAGCCAGCGTCTATAGGCTCGTACTGCCTCATGTAATGCTCCAACTTCTTCCTCAAGTCATCGACTGCCTCCACTTCACTCATGGACTTGTAGTCAGCAGAGTAGTGAAGGATCTCGATGATGTTCCTCTCGAGGAGTTCTTGGTCTTCGCAGACGCATTCGATGAACAGAATCCTGAAGCCCATGTCTGAGAGGCAGTAGTCGCTGAGCTCTCGGCGCTGCTCCTTCGTGATATTGGTGCCGTCGAAGATCTGGAAGTAAATAACTGTGTTAAACCTAAATGACTGAGGTTCTAAGAAACGATAAAATGTTGAATAACTAATCTGGACTCTGCGATGTTTCTCAGGGTTATCTCTGTGCCGATTTGAAGAAATTTAAGTTCTTCATCAATTTCTTTATTAGTCAAGAATGTAAACCTGCATGCCGCAAAGATTTTTTTCAATGATTTGAGTATATTTTTATCTTTTCTTCCTATATCTTCTAATTCCTCAGTTTTAATTCCAAGTTGACTCAAAGGTCAGTGCGTCATGCGTTAACTGATTACTGAGCTGCACAAACAGGATCTGCGATAGCGATCTTGTTTTGTCTGTATATGCAATCACTCCATGTGGAGGTTGTTATGTGTTGTTATTGATTTCATATCAATTAATTAACATTGCATAACGGATATTTGTCAGCCAATGCTTCGGCAATTAATAGCTTCGTCGTTCTTTGAAATACATCTAAAAAAATCTTCTACAGATTCTTCTGAATCTGTCTGTACATCTGGTTCAAGAAGGTTAACTAGCTCATTGTGATTATAATTTGCGAATTTTATGTCACGCATAAGTCCCGATCTCCGGAAAAATCGCTTTAATAAACCAGTGTATTCTTCGAGGTTGTTATTTGCCGTAAATAAAACTTTTTTCTTTCTTTCTTTCGTTATCTTTTGAATTTCATCGTAATTCGCTTTTAGAGCAACAAACACACAGACTACATACACTCATCAACTTTATAACATTAGTAAGATTATGGAAAATTTACTGATAAAATTGCCAAAAGGCCAACTATACCTAAGTTTCAAGGTATAATCATATGATTTGGCACGATCGGGAGAGGTAAACGTTCATAATTGGCACAATATCGGTCAAAGCCCATGGCACCTTTGATATCATCGCCAATATAAGATACGAACAGACATTCTACCTATATCTAGTGCATAGTTATTTGACCTAGACAGATATGCAGACGAGGTGGTGCGAGGCCTAAAGGGGTACCATTTATTGACGGTTGGATTACTAGGCTTTGTACTTTGGCCTGATAAATATATTATCTGATACGTGACTGGTTAAAGAGATACATAGAATTCGACTCATAGCAGATAAGCTTATGCTGTGTTAAAATTTCTTTAATCGTGGTGAAATTGAAATACTTGCATATAGCCTTGCTATATAAAAAGGTTAGTAGGTAAGTACTAATTAATGTTTGGGGCTTAACACGTTTGGCAAAAAAATCCTACATGTAATAATAATTATCTATACCGATGAGTGACTGAATATCTGTAGTATCATCTCTACCGATCCCCAGTCCTCCGTCAAAAAGGAGTGCATAACGTGTTCTTCTTAGCGATAACAAAGAAAAACTAATGACTAATGATACAGTAGATGTTCAGTACTTACAGCGACACTGTTTCCATCCTTGAGCCAAAGCACGGCGTCCTGGACGGCCTCGCGGGCGCTTTGCCTGCGGATGGCCGAGCCCTGCTGGTTGTCCGCGCGGAATATGTCGTGCGTCCCATACAGGGCCATGTGACGCCGGCGGTACTCGCTGCAGTCGAACACTAAGGACAAAATGTGATGACGTTAGGGCGTGGTAGGTTTACAAGGCTATCTTTTCTACACCTAGGTTTAGTCGGCATGGGTACTATGCTGCTATCTTTTCTAAACGGATCCCGATATAACCTATGCTCCCCCTGGGCGGGTATGTGTAAATAGTAAATACGTAATCGTTCCTACTCTCCAGGATAAAAAAAATACGTGGATGATTTCTTCGGCGTCCTGGAGGAACACCCCAAGTTTTTAGTGGGTCCCGCCGCATTTATATTTGGAGGGGTTGTTCCAAATATCGCCCAGACCCATCAGCTCAGGGCAATCCTTTTTTTTTGCCTCATTTTAATCTCTAATTCAGAAGGCTTTTGCATAAATACTCGTATATTGAGCACGAGTACATATTTTCGTGTAATTACGAAGTTATTGCTAAATTGCTAGCAAAAAAATAATTCAGGAGGGCCATTGATATGTTACTGTGAGAAAATTCATGAAAAACTTATCTTTTTTATTTATTTTCAACATGCTTGCTCTGATAAAATGTTTCAAATTACTGGGAGGGTACTTTATCTTTTGGTATCAGATACGTTGACCACTTGGAGGGTTATTAACAATATTTTGCAACAAGAATCAATAAGTTTATCAGCAATGCATAATATGTACAGGTTTACCTTATCTATTCTGTGATAGGGGGTGTTTGTTATTATGAGTGAACCTACCCATTATCTAGAAAGCCTACTTGTTATCTAATCAACTGATAATGAGTACAAAATGGTTACAAGTTAGGTACCTAAATGAAATTAAGTAGATATTCTCGTTTACAAATTCCGATCAGCGCGTTTGCAACTTGCAATTTATTTTCTACTCTGGCTTTTCGATTTTAAATGGTAGGACAAGATTTACATTTTTTTGTAATTGTAACCGGTTATACAAAATTTGCTCACATTATCCAGAGTAATTTGACACAAAAAATCCGCATGAAAACATGATTATAATATTTGGAAAATTCTTCAAACACTAAAGGTTTTTGTTGAAATTATATTCGTACATAGAAATTTAACCTTTTAAAATTTTGTTGACATTTTGTAGTGATAAAAAATCCTTTTGAAAAATAAAAACTTATATTAAGTATGACTACTTCAAAATATAACTTTAAAGTATTGTTAGTTTGTTTTTCTCAATAAAGGCATTTGCCACTTAAAAAAAAAAAAAAAAAAAAAACTTTAAAGTAGATCGAGAACACGGTATCAAAATTTAATCGAGGAAAACAGAACATCACAAGTAGGTAAGATGAGAGCTCAAGAACAAATCTGCCTTTACTAGGTCAGGGTTGTAGTCAATAAATCATACGGTTTACATTGTAATATACTTGTATGCTTAGGTGAGATATGATAGTCACGAGCATCGATAGAAATACACATCGTTCTGCTTGCTCATCTGCATGGTAGACTCTGACAATGTAAGTAGGGTAACCCTAGTTTGGAGTAAAAATTGTTGTTTTACATCGTTAATTTAGTTGACTACAGAAGTAATTAATTTTGTTTTAGTTACTTAACTTTTCTTCGCAAATCAAGAGCTAAACTTCTTATTTATACCTATATTTATTTAACACGTAATAACTGCCTGCCAGTTCTTAAATTAAGTGTGACACGGCTTTCTCTTACAAAATGTGAAATTAAATTTTCAGAAGTAAATTTTGAAAAGTTTCATCCAAGTAGGACTAAAAACAGTTTTAAATATGAAGTCTAAGCTAAATTTATATATTTAATGCCATAAATAACACGTGTGGAGGATAATAATAACTAGCGACTTAAGTAGCCATATTTGCATAACAGTTAACAGTGGTCTGTGGTAAAACAGTCTTACGTAATTACGAGTATGTGTTACCGTCTCTGAGAAAATTCCCTACTTATGTTGCATTCAGCAGAAAAGCAATACCTATTGAATTAATCCTTTCAGACCTGTATTATTTTTTTCATCCTGTGGAATTGGTAAATTCCGTGTGTCTAAAGTATAGTAAGGAGATTAACAAAAAAAAACAAATTTGTCTTCAACTTTTCGGAAAGTCTAGTTTTTCTTAATGTGCATAAATGTGGACTCCCGTTCTACTTAGTATTAAGATTAAGGTATGCAATTTTTTTCATTGTATCTTATGTCTACAATTGTGCACGCCAGTTCTGAAAGGGTTAATTACATAGGTATACACCTTACTAAGGTACGTGCATATAAATAAGAACACCCCGAAAATATTTCCTTGTACGAGAACTGTGCTAAAACATGTGCTATTAAACTTACTTATTACGTCATAATCTCATTCTTCTGGTAAAAATCCAACTTCATTTCATTTAATATATTTCATACTGAAAACGCATCCGAATTTCTCTTTGAAATTCATCGTCTTTTCAATTCCGTTATCATTCACTTTTAGGCGTCTATGTTAGAATGTTGCATTTTTTTTATTGTTAAACTAATGCATTTCTGATCTTAAATTGCAAATCAGTTACAATAAATGAGTATTTCTCGAAAAATATACACATACCTTTAGTGCTCTCTCCATTCCAGGTGAGATGCCTCGCCAGGCGATGAGCGAGCTGACTCTTGCCCCGAGCGGGCAGGCCGACCAACGCTATCAGAAGTGGGGCGAACTGTCTGACTGTACACAGTACACATACCTTTAGTGCTCTCTCCATTCCAGTTGAGATGCCTCGCCAGGCGATGAGCGAGCTGGCTCTTGCCCCGAGCGGGCAGGCCGACCAACGCTATCAGAAGTGGGGCGAACTGGCTGATACGACGGGATCGCATCGATGCTGTGAAAGAAAAAAATAATCCTGTCAATTATGTTAACCTCAAGGATGACGTGGATAGAACATTTAACCCCTTATACTTTAAGAACATATTTAGAACTTCGTAGTTAGTATTCTATAGGAAGCCCCACTAAGCAAATTTTTCCGAATACGTCATTCAATGATATACTCGTAGTTACTCATACAATTTATGAAGCCTCATTCAGTAATTTTCCCTGTTAGGTTAACATGTCATAATTATATATGCATAACTAGAAATTATAACTATAAATTATAAATTATTATTCGTGGAGAGATAGCTGAAGGAAATTATTGGAACAAGATTCAATTCGTACCATTCGTGTACATTCATTGGTTTGATACTCAAAGCATACGTACAATCGATGGGCATAGATTACTAAAATAGGCTTGACTCGCCAATTTTGGAAGATAGAAAAAAAAAATTTTCTTCGTCAAATAGGTGAATTTGTTATAACTCAGTGGGGCTTCCGAATGACGTCTATGTAAAGTTATATTTAACCCATAACAATACTGTTTCTAATTTATTATACACCTACTTGTCTACATATTGTTTCTGCTGACACTTATGTAACACCATCAATACTTGTATTTACCTATTGTAATCTGGATTAATCTAGTAAATTTATAAATACTTCAGCATAATTATTGAAAACACGTGATTCTAAGAACAATGTCACTAAATTAGCAGTTTTAATGAAAACATTATTAAGACAGTTATCAGCTTTCTAATATAGGAAATCAGGAATTAATTGAGGCAATCACGTCGTACCTATCAAGAGATCCAGTCTAAAACTGCACGTTGCTCCACAAAACGCAGGGAACATTTTACACGTCACAGAAATACAATTTAAGACTGGATGAAGGTAACCAATGTAGGCAGCGGTAACTTTCATTACGATAGGAAGAGCTTGTCAAACGAGTCTCATTGGAGACCAGTTTCCAACACAAGAAGGGATACTTTGTAAACGCATTACATACATAGGTACACAAATGCTTACTTTTCTTTATTTTAATTTTTTGTAGTAAAAATTAAACATTTTTCATTTCATTTTTATGAATCAAGCATAAATCAGCACAATTTCTAGAAAACTTGTAACTTTGCTACAAAAACTTTAAACTAATCTTCTACGATCAATGTACAAACTTTAGTAAAAATCTATTTAACACATGTATCTCTACATTCCAAAGTGCGACCACCCACAGCCAATAGAAAAGCCTAGTTGAACTATGTCAGATTAAAGATTGAATGTAATTGAGAAAAGTCCACTAGAACATTCATTCCAGACTTCAAGCAATTCATTATCTCACTCGTATTTAACCTCACAGTCTTCATCTGTCCGGGTCACCAGATAAAAGGCCACTCCGCTATTTATTGTATATGCCCCATTCAATAAACATCTACAGAACGGTAAACTAAATTATTTTATTACTATAACCATAATAAAATTTGTTAAAAAATAAATATTGGTCACTATAAAATCGATAATAATAAAATTATAATTCGTCGTATCGGTTAGGTACACGTCATTACAAAATTATCGCATTGTAAAGCTAAATATACTTAAATTCATAATTCTGTAAATACTGTTATATAATATAACAATGCCTATATATACTTATTATATATCAATAATATCTATCTTTTATATGGAATCACAAAACCAGTAAATGAATCATTAGGCACAAATATAAAGGTTGTATCTATTAGCAAGAGCGAAATAATTAAAATTTAAATTGATAAAAACATTTTAAATGGATGACACATTGATTTATTATAGGTCAAATTCTAGTTTTAAGTACAGTATTTTTGCTTTACATAATACCTACATGCTAAACAAAATTAAATGCGATCTAAAATTATTGAACTTAATTATTAATATTAAAATATAATAAAGAAAAGAATTACTGACTATTCACGCACCACCCAATCCTCTGACCGGATTGAATTGAAATTCGGGACACAGGTTTTATGACGTAGAACTCCGCTAAGAAGGGATCTGTCCAGGTGGGCAAAGCCGCGAGTATAAGCTAGTTCAGTAAACGAGTAAACTAAACCATCTCAATTCTCAATGTACAACGTTGAAAATCGATCAAGAACATAATATAGACGCTAGCGACTTAACCTTCGAATATGCCGTACATAATGCAATTCGAGTTCCATGGTAGAAAAACAAATGACGTCAGCCGATGGAGCCACATGTTTTATTGATACAAGTGTTCCTTAGCAGTCTTTATCGTGGCATTAGGAATTCTAAAACCAACGGACCAATGGAAACGAGGTGTGTCGACACGCCTTTTTCTTGCCTTGTTAAAACGAGCTGCGGCACAAACAATTACATCATTCGAACGGAATCATCTGGATGGTTTTATTAATTTGTTATGTGCCTATTAAGATTTTCCGATTTTCCAGACAACAATAAGAACAAGGTCCGTCATGATAATTATATTGTAGACGAGAATTAATTAAACCAGCAGCCGTTAGGTCAAGTTAAAGACCTTTATGTCGAACTGAATAGCACGATTGGTGATTAGAATAGAATATAGAAAACTCTTTATCGCACACCACAAATACAATAAAATAAGCTGATACAGCTGAGCTGTAGCTGTGATTCATCATTATAATATGGAATTTTAGAATTGGTTCAGTCGGAGGATCACGACATAAAAGATGAAACCAAAAAATAATTGCACCTATCAGCCAAACAAAATGTCTCCAACGCTTATAGAAACAACCTGCATATAAAGTGGTCTCACGAGGGAAATTGGAAAGTTTTCGAAGGTTGTGCGCTGAGCGCTGTATCGAGAGGCAGAACACAAACAAGATTTCAATCTCCAAACTTGATGGCATTTACGGAAGCTATTGACGTAACTTGAAACACCTGACAGTATGATAAATATGAGATATCAGATAGATTCAATTTCCTGAATTTTTTGCACCTTGCTATTAAATGGAAAAATGGAGGAGCAGCTAAATAAAGAATCTAAATTAAAACTTCATTGATAAAAAATGATTTGTTAGGAAAAACCATCGACCAGCAGGTAGTTATTACAGGAAAATGACGTCAATATAGGGAAACCTATTTATTTATTAGTATAGCTGAAACCGCGGTTTTTGTGTTTATTGATATTGGATGTTTCGATTTAACGTGCATGGGCAAAATATTATTGGTAGGAAGTTTTTCCGAGAATCGTTTTGCAAAAGTATGGATTATGGATAACACTTTTATTCCCAGTAGTTTCTTAAGACAGTTACTTCAAACTAATTGGACTTTTTCTCCCCATTAGTTCGGAAATGTCCTATTCTAAAGTCTAAAGGAACGACTGACTAGAGGGACAGTGTACTGAGCACATAACTGCCTAATAACAACTAAAACAGACAAAAAGTCCAGAAAATAATGGCAATGTGCTGCTTTCAAATCTAGTTGCTCAGACAAGGTATCAGCTAACCTAACACATGTTTTATAAGAGAGAAATAACCTAAGAACGTGTTTCGTAACGCTCCGCTAGCCAAGGTTCCGAGAGTGTGGCACGACGAGGAACGGTACCAGGAGGTGGCGTGTCGGTTATATACAAGTCTATATTTCATTAGACTTATAGCGCTTGTCAAATACCGTTTTCTAAAGCTGTCCTTTTCCCTTTACCGTTCCTTTTACCGTTTTCTGAAGCTATCATTGTCAATAACTAAGGTTCCGTATTGATTTTTGTTGTGTTTTTGAGATATATCATTCTAAAACCTGCTACACACCCTATTTTTTCATCAAAAAACTCGGTGTGTAATTTCATTTACAACTTCATTTTTATTTGAAACCTTTGTATGAACTAAATTTTAATCAGTCATAAAAATTCTTCAACAGACGTCTTCTCATGAAGCCTCATCTTATAAGATGTCGATTCTCACGATTATTGTTATATTTTGTATGAGAAATCAAACCAACATTACGTTCTATTTAGGTGTATTGTCGAGGTGAGTTACTAACGCCAAGAGGGTGCGCTCTGAATGCCAGACGACGTGGACTTTGAACCCTCACCGCGAGGAAGCCAGCGATCTAGAGCGATAATTTGGTGCTGTAACACAGGATAAGGACGCCTAGATACAACGGACAGTTTTAAGTAATTACTAATTACGTAATAATTAATCTGGTCCTATACACGTGAAAGTTTGTTAGATATGTTTGTTACTCTTTCACGCCTTAACGGATCTATTGAGCTGAGAGTATAGATATAGCTTAGACCCTGGATATTCCAGGACATATAGCCTACAGTACAGCGGGTAAAACCGCTGGGCGCAGCTAGTATATTATAAAAGGAAAGAGTGACTGTTTGACTCATCTATCGACGAACAGCCGAAACCACTGAACTTTCCTAATGTAAGTATATAAAAGAACAAAATAAAACATTCTCATTGTAAAAAGGAGTTCATATCTCACAGATAGTGTGAACGAAATGCTACAAATTTAAACTAATTATGTCTTAATAAATATAATTTTATCACTGATCTGTCGTTTAAAGAGTGCCATTTAAGCCAAAGATTCCTGCGAGGACAAAGACCGTTGTACTGAGATGTGTGACATCACAACCACATATTTTCATCTCTTTGTTGAGCTTCATTCACACGACAAAAGATCCCTTTTACATTCCCTTTATGTATAAAACAGAATTTTATTTAAATACATTGTTGCGAAGGACTTTTGTTCTATCTAATAAAACCTTGGATGAACTGCATAACGTTGTAGATTCTGCCTAGGTAGGACAGTAGCTGGAGGAGGGAGATAAAGAGAGGAATACAACATAAACAAAGAATCAAAAGATAAACAGGAACAAGACTATGCTAGATGCGGTAAAAGCTGAACTGCAACTGCAAAGTGCATTGCGTAAGTCGTAAAAGATTATCCTATCTGCATAAAAATCAATCACAATTCATAAAGATGATCCCCATCCTACAGGAACCAAGTAGTTGAACCCTGTGACGTCAATCGTTCAAACAATTGAAAGGCATCACTACAATCCACGTGGGAACAGAAGCAATGTTCTCAAGCTTGTTAAAACAGCTCTATTGGGATAATGTTTGTTAATTTGCCCGCGCGGAGGCTCGCCACGACGACTGGTGTATTTATAGAGCTATGATCTCAGTTTCAATTGGCGATGAACCGAGAATTGATCCCGAGTCCCGAGAAAGATCCAAATTTAATGTTAATAAAGTCTTATTTATGAAACAGCAATCCCGTTATAAAACATGTAGCACACAAGAAAAGCAAAAACTAAAGGAGTCCTTACCGGCTCAGATGAAATTTAAAGTCCTAATTTACAGAGGCCGGCCCAGAAAGAGGTGGCGAAATGATGGCCGGCTCAACCCAGGTAGCACACGAAAGAGATGCTTGGCAAACGTGTGGGCGAGATCTTTACCCAACAGTGGGACAGTACAGACTAAATAATAAATTGCAAAGGTACCTTTTCAGCCCACACATCACTACCTACGATAACGATACTAGGCATAATTTCGAACCATATTTTTCATTTGAATTCTTTTCGTATATCTTTTCCTTCTTACTAAGCTTCAATCTCACAGATTCAAGCCCACCTAAAAGAAATAAGAACGTTGATGTTACATGAATAAAATGTATTAAATCCTAAAATAAGTGGGTAGGAATCGTAGGTACATTTGATTTCTTAAAATAAATATTTCATAAAGCTTATAGCGTATATTTATGACGGTTTTTCTATCAGGTCACGTTGTTCATCACATGTTACGCCATAATGGGAGCAAGTGTGCATCCATGCACTGATATTATCTAGACATCCACTTCTAACTATAGATGCATTCAATTGGGGCATGCGAGTCAAGCGTTCCATCGGCAAATTCCATATAGAAATAATTAGCAGTGACATAATGATGAGTTTGTTTACGCCAATACCTGTTTTTTGTTATACAAATGAGTCCTAATGAAATATGAAAGCGAAAGTTAAGTTACGCGTGTGTTCGTAACTTCTACACTTCTAATATAATTATTTTTCTATTTTTAGTCGAAGATTCTAAAACTAACAAATTAATTGAGTGGTTCAGTTATAAAGCTTTATTAAATTTGCGTTTAAGATGAATTTAAATTGGTATTTTATTGTTGATCAATTTTTTTTTTTAATTAAAAAGTCAACATGAGAATATTGACTTTTTACTTTAATTAATTTATGAACACGTTTTGTTTTATCTTTTTTTTTGGTACATCTTTTGCGTTTTTACATTTGTTGCATAATTTGTTTGCTACATTATTTTCTTCAGCGAGTGAAACTTTTAAACACAGCTAGTCTATTATACCATTATTGGTGTAAATAATAACCTTACCTTCCATTGTTATTCACACAAAATTTCATACATCATGAAAACGTGCACCACGATCACATTTTCTAAGATTATCCACGGTTTATGAGGTGTTTAAATGCAATATTAGAAACCACAACAGTTATTATCGATATTGAAGCGATGACGTCTGTAAACCATGTAGTTAATGCATAAACTATTTCTCATTACGAGTACGATTCCTAAGCGTGACTGACTGACCCCTTTGGTTCACCTACTTCGAGAAAACTGGCATTTGAATTAATAATTGTATTTATTGAATTTGTTCTACAAAATTCTCAATTTTTTATAATTTGTTGCCAACTGATTTACTCGTTTGGATATTTTATTTATCGTGCAGAACTGCAGAACTTAACGTAATACGAGTACAAACGTCAGATGGCATAAAATTGTCTACCAATGATATTGTAGCTGGAAAACTTACGTGTATATTAGGAAAAGTGTAAAAAACAATAATAAAAAGGTTAACGTTTAAATGGACCTTCGGAGAAATTGTTATTAAAGTATTTTCCCGTGAAACAATAGAATATGAGCCAACAGGAAAAAGTATCTGGCACAGAAAATTAGCACAACTGAAAGTAAATCACAAACGAAAAGAAATTATTAGAAACTGTGTTATCTTTATTCTTGAATTCCGACACGCATATTAAAATTTATACAACATCAGTCAAAAGGCTTACAGTATCTACAGTACATATGGCAATGGTAATAAAGTTAACGATGCCATAAACTGTGTATTGCCACACCACTCTACGTCACATGTTTATTATTATCTACTCCAGTTAATTATCGAATGTCAAACAACTACCAAATGTTTCGTTGGTTTCGGAATACTTGACGTCCACAAAGATTGTGTGTCCTCCAAGCCCACCCATTGTTATCACAACAAGAATTATTTCGTCAACAATTCAAATAATAACATTAAATATTATTTAAGTTATTTCTAAACAAAATAGCACCAACACTTCAAACACTTTTAGTATCGAACTTATTTTAAAACTAGTCGTAAAAAATCTGTTGATAATTACGAAATTCGATTCAGGAAGCATTAGTACGAACAGCATATAACATTTGCGTGTCATTTCTGGTATTTCTAAAATTGTTTTAAAGAGCTTGAACTGACACACCATATATTTTTATCTTTTGAAAACATTACAAGAGCTTCTCGAGTTTAAAGAGAAGCTAGCAAAACATCCATTATCTCTGTTGGGTCATAGTCACATAATTTCATCAACGTCTTTGTGTTGATTGTTGAAACATTAAACATTTGATAAACGAGGTAGCAACACACCCACCGATAAATCTGCTGGGGGCATTACGATAACACTGAAAAACAATTCATTATCTATTGCATCTAAATTAGCAACTATTAACGTATTTTTCACTTTTATCTTTCCTAAATTGATTGAATCTATTAATTTTAGAATTATTATTATTAATAGGTACCTATATGATAATTTAGCTCGTATCGTCCCACTGCAAGGCAATTACCTCATATCTATTCATACATATATCCACTTTTCTATTTTACCTGCAATTTAAGTAGGAGTCAGGCTCATCTCTTCGGTTTGAGAATCTTAATATCTCAGAAACAAAATTGATAAAATTATTATTCTTTATTCATGCAAAAAAATCCAATTAATAAAAATATTGATGTGGCGATTGGTTATTGGCGATAGATACGAGTTTGGTTGATATGTGCCAGCGGCCTCATTTGGGAGGCGTGTCTCGACGTCACCACGATCTCTTGTTTTGAATGCTATTATTACATCCAATGACAACATCTACGTTGAGTTACTTGCTCATTATTTTTGTCAAAGATCCACATCTTTCATTTACAACATTAGTACCTACTTAATGTTCAATTGTTCAGTTTTATGCAGTCACGATATTTGGTTTTTTAATTATATTCTATACTTTCCCTCGTGAAGCCATAGTAAGTACCTACAGTAAGAGGTCGGGCACCTACGTAATATTGTTTTGATTTGTCGTCATTCGGAGTCATACTCCATAGATATGCGATGATCTTTCGTACTGTCATTCATCATAATGCTTACTCGTGATTCGTGATCATTACAAGTAAATACAAAAGGTACTTTACATTCGCTTAATTATTGTTCTTTGGTAATTAGTAATTATCATTTTGGCATATTATTATTTTCTACTAATAGTACGGAAAATTACCTATCAACATTTGAATATAAATTTAGGACGATGAAGAAGATTAGCCTAGTTTTAAGAAATAAATATCGATTGTCATTACACGTGGAAGTAAAATAAGAAGGGACAACGGAGAAGCGAAACTAAATGATCCAGTTATTTTAGTAACAAGGGCAAAGTCCAATTGTCGTACATTGTCGGCGCCCAAGGCAATTGACCGGTATTATTGCCATCAACAATTAAAGGAACCGGCTCTCAGTTTAATTTTGTATCTTCTCGGAAGGTATTGCGAAAACAATTTTTATTATTGTTTTAATTGTGATCTAGTACATCAACTACGCCAACTTTATCTTTATTCTCTTATGAGTTAATAAATTCTATTTTGACGGTGACTTGTTCATAATTATCTTCAGCCTTTAATAGTCCATAGCTGGGCTGGGCATAACCTTTTAGTTCTTCATGTTCCTATGCATCTTGCTGAGATGAGAGAGAGATAGATAAGACGGCTCATTCTTCTAGGTTACTAGTTTCTGTCTTCTTCATATTCTTGGCAGGTGGTTCGTTATTTTTTCTGCCAATCAGGTCATTACGTTTTCACAATGACTTCATTTAGTTTCACTCGTATCATTTTCAGGGCTATTAGCACCTTGAATCTAACAATGTAATTCTAATTAGAGTTTTATAAAAGGTGTGTTATCATTAACATTCGTACCTGTAGTATTGTGTAATGAGTTCATTTGAAGAACATAATTATTATTGTTTTAGAAGATCATTCACGGTTTTTATTTTAATTTATTTTCAGCTCTGTTGAACACTGAGGTTATTTACTAGTGAGAATGAATAGTTTACATTTACACAGAGCAAGTATACCTACGTATATCTTGATAGATATTAATAATAATTTATGTTATCCTTTTTATCAAAGCAGTTTACATGTCAAGAAGTGATCCATTATGATTTATATCGATCTGTTTTTTGTTTACATTACAATCAGCATTGTTGTGTCCATTTGTTCAACTTTCACCCATAATATTTATCATAACAAAATTATGCTTGCGTACTATGTCCTGAAGAAATCCTTTCTTACGGTTGCCTACGTCATAAAACCATATTTCATGTAATATCATCCATATATCAATCCAGCTAGTTACTAGTTATAGTTCAGCGGTTTGGGCTATGCGTTGAGAGATTAGGTAGTCAATCTCTCACGTTTTCCTTTTATATGTTTGAATTAAACATCATTATGTTCATTAGTTCATTTAGAACATTGGCAATTTTAATGAATTTTCACATAATGATACCTCGGAAATCTAGCTAGCTAAATAGTGTAAGGCTGGCTTAATGCCATAATGATGCAAAATGTCACTCGTCGGGACTCCTGTCATACAAACATGACAGGAGTCCTGTCATACATGAAGATATGCTAGGCCCACTCGTAGTTCAGAGGAGATCGATCGAGTTTGATCAAGCTGTTTAACGGTAATGGAATGTTATGCCTTCTGGTGCTCCATTACCGCCATACACAGCAAGAGGGCACGTTGCTGGGGGTTTTAGTGGGTGCGAGCCCCACACTCCCCCCCCCCCCTCCTTTTTCTTCCCCGATAGGGGGGATAGCGCGGTAGGCGATTCCCCCAGCATAAAAAAAAAGGCCCACTCGTAGTAAATTTGGTAGCTTAGACCTTAAAACATCTTGTATTTTTTAACCCTTGTCGTTACCTATATGACATCAGTTTGTTTTATCGACGTTTCGTTCGCATGCTCATGTCCTATTCCGCCTATTTCTTTACCTGTTCCAATCTGTTCGTGGATAGATAAAATCGCATCACCATTATTGTTGTGGTTGCCGTGAACTGTCTCCATTCAGTTTCACAATATTATGCCTTGGTTTATTGCCAAACCCTTCCAATAAACATTCTATTTCTATTTGGACTTGGGACTCAAATAAATATGTTATTATAGCAATATTATTTTTGGCTAATCGATATTTTTTAAATGAAATCCTTTGTATTTTTTAAAGTAATTTGTTATTATTCGATTAAATGACGTATTTAGTAGGTGTTCATGCAAATATTTCATGATTTAAAGATATATTATTATTTATTTTATTATTGTAAGTACCTCTAGCTTTAATGATTTTGTTATGATGCTAATAAATCCTGTTATTTTTTTTATATCAAGCATTATATTGCCTATTGTTAAAAATCAGAGTATAAAATTATTTCGTAATTGAATTAATAATACAGTAACTTGATTGATTCTTGATTGACCTTAGGGATGACAATAGCTAGGAAGTAGGTAGCACAAAGAGAATGGCCGCTCAGTGCAGCGTAGTTCCTAAAATTTTACTTTCTGAAAGAGACTGGTATTTGAACTAAGGTACTAACTAAACTAAGGTACGAACTAAAACAAGGTATTGTTATTGTTTTGTTTTAATAAACGTCGTTGTTGCATTTGTCAAACCAAGTTGAGCCCAACTATTCAATTAGGTACAAAATGCAAACAATAGAATTAAAAACACCTTTTACGTTGATAATTTTAATTATGACGTTAATTCAGCAAGCATTGTTTTTAAAACAGTTTCCAGAATATAAACACAAGACAGAATTCCGAGTATTAAACGTGCTGTCGCCTAGAACGTGAATGTATGTCAATAATATCTTTCAGCAACTCTCTCAGAAACTGCCCTCAATTGTTGAAGAAACTTTGCAAGGCGTGACTGACCAATAATAATTATCGCTGCTGTGGCAGATATAAATAATACTCATGGACACTTCTCCGGTAAGAAAATATTTATAAAATATGAATTGGTAACGAGGTTCAATAAAACTATTTTCAGCTCTTATCTGGATACCTGTAGCATCAGTATAAATGCCTTTAATGTAATCATCATTCCCTTATTATCGTTCTTTGTTGATATTTGTCATTCTTTATCACACCATATAAAAAGATAAACACCAAGGTTGTAGGCCTGTCAATTGTCAATAAGGTTAACTCACCAGCCGGCAGGGCTCCGTGGAGTGCCTTCTCCTTGTCCTCCATCATGGCGTGAGCGGTGCTTGATCCTGGTGCCATTACAATTCTCCTCAAAGACGGTCTCCGAGCTAAAGCGACGATGTGTTTAGGTCTGTGCTGCTGAGCTTTCCTTCGACGCGTGCGCGCTCTCTGAATGCTACCGGCGGACTGGGTGCCGACACCGCTCGTTATCACTGAACGAACCTTATCAGCACCACGACAATGATTCCCGATCAGCCATATAATGGCGGAGTAAATTTTGCAGTAAATCAACCAGAAGTATAAGTGCCAGTCGCCGTGGATGCTGATCAACGCCATCAATAGCGACCTGCAACAATATAACAATACGTTATCTGTAGGCTGCGATACAAACAGAAATTGGTACAAAACTTGCGCTAGCTTCAATTTTACATTAAATTCCAAATTGATTTTGTTAATTTTGGAAACTACACGCGAGTATTATCCATTTCAAGTACGTCATAGCTGTACTCCCAAATTAATTTCGGTAAGATGATTTGATTGACTCCAAGAGAAAAACATTTAGTAATCTTATCATCCATATCAAAGTTAAGAAGATTTCCAGCTATGTACCTTGGTACAAGGTTTCCGAACCCGTAAAATATATACTTACCTATATATTTTCGATTGTCAAGGCTTTGATGCAGCTAAAAGTAGAAATACCAATCAATACTGGTACCAGCACCAGATCCGTCAAGCCCTAAAATAGGTAAGCTATAAGCTATATGGTCAGATTTTTATTTTAAGCAATCCAAAAATAAACAAGCAATTGAAGTTTTTGATTATGAGACGCAATTTAGTTATCAAGTTATGAATTAATAGATGATAGATCACATTGTCTTGTGTCATCTGAAAATGTCGTAAAAGAACGCTTTTTATCAACCCATATTAAAATTACGTCATTATTTGAGTAAATTATAGAGGTAGTTGCTTCCTATGTCATTTAATTTCAAACAAAACTCATAGCTATCTAATTAACTTAATTTGCATTGTTTAGTTGTTGTTAAATCACTGAAAATATCAACTTCCTCCCCTTATCCCACACTAGATAGGGAGTCAGCACATGATTTCCTCTTCTACGAGTATTCTACTCTATCATCCGTCATAATATTTTCATCCACTCCTCTAGCTGATATCAATGGGTGCAACATTCGACATATTATTTGAAGAGAACAGTGAAAACTATGATAGAAAAGGGAATAAAGAATCAAAACTAGGCCTAATTAAAATGTTAAGTCGATAATAATAATGTATTTGCGAGAATTAGCAAATAAGTAGGTAAAGTGAGAATAGAATGACCCAATAGAACACATTATAATAATCATAATTTAACGTCTTGAACTTTAATTTCACATCATGAAAAGCATTCATTATTATGCTAGCACAACTAGTTCTTTAAAAGAAGTCAGTAAAACCTGTTTCAGAAGTGGATAATGGTTGAGTGAATAAGGAAGAATCGTGTAGGTACCAAGTACCAAAGGAAGATTAGAAATTATAATCGTCGGAAAAATACTATGTTTATATTATATTGATGTTTAAAATTATAAACATGAAGATTTCGTGGAATTAGAATAAGATATCTATTGGCATACAGCGTGACTAATTTTGGATACAACTAATCGGAAAGTTTTAAACAGAATAATTGTTGTAAAGTGTAGAAACGTCAAATAAATTCCCAACTTTATTGTAATTTATTGTGTTTCAGCCGACGGGAGCCTTCGGAGAGGTTAAATAAAGATAACCTAAGCGTTTCTTGAAACAATCACGAGTCCAAAATACGAGATTTCGTGATAAATTATAATAATTCATTAGGCCTTTACAACCGGTATCATCCAGTTGGAAGTGGATTTAGATATCTATGATGATAACTTGCTAAATTAGAATTGCAAACACTGCACAAAAAATAATTTGTGCCTTGCGAGAATTTTCCATTACATCCTATTGATTAAATCTATCTGAAATAAGATCCTATTTATTAGATCTATCTGAAATTAGATCCTATATGTACCTTATCACTTATCAGCATAATATGGAATGTCTGGAGAATCTATTTTATAGAAAAGAAATGTTTACATGGGCTATACAAGAATTCCGAGTATTGTTTAGTTTTTTTTTTACCGTCACACAACATTTTGGAATTTCTTAGCTTCTTTGTAATTTATCTCTTATCTACCTGAAAGATACATTTAGGACATTTGCGAGTTTTATCAGAGGTTTACAAATTCTTAAGTTTGAAGGGATGTTTGTTTGTTACGTTAAAATTATTAAAGACAGATGGACAGATGGTTCCGAAAATTATTAAATTATGCAAAAAAATAAGACCCTGGAATAAAGTTGGGAATCCTTTCAATTTTATTTTATGGCGTCTACACAAATGAAAGCGTATAACATGAAACTTATTGTTTTCATTTATTATTTTTGTCTAGTGAAACAGAGCATGAACCAGCAAGGTTGACGAGTTGAGAATATTAAAATATTTCTTTGTTGTAAGTTGGAATCCAATCGCTTCGTGGCCCGCCTCTGGTGCATAAACATCGCCATATTTGTTTACATGTTCTCTCTTTCTTACACTTGCTTCATCTTGTGTTTCTCTCTCTTCATGTTTTGCATCTTTATTGTTTGTAAAGTTGCGATCGTTAAGGCTTGCCAATTTAGCGTTATGTTTATTATCACCACTGAATAGTTTGAATCCAAAATTAGGCTCTTATCTAAGTTTTACTTCAACATTTGTTGCTGTTTTAAAAATGTTAGTTAATACGAGGCTTCGATCGTTAGTACTTCCCAAATTGATATTACCTACAGTATTAGTAATGAACTCATGGTAATTTTATTTGCCTTAATTGTTTTATTATTCGTAATTAGCTTCCCGATCACCTGGAAACGAGCTGGTTAGAATTACCTTCACCTAATGATCGGAGTTGGCACTAGCTATTACACGCGAGTTATCTACGCATGTTGGTGGAATCAGCCAATTTCGTTAGAATTACGTTACCTTGGTTCTAGAGGATTCTGCCACGCATTGATTAACAAATGAACACCGCTTACCCGTCTCACAACTAAATTCTTCCTTCGCAGTAGTGGTCAGATGAGGTGTGCCGTATAAAGTGTCCCAAGTCGTGGCGCATAGCCGTGCGCCCGTGGATAGCGATGAACGTTTCAATACACATTCGCAACAAGTCCCAGTAAACGTCCGATGTCAACTTTTTAACCAAAACTCTCCCCCAGCATCGCACGGGGAAATTAACACAGTACGTATACAGTTTTGTGGAGTCTCTTTCACGTTGCGTAAAATGAAACAATATTGTTCGTTTCTCCTCGCTACTTCACCCCGGAGCGTATTTTGCTCATTTTAACACGATTTGTTGCCAATATGGGAGGTAAATAAGTATAGTGATGCGTGTCGCACAGAATAGACGTATCGTTCGCGCGAGAGGCAACGTGGACTGGGGACTATTGTGGTCTGTGTTGACGGCGCGATGCGGCGCAGCGGCGGCGGTGGCGTGGGTCGAGCGTGGCGAAAGCTACACTCTGTCTACGATCATAACAGACGTGGTTAAATTTTGAACCGATATTCTTCCTACCTCAATCGACGTCAAAACGTGTTAGGACACAGACGCTAGCGCCGTTGTCCGTACCGATTTTAAACGTAGACAGTGGTATTTTCGACTACTTTATATACACTAGAGTGAGGGCGCCCGTGTCAACGTCTTCAGCGTCATTTTGACAACGGCACAGTAGGAAGATTAACATAGTTCGATTTTCGACCAACATTCTGGGTCGACCGAGTTGGGAGTCGGGAGTCAATGCGATATAACGACATTCCGCTTCGGGTGACATCGATTCTCAGTCGGCAAACTTCGGGTGCATGCGTCGTTGGACTATTTTGGTCGCACCTCCCCCGACCCCAATAGTCTTCACTGGAATTGAGATTTCAGCAATCGTAAAAAAGTAATAATTTATAAGATAATTTGAGACGAAAATAATACGTCGAGAACATAGATGAGACAATATAAATCATTGACTAAAATACGACTAAAACTAAATACGTTTTTTACAGTAACTTCACGATTATTCGAATAAGGATGAGGGCGCTAGTGTCTATGTGCAGTGTGCAGTTACTATTGGTAATATAATAGTCTCACTGAGCTACCTCAAGAGTCTCCTAGAGTATTTTCCAGCATATTTTATTATCCTCCCTTAACTTGAGAGAAACCTACCTAAATTTTTCCAATAACACAGTCATTCTTCGACCTATCCGCTGGTGTCCAAGACCCAGTTTTAATAAGGAAGGTAAGGTTTAGCTTTCTTACTGCTGACTGCTGCCATATAAGTAGGTAAAAGTTATCGAATGGAAAACCATCATGTGGATTCTTTGCTTAAAGTTTTTCTTTATTTTAAGCTTTGTTGTGGTTATCATGTTGCTGTCGCTTTTTATTGGTTACAAATTTCACAGTGAGCGACTCATAGGGGACGAGTCGCTTTTTTTTTTTTTTTTTTTTTAATATAATGGCAACAGACAACATTTTGCCAGTGTCGAGTAAAAGAGTCGCTTTTACATAAGAAGATTTGAAGTTTTATTCATTCGTGAATAGCCCCCCTATGCGATGGTACACGTGTGGAATCTTACCATCATTGGCGTGGGAAAGTGGAACATCGGTGGGTACTTTTGGAATTTTCCTTCGTGTTCACCGTTGTTTATGTAGGACGTTGAGTGTAGAGCTATAAATTATGGGCGACAACCACCCAGAAAAATACTTTGGCTACCTACGCCTTTATTGACGATTGCCACACCCCTACTGCTGAGTAGGTATACCTACCTAAACGTTATACATGGGCCATTGGCCATTACCAGCTACATGGGCTCACTTTTCTATTTAAGTGAGAAGAACTTAATAATATATAAAAGCTTTTTCTCTAGTTTCTTATGACATACTGCGGCAGTGGCTAGTTACCGACCACTCACCCACTGCCCAAAACCGTTTCGCCAAGTGGTCGTCATTGCCATGTTCTGGCACGACGTTCAGAGAAGCTTAGGAAGAATTTACCCCACCTTTTAGTTTTGGTCTGCTACCATCTATCACACATCATCGTCTAACATCGCGCGAGGTCGTGATCAAAGGCAATAACTAATTGCCACCACTGTTGTTACTTGTATTACTTCTGTGGGTGTTACAGGCGTCTGTGGATGGTAACCGCTCATTATCAAGATGTGCGTCGTGTGTGTCTGTCTCTAACAATCTGTCTCGAACATTCTTATTTAAAAAATGTTTTTAACCGCTAGCAGTGTAGGTACTTTTTATTTAATATTAGCTGCGCCCAGCAGTTTTACCCGCTTTACTGTAAGCCTATGTGTTATTCCAGGGTCTAAGCTATCTCTATACCAAATTTCAGCTTCGATCCACCCGTTTAGGCGTGAAAGAGTTACAAACATACTTCCAGACATCCATACATTTTTACAAACTTTCACGTTTTTATAATATCAGTAAGATTAATTTTGAAAGCATAAACTAGATCTACACCCGCTCCATCTGAGGTCGACTATACCTAAATTGCTCGTTTGTATGTTTGACTAGGTTCTTAAACCTAGTCACCCACTTCATATTAATCTACCTACTTATAAAAGAAAATTTACAATTTTTATACTTTCTCTGGGAAAAGCCCGGCCCCTTATAGATAGCTTAACGCCTGATGGATTACTTATCTCAAGTGCCTGTATTAAGCCCCGTTCACATAATAAACGACTAACGCGTGTTTTCGTAGCGTTAATCAATGACAGATAGACACCTCGAATATAAATAATAGGTACGTGTGTACAACTTAAACGGAAAAGATTTTTAAAGAAGCATTATGGTCTAAAATACAAAGAAGAGTTTGCGAGTGCTGAGATGTCGGGATAAATTAAAAATAAAAGCTTTTAATTAATAGATAATTATAATAATTTATTATTATTAAAGTAACCTGAACTGAACCGTGTAGCAACTGCCCCTATATCTTGTGAATTAAGCCTATATAAATTATTATGAAATAATAATAAACAGGTGTTCTCTGGAATTCCCAGCATAGCCGAATATGGTAAACGTTTGACAAAGCTGAATAAGCAGCTATGAGTAAAGTTCTAAGGGAATACTACATGTTCTACCGCTTACGCAGTAATTTAGCTCTGCATACTGCATAACTAAGACTGGTTCATGAATCAATCTGCAATAATTATGATGAACTAGCTGACCCGCGCGCACTTCGTAGCGCGTGACAGTAAATTATTCATATATTAATGAATTTGATACAGACCATTTAATTCGATTTCCAATTCCACGGAAAAGAGGGATTCAATTCACGGGTTTTCTGCGACTTAATGGGCGTAGAATTAGTAAAGGCTGGCAAACCTTGCCAATATGTAACTACGATCGAATCACCTACTATTCAAAATGTCTATTGGACGTTTCGCCTACGTTCATAATAACTATTGGTTGAAATCAATATTGGACGATTCGCCTACGGTTAACTCAGCTACGGTCGATTGAGCTATGGTTGATTAAACTATTGGACGATTTGCCTATTTTTGACCGAACTAACGGACCGTTCACGTATTTTTAGACCACGTTTCCGGCTGCTAGTCAGGTATGACAGCTAAAAAATACTTGTTTATAGTACAGAATTCAGAAACGTGTTGTTTTTATTATGCCACTTTGCCATGATGAGGTAGATGAAAGAAGATGCCAAAATGCCTGAAGATGCCATGACACAGGATAAATAATTCAGTAATAAGAAAAATATCTGGCGCTTCGCCGGCCGCTGCCGCGGCACGCTCGCTTCGCTCGCTCGGCTCGCGCATTGTGGTCACTGTTCAAACCTAACCTAACCAACAGATTTCGGTTTGCCCTGAATACTGTACTAAAAACACGCGTAGCAAAGAATTTATAAACCGTAGGTGAGTCGTCCATAGTTGAATTAACCAATATATCAAATGAACATTGGCCGAATCGCCCATTAGTTCACATGCCCATAGTTTAATCAACCGCAGGCGAGTTGCACTGTAAGCGAGTCGTCCAATATGTGAAATGAACTTATGCGAATCGACCGTAGTTATATCGACCGTAGTTGAAACGACCGTAGGTATTATGAAACGTAACCCGTCCATGCGGGCAAAGCCATGAGAATAAGCTAGTGACTGATGTATCTGTATAACGTACAGCCTCAACTGCTAGATGGATTGGGTTGAAATTTGGAACATAGAAAGGTTTCATGACGTAGACCACTGCTAAGAAAGGATTTTGCCGTGCGGGCAAAGCCGCGAGCATAAGCTAGTAAATAATATTATGAAACATTTTTTGTGAATAATACTTAGATTTCAGAGACGTCCTGGGATAAGTCCCAGAACTATCGTTATACCTATACCACAGTACAAATTAGAACGGCAATAAATTACCACTTACACATATAGTACATCAAGATTAAATACAGTAAACAAAAATATATCAAATTATCATTTAAATCAGAAAAACTAATAAAAATACGGAATAATAACAGCTTGATTCCGTACAGTTACTCTTGACTTTTTTCCGCGTCATTTAATGGTGATCTCTTTACCGTGGGTAGACTTCCTCTGCAGGAGATCGGCTAGTACCCCAACAGTGTCAGTTATTCTGCCGCCTGAACAGTGATGTGCAGACATTACTGTGCTTCGGTAGGAGGGCACTGTGGCTAGTGAAATTACTGGGCTGAAGAATCTTAACATTTTATGACTCAGCAGTGCACCCAGAATTTAACCTTCGTTAAATCCCAGCGTTATCTCTTACCATCAGGAGAGCATCTTGCTCATCTTCTTACATCGTTGTATAAAAAAAACTAAAATGAAATTTTCTGAAATGAAACTATCATATACCTACGTACTCAAACTATTTATTATAATATATCTATCAAATTTCACCTTTCAGCTCCATCATCAGACTTCAGATCACTTCCATGTCATAAAATTATTGCATTGTCATCCGATTCCCGGTATGCAAAATTTCTGCTCAATCGGGAACTGTGACTGATAGGTAGAGTGCTTTTCACAAAAGGAGTTCTTTTTGCGGGGCGCCACTATCGCAAATTTTAAAAGTTAGCATATTAAATAACTTTAGAATCTTCGATTTTCTTCGAAGGATACCTTCTGCAATCTTGTTACACTTCTAGCCACCATGGCGTTTAAGAACTGTAATATCAGCGCCTGAGTCAGCTAAGAGTGTTGCTGACGTCCGCCTCAGGCAATGCCCAGTGTAAAGATGGGAGTCCGGAAGCTGAAGAAATTTAGCAATCGTTTTTGGCATATCACCGATTTTATTGATGCCTATGGGCTGTTTTTTACTTTTTCCATTATCATAATGTAAGAAAAATCTTGAAGTTTTTGTATTAGCGGGTCGTAATGCCGTATACTTGTCCACCACATTCACATATTCTTAACTAATGACGAATGATCTGTCGATTTTAGTCTTTGTATTCAATAATTTTACTAATATTAATTTTTCCGAATGCTTTTCAACGTCGTTTACCTTAAGATTCAACAATTCATTTGAGCAGCACGCACCATTTATGCCAATAATTAATACAACCTGTAAAAAATAACAATAATTTAGTTTACTTATTTTTAGATAGGTACAGTTAGATAGGTTTTCTTTGAAATAAATTAGCTTTTGTATCAATTTACTTACTTTTAAAGCGAGGTATTTACTGTCTGGTGCTTCATTCAGAAATTTTTCTATTTCAAGGTCACGTTTCGTTTTCAAGACAGCTTTTATCATAGAAAAAATGCTCCATAATGTACTGGATTTTCTTGTTTTAGATAGTTCCATGAAATATGATAGTATCACGGTCTCGGAATATGTTTTTGCATTTTTTGAGAGGCGCCAATTATTGAAGGATTCGTACGCCTTTACATATTTCACTTTAGATTTTTCAGGCAAATAGCTGAACTCGGCATTCGAAACTTGTTCTTTCAACTTTTTTGGCGTAAGACAACTACCTTCATCACTGGGGTCACTCATTTCTTTGTAATTAAACAGACTATTAGATCACAAATAGAAATTTGCAAAAGTTTACAACTTAAGTTGAAAATATTTAGTTGAATCTTTACCAAGAGGTTTAGAACCTTTTTATTTTTATTAAAAGAAATTTTTTTATTTTTATTAAAAGAGTTGCGTTCGAAATTTGTGTGTGTGACATATTTATGAAAAACAAATTGTAATAATATTTAAAAAAAAAAAACTCACTTACGACTATATATATAATATTATTTTATTTAAAATATTATTGAAAAAATACAATTTATAAAGTTAAAATTCAATAAATAACATTAAAAATTATGTGCATCTCAGTTAAATAAAAATTGTACACAAATAAGTTTCAGAACACATCTTCATAGCCAATAAAATTGTGTTCGAAATTCAAATCACTTTGCCTTTCTACTCTCTAGAGAGCAAAAACGGCTTTTGCTCACTGAAATCGATGACCAAAGACACTATTTTCGTGCGAGAGTGGTGAAAAATTATTTATGGCATGAAGTCCAGAATTTATCGAAAAAATGTAATTTAGTTCCGCAAAATTCCGCGGGACCTCATTCGTGAGAAGGACTCTACCACTGAGGTGTATACCTAAAATCATAGGCGGATCCAGGATTTGGTTTGGGGGGTCAAGGTGCAGACGGGCAAAAATATTATAATTTTTATTACGAAAAGTGTATGTTTAGCTCGCTCTGAGCGGTTAGGAAGTTTAAACATCCATTACAATAAGTGCGCGAGCAGCTAGCTGCGAGCGCCGAAAAAAAAAATTTATTTCAGAAATATGTGCGAAATTCGTAACTCTACAATGCTTCTGGGGGTACCTTGGCCCCCTGCCCCCCCCCCCTAAAGCTTAAACATCCTTTATAATATGTGCGCGAGCAGCTTGCTTAATGACTCGGGGGGGGGGGGGGGCGGCTTGGCCCCTTGCCCCCCCTCCCTAAATCCGCCTATGATTATCTATAACACAGATAAAAGGTTCTATAATAATCATTGCAAAATTTTACTAACATTATAAACGTGACAGTTTGTGTCTGGATGTATGCCTAAATGCAGGTGGTTCACTACTGCGTGCCCGCCTATGCGACAGCAATAGTTTCTCCTAATGTTGTTCACTACGGCTTTTACAGCCCAAAACTGCACATCCTACCATTTCACTACCACTATGAGTACACATAAACCATTAATTATTCCCTGAAAGCACTTAAAATCTTAAAAAATAAAAGATAATGATGGTATATTTGTCACAAAGAAATCATTTGAACCATAGTTTGAACTTGTGACAAACAAATAAACCAGCCACGCTGAAAGGGACGGAAGAAAAATAGGTTCTCCTTTTTCTTCACATAGAATTTTCCCTATTGCCGTCACGCTCACACATAATATGGGTACTTCTAGTTGTATTAGTTCTTAGCCTAAATGGGTGTGAACAAATTTTATGTCTGTGTGTCTCCGGATAACCAGTGATTTTTACAAAAGATCCCCCTAGATGGAGCGCCACAATCGCGTGATTTTAAGTTAAAATATCTACAGATTTTTAACAATTCATAATTTCTCAATTGAATAGGTACATAATATTTAATTAATCTAACAAATAAAAAATATATAATAAATGAAGTATTCACAGTAATTATAAATCTATTATTTAGTTCCGCTAGGTTACGCGGGACTTCTTTTCTAAAACTGTTTGCAGAATAAACGATATTTCTTTTTCTTAGGACATTAGTTCCATTATTTTCCGTGGCGCTAGCTTGTATGAAAAATAATTTACTTTTACAATGAACTGTAAATGAATTTTTCTATTTATCTTCAGATGATTTTACATGTTTTAGAAATTAAAAATAAGCAGCAAAAAGATATTTATTACTGATATTTACACGCATCATGCGCACATAAGATTAGTTCCATTATTTTCCGCTGGCGCTGATTCATTTGAGAAATAAGTTACATTTACTAATTTAAATGAATTCTAATTTGTTTGGCTACTATATAGCATCAAAGTACTCGTCAAGACGAATCAAATGAGCCCAAACTCGATGGGGTTTTTTCTTTTAATCACGGAGTTCTTATGGCCACCTTCCAGCTCCGTTTCGGACCCTGGTTACTATATAGTATCAAAGTACTCGTCAAGACGAATCAAATGAGCCCAAACTCGATGAGGTTTTGTCTTTTGATTACGCGGTTCCTATGACTACCTTTCTTGTTTATTAGCATTTTATATGCGAATCTTTAGATTGATATAACTCTTTTATTTATGAACCGATTTGACTAAAACCAAGACTAAGGTTCAAGTAGAGAAAACTGCAACGTATTAGTGAAAATTTTATTCAAATCGGTGGTGTTGTTTAACCACACCAGTGACACAAACTATTTACAAATTTAGCCCAAATTAAACTAAAAGTCAACCACAAGTTTACAGCCATACCGATAGATGGCGTCTGTAGCGTTTTTGGCACTATTTTTTTTTGAATTGAATTTACTTTATATTCTATTACTTTTATTTCGAATTTTTGATGTAAATTAGGGGCGATGTGTCTGATATAAATGATTATTATTTATTTTATTATTTTATTTTACGTTTCCCTAGGAAAAATTGACAAAATGTTTTACGAATTAGATCGCGCAAGCGACTTTTTCGCGTCGTTTTGTTCATATGCGTATTTTCACAGTTCACCTTAGTAAAGGATCACAATGAATGGGGAGAAATTTCCATTCTTATTATATGTATGGATTAATCTACGAACTTGCACTAGTTTATGCACGTGGCCCACATTGAAAAATATTATACTTTCTTAGATATTCTGTAATCCGGGGTTGTAGACAATTGCTCACCGTCTTACCATAATCTGATTGTGTATATCTATCATTAAAAAATCTAAAATTAAAAAAAAAGCTAGAATTCCTAGCTGAGTTTGAGTTGTACATCGATAAATGCAATCAGTCAGTCACCCTTATTTTCCTTTATATATTTTAGAATCTAGGGAGAATATTATCTCGCAAGCTTGCATTTCTGTGTAACTGAAAACATGTAGTTCAGTGAGCCAAGTAAGCGTTTTCTGACTAAAGTCGATGCTCTACTTAACCTTATGTTCACGCAAATTGTCAAATCCTCAAACAAAGAGATATTTTTAAACGACTTCAAAAAGATAGGAAAGGTGTACAATTTGTCGGAATCATGTAAAATTACTATTTTTCTGAAGTCATCGGCTTACCTGATATAGGTATGTTTTCGTTCTATTAATGTAGATAACATTTGGTTTTGTTTGTTAAATTTTACACTGCGCGAACATTTGCGCGAAGTATGGCTGGTTAATTAGGCATTATTAATTTAGGACCCATACCACGTAGGTAGGTGTATATAGGTACCTACCCACTGTCAATGACATCGCACTCCACATGTCAGGTACCATGGTGAGAAGCAAGAAATCAAGGTCAAGTTTATTTTAGCACCAAATCTTGGGTACCGGGGCAGCTAACTTGGCAAAAACTTAATCTCCTTTCACCTAATCCAGTATCTAAGTAGGTTCGGAAGTCCACAGTTGGTCATCGTCAGCCACCGATGCAAACGTGCACCAGCTTCTAATAACAAACGATAAATACCTTTTGCCTTTATTAGCAAGATTAATCTTAAACAAGTGCATGATAAAGTTCAGTTTAGTCTCGGATCTGTGCAATACGCGCGGTTTTGTGAATAATTTTACATATTTATTTATCAAAATAACAAGAAACCGAGCTCAGCGTCTTGTTTTGAACTGTTGAACTGTGTTTTTGAGTTTTTAAACTGGTTTTGTTGTGCGCTGTTATCATGAAGATAATATCCTGCTTGCTAATTTTCGGTAAGTACGTTAACTTTTAAATTCTACACACCTTTTAATTTTTTAATTTGTACTAAAATATTATGTAAGGCAATTTTAGTTAAATTAGGAGTCAGGGGAGATTCCAAGTTCTCTAGATACCTATAGAATAATCGAAAAGATACCAGTGAAATCTAAAAGTACCTTCATATAATAGACTTAGGTACATGCTACTCTTGAAAGTCTATGGTTTACCCAGGAACCAGCGTTTGTACCTAGAGCTGTATTTATTTGCGCTATTATTTAAATGTGATGCGATAATATTTATTATTCGTAATGTTCTCAGTTCAATAAAACTGTAATATTTTTAAGAACTGACAAATATACAACCTTGTGAAATTTGAACACAGCGAAAAAAGTACTTTGACAAATGACATTTTTGATTTTAAACTTTACGTCACTTTATAACCCGACCAAATTAAGTCAATCCCGGTAATTCAAGTGATTCCTTGAATAAAATTGTCACTTACAATTTAATTGCTTAATTGTTTTGATAAATTGTATCCAAATTATCAGTGAATGCATCTTTCTTTGTTAATTTCAATAAAATTAAATAAAACTAGGACTAAATGACTGAATGTTGTGATAACAGAAAGGGCCAAGTTAAATGGAAGGCCAATAGGGCGATAAACAGGTCGGTGACGTGATAAAAAAGGCATCTTTTGTTCTTACTAGGGCCTTCGAATTCTTTGTTCCACAAAGTAATAAATAATTGAAGGAATACATGCAATATTAATTTGTTTAGTAATCAGGTACTTATAACAAGGATTTGTTTACGTTTTCATTCATTGTTTAGGTAATAATTGTAATGTTTTAGCTGCAAGCATGGGTGAGGATGCAGCATTGAACTTGGAAACATGGATGAGTGAATTACCCGCCCAGCTGAAAGATGTTCCTATTATATACCTCGCAATTCCAGGTAAGGTTCTAATTAATGAAGATTATCCAAGAAAAATACCTTTTCCATATTATGCCATTCATCATTGTCTAGGGCAAATACCATACTGGTATTTTTTGCGATCGTAATGAGATAATTTGATCTTTTGATTGTATGACAAAGAAGTAAAGAATATTATGTAAATAAACATCTTTAGATAACAAAGACAAAGAAAATAAAGAATATGAAATATCAAAACAATTTTACATCCTCTAACCAAAGTGGGTACTAAGTGCACATCATTTTAGTCAATTCGGACAGGCTTAGCTTAAAATTCTGCCTGAGGTGATCCTATGAACAGTGCTGGTTATCAGACTAGACCCATCACCCCCAGCCAAATTATTGTATTTTCTTAAAGTAACCCAAGTTCTTGATGTATGGATGTTTGTTACTCTTTCACGCCTAATGGGTGGACCGATTGAGCTGAAATTTGGTATAGAGATAGCTTAGACCCTGGAATAACACATAGGCTACAACACAGCGGGTAAAACCACTGTGCACAGCTAGTATAATATAAAAATAAATAACCTAATGTTTAAAATGTTCCAGGCAGTCATGACTCTATGACATACGGTATAAACAGATCAAGCGGCTTGGCTCCCGATGCGGAGCCCGTCGTACGAAGTCTGTATCCGTTGTTCCAAGGTACAATATTACGTTGGACCATTACGCAGGACATTGACACGCGGCAACAGCTACTCATTGGCATTAGGTAGCAATAGTGATTTTAAGCAATCTTGCATCTTGTGGCTTTCTTTGGGGCAGCATATCTTTTTTCCTCGCTCACGGCGACTTTTTGTAGCGATGCTGTAGCGATTCTGTCGCGCGTCCGCATCGATACAGTCGCGAAGCGGTCGCTAGCTCTGTGCCCTCGCCGACGGGCTCAGATTCAGTCGCGATACTGTCGCACTTCTGTCTCGATACAAACGCGATTCTTCACTCACGCGCTACCCTCCCTCCGTTCTTCCCACGATGTCGCCCTACACGGTCGCGCGTTTGCATCGATACAGTCGTCAGTCGCAAGTCGCAATACAGTAGCGCGTTGAGCGTTGCGAATGCGACTAACACGCGTTAGTGGTGATGCTGTCGCGCGTTTGCGTCGATACAGTCGCGATGCAGTAGCGCGTTGCAAATACGACTAGCACGCGTTAGTAGCGATGCAGTCGCACGTTTAGTAAACGCGCGACTGCATCGCTACAAAAAGTCGCCGTGAGCAAGGGCCCTTAGTGCCTCACTACTGTGGCTATTGGAGGTTGGCAGCCATCTTTTAGAATTCTCCTGGTCTTGGGTTAGTAATCTTTAAATTTTACCCCTCATAATTGTTGCAGCAGGAAGCAAATAAATATTTCTCAAAATGTGACTGAAATAAGCAACTTTTCTCTGCTTTACAATTCTGACAAGCTCGGGCTTCTTGATTCCATATTTTGTGACATAAGCATGCTATTTTACTTTTAATATTATCTCAGTTTTAGGCATTCAATTAGACCTAATTGTGAAAACCATCAGGTGAGATCATGTTAAAATTAAACTAGGTATAACATGATTCACCATAGCTCAGGTTAGATGATTCACCATCTAAAATCTAATGCCTAGGCTGCCATAAGGATTAATTTCCTAAAAAAATGCATAGCAATACTGAATGCTGAACATACTAGGAGTGACCAAACACAGTGCTGCACATGCAGTGATGTACATGCTAAAAATAATGTACTGTGATTGATCAGTTTTACTCAGCTCTTCTCAGCTACATATCAGTTGAGACATTCCTAAAACTTAACTATAAGCTCTCTTATCCAAGCAATTGTGGCCAATCTGCGAGTTCATTAATTATACAAATTATAATCCATTTACACTCTTAGAGGTGAACTGAGTTATTTTTCCCCTAAGGAAAATAGTACACAACAAAATCATGTACAAAGAGATGTATCCGTGTTAGTCTTACAAAATGAAGGAACTTTTAGTATGCAAAAATTATTTACCCTTCGTGACATTTTCAATATCCACCAAATCTTATTCAATTCAATTCAATTTATTTATTTAAATAATAAACTTACAGACTAAATCCAATGCGTTTACTATTTTAATTAAATTAAATTATAAAAACTAAAATCTATTTACTAATTACATCCTATGACTTATATATAATCTTACATCCTTAACAATTGAAGTAACGGGATCCGTTAATATATCAGCGTGCTGTACCTCATGTGCGAACTTATTCAAAAATTCCAACGCTCGTTGGGTTGGTGAATTTTGAGCGTGGCGGGTCCGCGTTGTGGGACAGAAGAACAACTGGTGTTGGCGACGTCTACTCCTACTAAAATAATTGTTTGGGACAAACAAGCCAATCGCCCCCAAAACCGACGGGTTGTTAACTCGGTTCCTGATTATTTGCAGGTAATGTACGGCCAATAGTAGCTTCCGCCTCAACTGTAAAGTATCCATCCCGACCATACCAGACACGAATAGTGAGGGGAATAAAAATGGATAGTACCCGTACATCCTTTTATAGATATACCGGGCAAATTTCCGCTGGAGCCTTTCTATAAGGAGCGTGTACTTCGCCTCACAGGGGTCCCAGACTACCGAGTCAAATTCAAGTTTGCTGCGGACAAATGCATTAAACAAAGTGATGGCCACCCTGACGTCTGGAAACTGAGAGGCAGTTCTCATTATAAACCCCAGTGCCCTGTTGGCGTCTCTGCAAACAGTAACCATATGTTCACGAAAGTTGAGGCTACCATCGAGGATAATTCCAAGGTCCTTAATCCTTGTCTCCCTCACTAAAGGGTAGTCACCTAATGAGTACGGAAACTGGATGGGATTCGTCGATCTAGTAAAGGAGACTACTTTGCACTTATCAGCATTGAAAGCAAGTCTGTTCCTAAGACTCCACCTTGCGACCGCCTGGGTATCGGCCTGAAGGTTAAGGCAGTCTGATATTCCCATGACTGGCTGATAAACCTTTAAGTCATCAGCAAACATCAAGCATTGTGATGAACTTAAAACACCAGGGAGATCATTGATCATTACCAGGAATAAGGTTGGACCCAGATTGCTCCCCTGGCTTACACCTGATCTGGTGTAGAACTCATCCGACTTGTATTTACCTATTTGCACGTACTGCCTACGATCTTTTAGATAATTAGAGAAAAAATTAAGTAACTTAGGCGAGGTACCTAGAGAGGAGAGTTTTATGAGCAAAATATCGTTGTCCACCAAATCAAAAGCTCGCCGAAAATCGAAAAATAGAGTATCCACTTGTCTACCAGCGTCCATCTCCAAGGCAACAGTATCAACAAAAGTGATGTGGTTCGTCATAGTAGAGCGGGCGATGCGAAAGCCATGTTGCGAGTTATCAAGATAAGGCTCAATTTGCCGAGAAAGGTGAAAGTTTAGAATTGATTCGAAAATTTTACTGAACACTGAGAGTACGGCTATAGGTCGAAACGTAGTAACATCGTTGGATGATGCTATCTTGGGGACTGGCGTCACTCTGGATACTTTCCACCTAACAGGATAACGACACAGGTACAGAGAACGGTTGAATATATGTACGAGAGGCATCACGAAATTTGATAGACAATCCTTTACCAGAAAAGGAGGGATAGCATCAGGACCAGCCGCAGACAAGGGTTTTAAATGGCGAGTAGCGCGACACACATCAGCTTCCGTTATTCTCCTCAAAGCAACGAGACGTGCGTCTACATTAGTAACTTCACGTGCAGCAACTTCAGCGTCAAGGGCAGGAACATCACTATGGAATATCGAACTAAAGTATTCGGCAAACGCAGTAACCGCCTCATGACCTATGACTGATTCTCCGTTAAGAGTATATGTGTTTGCCTGGCCTCTACTACTGCGACTCTCCCGGACGTGCTTCCAAAATTTCTTAGGATCACAGAAGATGTTTGATCCTACAGATGTAATATATGACTGGTATGCCTCTTCAATAAGCTCCTTGATATGAGACCTATAATATTTGAACACCTCTAAATTAAATTGGAGACCCAGTTGCTTGAATTTTGTCAAGTGAAAGTATTTTGTTTTGATCTTACGCTTAATCTCGGGGGTAAACCATGGTGGGTATTGGCGTTGGTTGGAGATATTTGTAGCCCTAATTGGCACATGACTACTTATGGTATCATTTAATTTTACATATAAAAGGTCTAGTGCACCATCAACATCGTCTTCCTTAAGAACGTCACTCCAATCTAAGGTTGATAGACTAGAATAGAGACTCATGAAGTCTGCCCTACGAAAGTTCCAATCCGGTGCATAAGAGGGAGCGGCGCTTAAAGGGGGAGGAGAAGTACAATCAGAGACGACATCAACACGCGCACAACTGAGGGTTATACTATATTCGATTCATTTTGAATGCTATTATTATGTATCACCTAAGGAAAAGTAGTGGGATACATCATTGTTGCATATTAAACGAGTCGATGATAATTTAAAGTTTGATTGCTACTAGAAATGTCACGAACCAAGGGTAGTATCATTATGGCAAATGAAAATTTACTTCATTTTGTAAGCCTAACGTGGATACATCTCTTTGTAGTTGACTGTACACCAACTATGCTCACTACTCACTTTGTTTATGATTTCAGGTACTTAGACCTCCGATTAGCTACTAAGAAAGGAGAAGAGAACTTCTACTTCACACATGGAGTGTATGCAGAAGAGGTGTCCAAAGGCTTGGAAGAAGTCAGAGACTTTGTGGACTCACATCCTGGAGAGGTGAGGCCTTAAAGTAACAGATACTTTACCATAATATAGATCCCAATAGTAAAGTACACACCATAGAGTGGTTTACAAGTTATAAATATTATGTAATTATAAACATGTCTAGCTTAAAGTTTAAGATTTTTCCATTGAATTTACTTTTATAAGTTCTGGCTTACTTTCTGCATTTAGGTTCATTTTCGTTTACTTGTATAAACCTTTTCGAAGATTAAGCTCTCAGTAATCATATTTAGCCATAATGACCGCTTGGACACAAAGTTTCGTCCTGTGGATAGTAGATATGTAGTTATCAGTCATGGCTGAAGCCTACTATAAGTATAGCGAATGAAAAATCTGCACAAAACTAATAAATATTATATTATAATCATTGCTAAAGTCTCTTATAATGTTTGTTTATGTTAAGGTTTAGCCAGCTCTTATAATGTTAAGGTTTAGCCGGCTAACAAACATATACAAACACAAACTTGATCCTGAATTTAAAATCACAACTACATCACATATTATGTACCTATTACCTAACCCATTTGTCACTACCTTTTTAAAAGAAGCTAAAATTCTAATTTCAAAATTGATATTTTCTTTTTTTTTACAGGTAGTAATCCTAGACTGCCAGCATTTCTACGGGTTCACGGCGGAAGACCACCAGCGGTTCATGCGATATCTGCTCAACTTGTACGGCCCGCGCCTCGTGCCGAGACGCCAGGACCTGCAGTCTATTACGCTTAATACTCTACATAGGTTAAAACAACAGGTTTGTTAATAGATTTATATTATACTAGCTTATGCTCGCGGCTGTGCCCGCGTGGCAAAATCCTTTCTTAGCGGAGGTCTACGTCATAACACCTACACATGTTCTAAATTTCAACCCAATCCGTTCAGCGGTTTAGGCTGTGCGTTGATAGATTAGTCACTCTTTCCTTTTATATATTTAGATACTTGTTAAATCGAAAATCAACTAAAAACTCCTACATATATTTAAAATTTTAAGTCAATTTGACTCAAAAGTATAGTTACATAAGGTGATTCACAAAGAAGCGATTCTCGAGCGGGAGTCTTTTGAAAAACGCGAGCGACATCGCGAAAAAAAAAAAATAACTGAAACACACAGTGCTAGTATTCTGGGAGCCCCCATCGGTACGGTGGTCCTTACATTAATCAAAAATACACAAGACAAGACGTCTCTTCTCCTATACGATTTTTAAAACTATCGCGAGTGTTCTCCATAATTATAACAACAAAAAACGTGTTGTTGTTGTTATTCTCGACAATATGAGACGTGAGTTGTGCCGTTTTTACAAGCTTTTATTTACTTTCACCTGTCTGTTGTCTGTCTGTCTGTAATCAAATCTTGGAAGATTAATTTGATCCACTTCCCATATAAATCGGATGACAATATAATATTATTATGACATGGAGCTGATCTGATGACGGAGCGGGAAGGTGGCCATAGGAACTTCGTAATTAAACGACGCAACCCCATCGAGTTTGGGCTCATTTGATTCGCCTTGACGAATACTTTGGTGCTAGACGGTAATAATAACAAAAGCTTGTTTAAAAAGCTTTTTTTTTTAATTTCACTTGTTGCTATAGTTATTCTCCTTCAGGTGATAGTAGTGTACCGCAACGAATCAGTGTACGCGACAGGAGAGTTCTGGCAGCCTCAGATGCTCCCGTCGCCTTGGCCACGGCAGGATCGAGTGCCAGGGTTGATACACTACCTGCAAAACCTAAGGAGACACCCAAACATGGGGTTCGTGCACCAAGCTGTGTTGACTCCTACACCCAGTTTCATTGTTCTCAGGTAAATTACACCTAACTGACTAGGTCCCGTCGTTAAATAATGATAAATAGTTGTAGATTCAGCATTTAATTCAAAGTGGTTTGACTTAACTAAGGAATAATGGAACTTTTGCAAGTCAGTTTTACAATAAGGGTCGGACAATTTTTTTTTGTTTATAATGTAGATTATTAAAAAATATAGGACACGTTTTTTTTTATTTGTAATTTAAATTTAAAAAAGTGTGATTTAAAACGCACTAAAGTTACATGGAGTGACGTCACTTGATGCTCGAGTCGATACAAAATGCATCCACAAGTGACGTCATGCGTCTTCACCGAGAACCTTATAAGCGCTATATCTCAGCCATTTTTTATTTTATTCTCATATTAAAAAAATACGTTTCGAATATTTTTGGAATATTGTATTTTACAGGTCGCGTCACATAAAAAGAACGCTGGCGCGTAAGCCGATTCAACTTGAAGTCAACGATTTATCGATCTATTGAGTGGTATGAGGGGAGCGCGGGGCGGGTGAACGCCGCACGGGCCACGGGATTGGCGCGTCAGTCGTCCTTGGCTTCCCTCCCGGTGTTCACGTCACTTTCATTCACAAAGTACTATCGCGCTCAAAAGTTTTTAATTACAATATGGTTTTACACAGACAAGTGAGAAAAATGATATATGACGTTTATAGTTTTATGAAGAAAGAAGCTGATAGTAATACAGTTGATAATTTAAAACAGTGCATAAAACGGACTGCAATGGCAACAAAATGTTCTGAATCTACAGTGAGGCGAATTGTAAAAGGCGCAAGAGATTCGGAATTTCTTATTGTTTTTCGAACTCCCGGCAAAAATAAAAGAAATAAACAAAAACCAATTACAGATATTGACAGTTTTGATCAGGGTGTTATTAAAAGAGTCATTCACAATTTCCATATCACCGAAAAAGAATTGCCTACTATAAATAAGTTAAGAAAGAAGTTGCAGGATGACCTTAATTTCAAAGGATCGGCAGCAAGTCTCAGAAGAATAATAAAAACCTTGGGTTTTAAGTGGAAAAGAACAGAAACCAATAGAAAATTGTTAATTGAGCAATCACAAATAAGATTACAAAGATTTGAATATCTGAAAAAGATTAAAAAATATAGGGAGGAAGAAAGACCCATCATTTATACAGATGAGTCATATGTCGATAGTTCCCATGCTGCTCATCATTCATGGACAGACGGCTCCACCAAAGGCAATAAAAAACCATTATCGAAAGGTAACCGCCTGGTTATAGTGCATGCGGGTGGAGAAGGAGGTTTTTTACCGAACGCTTTGCTAACATTCAAAGCTGGTACAAAAAGCGGCGACTACCACGACAATATGAATTCAGAGAATTATGAGCGCTGGCTCCGCACTCAACTGATACCGAATTTACCAGCTAACTCAGTAGTGGTAGTTGACAATGCTTCATACCACAATAAACTACAAGATGCTGCACCAATCTCTACGACTAAGAAAGCAGATATGCAAAACTGGCTCCGCCAAAAAGGAGTAGAATTTGAAGGATCCATGTTAAAGCCGGAGTTGTATAATTTAATTAAAAAAATCAAAGACCAGTTCAAAAGATTTCATATCGATGCCATATTAAAGGACGCAGGCCATGATGTGCTTCGATTGCCTCCATACCACCCGGATCTAAATCCGATAGAGATGGCCTGGTCCCAAATTAAAGGATATGTCTCCGGCAAAAATGTAAGTTGGAACCTTACACGAATTACTGAACTAGTAAATGAAAAAGTAAATTTAATGGGAGCAACAGAGTGGGTGAAATTATGCACCAAAGTTAAGGAAATAGAGGCTGAATATTATAAAAGCGATCACGTGGTCGACATGATGACGGAAACATTCGTCATTCACGTAGGAGATGATGATTCCGAATCAAATGAAGAAGAAAGCTCGAGTAGCGACAGCGACGACGCCGAGGAGGATGAGATGGATACCACTAGCAACATCGCATCCACATCTGGTTTTCAAGTGACCGACGACGACTTAATGGAAGGAGTTTCAAAATTACCCTAATTTTTGTATTAACCCACTTGTTACCGAGATTACTTTTTGTGTCTCATTGCTACGAAATTTGGATATGTGCGTAGGTATTTAGGTGCTCTAATATCTAGGAAAATTCAAATAAAATTTCCAAATGTTTTGGAAATCCGGGAAAATGGTGTTCTTTATAAAGGCCAATAGTAAAATCCACTGCTATGAAGAGTGGACTTAAGTAAGAAATATAAAACAAACGAAAGGCTTGTTTTTGTTATGTATTTTATTCTTTGGTGCATTTAAAATATTTGTATTTTTTTTTATAATTGCACTTGGTGCAATTATAAAAAAAAAAAACGTGACGTCACAAAAATTGCATAATTCTATGTTTTTTTCGTGATAAACAAAACAACACGCTGGTTTTTTTTCTTGGTATTTTATAACATAATGGTTGCCTTCAAACTAGAAAAGTTGCTGAAAATTCTTTTTCATCCCCCCATCTCGGAAAGTGACATGAATCACAGGATTTTTGTTTAGATGCGGGCCTTTATAAAGGACGATAGTAACAAGTGGGTTAAATGTATTTTCCTTCCTGAAATAAAAATATTTACTAAATTAAAAATGTTTTAATACTAATAAATAAATTCCATCTAATACATTTTGAATAGGTAATTAGGCACAGTTACCAATGTGGTCACCAATAAATATCTAATATAAAAAACCGCGATCGAAAAGCTAGTTAAAATTAAATAGGCCTAGTAGTTTTATGCGTGAGTGTACCCATGCGCAAGCTCATCCCCGCCACTTTCTTCCAGCGTTCTTTTTATGTGACGCGACCAATTGTTTTACCTTGTCCGCTCCCCTATTGTTTAGTTCCATTTTAAGACTCGCCCATTCCGATAGTACTTCTGACCTCTATGATAAAAACGGGCAAGAAACTTTACAGGATTCTTCTTCATTTATTCAGGATTTTTTTTCTCTTATACTTATATTTTTATTTTCCCCTAAAAAATAGTATGCTATCTTTTATCGCCCATACGTATTTGTTGAACTGCGGGGCTATGATACGCACATCGACATAATCTCGCGCGTAATTTGATTTAATGTGAATAATGCTTTATGTGGAAGGCATAAGGTCGAGTTTTACATGCCAGTGAGATCATTTTGTCGTCAAAACTCATATGTCAAAATGATTCTGTAGCATGTAAAACTCGACTTTATGACAGTAACATAAAACATTATTCACATTAAATCAAATTTCGCGCGAGATTATGTCGAGGTGCGCATCATAGCCCCGCTGGAAACATGTTTCTATATACATAGAATGAATATAGTGTCACCTCATTGTTAATTCCAGAAACAAAGAAAAGAAAATCTTTCAGCTTTATTTAACATAAACTATTTATTACTAACATAAATAATAAGGTCTTATAGGTAAAGCTTTAGGTACTGATCGATATATATTACCCTTCTCACATACTTATGCAAACTACCAAATAAGGTCTGAGAATAGATCGTAAAGTATTTTCAACAGACTCTAGAGTTGTGCGAGTAATCTATTCTATTTTATGTATTAATAATCATTAATTGTAATGCAAATAGAGCAAGTATCCATTATTGCCATAGCACTCAATAACACTAGGCACTTAATACTTTTAAGTATTTATAGAACAACTAAGTATCAGATATCTTACGTAATATTTATTATCCTTTGTTGCGTTAGGGGTCAAGATTTGTTTAAGAGTGTTGATAACACAATCTTTTTAATAACAACCGAGCCCCCTTCTTGAACATTACAATGATGTAAGAACTACAAAAATAACTATAAGTATAAAATGAATCCTACTAAAAGTGAAATTTTGTATGGATAGATGTTTGTTACTATTTCACACTTAAACTGATGAAATGTAGCTTGTAGAATAAAATATACCTTGCTTAACTTGATCCTAACACAACAGAATATTTTCCTAAATAAGGCGAAAACATAGGATCAAAATAGTAACGCAATATTTAAGATTTTAAAATTTTTCTAGTATTTTACAGTAACCGTGGCATGTCATTTTTGTCAGTACTTCTGTTTTTTTCTTTACTATTGAAGGTAGAAAAAGAAAATGGTACTGCTGGTAGAAAATGCTACTTTAGAATAGAATAGAAAACTCTTTTTTGCACACACAAATACAAAAATAAAAGCTACTTTAGCATTAAGTTAGTCCTAGCATTGTGCTGAATAGTGAAATAACTATAGTATAAGTAGAGAAGCTCTCTGACTCTCATGGCCCTTTACATCAGGTAATAGAGCTATATTTCTCAATTTTCAGATGGCTGTCAACATTACGCGAGAAATGCGCAAAGCCAGTGAAAGACGAAGTGCTCCCAAAGTTAACAGAATTCTCTCCAGGCCCCCCTTTAATAGGCAACTCAGCTGCTGGTATAAAATCACCTGTTAACGTGGTCATAGCAGATTTCGTCAATTTAGAAGATAACATCTTCCCAAAAACAATCATCCAACTCAATATGAAACTATTGAGGAACACGGATATAGTTTATCATAACGGGTGAAGTAAGTACTTAATTTTAGAAAATATTTTATTCCGTTTTGTACCTGGCATTTTTTCGACTTATCTGTAGAACTAAGTGCTGAAAATCCCACATTACAGGACAAGGGCAAACTTCAAATCCCATATTTCATTTGGCACAAATAAATCCTTTATGTAACTGGACAATGGAACTACTAAGAATTATCGACTTTTTTGACCCTGGAACACTCGGTATAATATTTTACTCCAGGGTCGAAAAGTTTGGGAAAAATGCATGCAAATGAAACTTGAAATAATTGTTCTCTAGAAAAAAATTGAGAAAGGATTTTTCAGATATTACCTTGTTCTACGGATAGGTCATTATAATATTTTTTATGGCAGATGTCTATTTTTTGTGTTGTCTTAATGCAATGTAAGATATGTCGTGGGATAACTTGAACGTTCTAGGGTTTTCGCAAAGTACCGGATAAATTTGTTGCTATGTAGCTCTTTATACACATTCCAAGCTTGCTGGTACTATGATAATATCATTATAATAATTATATTCAATCCTCACTGCTTGATTCAAATCCTTAGTAGTTTTGTGTTAGTTTCGTGTATTAAAAACCACAACTTATAATGTAAAACAAAATCATTAATGATAATCAGAAGGGATGAATGCGGCATTTAAGAATTCGCATATTATTTAAATGTAACACATCCTACGACATAGATCTTTCTTATAGTACTAATTTTATGTTTGTGCAATACTCGTAAATATATAAAATGGAATTTCTTATGTGAATTTCCAATTCTTGTCAGTTTTATGAGCAATATATTTAGTTTAAATGGGTAAATGTGCCCCACTTTATAATAAGTACCTATGTAATAATCATATTAATTCTGTGATATATTTTGTATTAAATAGTTGTATTCAGTGCTTTGCAGAGTGCCTTATAAGTACAGTTAGTATCATTTTTTACAGCAGCTAAATAGTTAAATCAATTTATTATTTCTTAAAATAAAATAAAAATCAGTGATAATGTATCAAATCGTTTAATTTAACGTTTAACTGAAGTTCATGTTACATGCCGCCAAACACTTTGTTACAAAATTCGTCTAATTTTATGCGATCACACAAATCTCTGAAGGACCACTTATTGGTCTTTATGTTTCCTTTATCATGGTCAAGATTTGAAAACAACTGATCAGATAAATCGTCTGATATTTCGATTATTCTACAGATTTTGTCCAAACGTGCAAGATCTTCAAGTGAGTTGGTGAGATCGGTGATTTGTATTATTTGTGATTTCCTTTCGTTTACTTCGAATGAGTTGTCGGAATCTGAGCCACTGGCGCTGTCCAGTTTGTCGTAGATATCTTGTTTATTGTGGCTAAGGAAGTTGCCAGTCGATACTGTGTCATTCGGAGTCTTACAACTCAATGTCTCTTGAGAGATCACCATTACAGTATCCAGATTATGCTGTAGTTCTTTTAATATCTTTTTCGGTAAATCCCTATTCTCCCCACGCTCATTTCCATCTCCAGTCATTTTCACATCGTAGAAATTATTTACTTGCAGCTGGTTCTTTTCTACCAATACAATATTACGTTTTCTAAGCTCATGGTCTACTATTTTCAAACGTCGTTTTTCTTTTTTCCGATCATTGTTTCTGACAATGCCGTTATTTTCCGAATGTAAGGAAATGTTAAATTCGGGAATGTGTTGACTATGCAATGATTTTGATGTATCTTTAATATGATTTTCTTTAAATTCTTTCCCATCTTTTAAATTATTTGTTACGTTAAATTCTTTTTCATCATCCAAGACACATTTTTCTGTTCTTTCAGCTAAACCTTCAATTAATGTATTTATAGTTTTTGTAACATGTTGTTTAAATTCCCTATCGTTCTTTGTCATGCCTAATTTTTCTAAACTAAATGTTTTGGAATCCAGATTATTTATTTGCTCATGATCGTTTTTTTCTCCTGTGAATTTGGCAATCAAGTCATTGAAATCACTTTCTATGCTTATTTTTCCAACGGGATTATTATTATTATGATATGAGACCGATTCATCTTTGCTATTGTTATTTGAGACTAAAGACTGTTCATTGAAGCTTTTATTATCACGTAAATCATGTTTTATTTCATCGGTTGTATTTGCAGCATTATTGATCACCTTTTGTGTTTGCGAAGTTCCATCGGTTGTGATTTTGAAATTATCATTATCACACACCCTAGGTTCGCAAGCGATTGACCGACAGCTCGCCCTGCTACTTTTCATCAAGAGATTCTCAGTTATGTTAACCATCTTGGAAAACTGTCTCTTCACATTTTCCAAACGCTCTTGCGCAGAAAACATCGTGTTATTTCTCGGAGGCAACACCGTACAGGATTGAAAAAAAGAACTTCTGTTTTGTTTCGGTTTCGAGTCGGCATCATTCCATATCTTAAAGAGTTCGTTCTTATTTGTGTCTTTGGAGTGAAAGGTGTGGACAGTCGGTGAAGGTTTTTTGATAGTTAATTCGGGAGGAGGTGTTAGTTTCATGCAAACGCTTCCTGAAGCGGTGGGAATTATTTTGGGGCGAATTGCGCCGCCGTCGCCTACAAACATGTCATTCCCAAAACTTGTTGGTATTCTCATAACTTTCGGTTGCTGTATGACATATGTTAGTTTCCTCTCCACTAAAAGCTGTTTCTCACAGAACTTGATAGTTTCGAGCACTCTGCAAGCGTACGAGTATTCGTTCTCGTACCAGCAAATAATTTTGAAGAAATCTGACTTGAGTTGAATGCTAGAATCTTCGTCGAATATACAAGAATGCGTTTCACCGATGAAGTCGGAGGACACTGATTCTTCGTTGGATACCCTTATGATGTTTCCTAATGACGTTTCGCTTGTTTCTTGGACAGTTTTGACGATGTCTTGTAACTTTGTGCCACATGTTAACCTGGTTGATAATAATTACAGTAGATTTTAAGATGTACTTGCAATGACTAATCAAAATTAACGGTAAGTTTGTATGGACTTATAGTATAGAGAAAAAAACACAAAAAATACAGAGGTCAAGTCAAGCTAGGTATAATTAATTAGACAGTCTTCCACTTTTAAATAACACACCGTTGGACCATCAGAGTAATTTTAAGAACAATCTCATACCTTATAGTAAGATCCAGTACGGAAACATTGACGATGGGAACTCTAAAGGCGAGTCCTGACAGTTTATCCTTCACTTGCGGTAGAATCTTGCCGAGAGCCTTACAAGCGCCTGTTGTAGCCGGGATTATGTTCTGTTGGATGCTCCTATGTTCTCGCCAATGCTGGACATTGAAACTTTGTGAACTATGAACCACATTTGTCATAAACATTCAGTGTCTGATCCAAGATTTTCGTAACCGGAAATACCGTTCCGGAAATAACATTTTGCAGCCATAAGTCCGTCATTGGAATGTTAATGGCCGTCATAACAAATTCGGACCTGACCTAGTGCGAAAAGCAATATCCTTACGGTCCGTCATCCGTTATGACGAACTTGGATCAGGTTCTGATTCTGACAAGACTTCTTACTGAAGCGCTCCAAGAGCGTAAACGCACATGCTATTTGCTTTGACAGCGCAATTATTTTATCGCTGTTTTAAAAGGAATCACGTCAAATATGTATAATCGCATGTGCGTTTACGCCCTTACGCCTAACTTTGCATTTTGCATCGATCTACACCTAAAATATAAGTGTAAAGCTAACGTTACCCTGCCCCTTAGACACAAGCCGTCCAAAGGTTTCAGCGAAGGAGTCATAGCGTGGATGCTGGTAACGAAACCCTCTTCAACTCCGTAATTATCCTCCAAGATCTTAATTATTGGCGCCAAACAGTAAAGTGTGCTTGATCCGCATGATATCACTTTCATTTCTAGGATAAATCACTTTGGCAATAAATATCAGGAATAAAAATGTTCAGTATGTACATCTTAACTTTATTTTTTAAAGCGGGCCGCCCTAGGCCCCACCTTATTGTAATCGGTTACGGTCGCCTATAGACGCCTATAGAAAAAGTGACCACCTTTTTTTTAAGTTTCCAACTACATATATAGAGATAGGTGACTTGCTTTTTACAATTAAAAGTGTAAGTAGGTATTAAGATTAGGTGCTTCAGTTTAATTATATTTTTCATTTAACGATATCGTTGAATCACATATCAGTAATCAGTACGTGAGGTTAAACGACCTCTTTCAAAGTTTAACAAAACAAATGTTTTTTGTTTTTATTTTTTTATGCCGGATGTTGCCAAGAACCAAATGGTCAGCAGTTACACCTGCAATACAAAAGGTATTGCCAGTATATTGCAGTGTTACACCTGCAATGGCTATAATAATTATTAGTGTCATTGGAGAAAGCCGATAAAAGAGTATACAAAGCTCTTGGTCATTTGGCCTTTCATATCTGGTCAGGGAGAAATCTAGAAAGAATACCTTCATTGATAATATTGTCGTTGACTCCCAGAATTATCATTGGCACGTCTGCACTCAGTGCGGTCACTATCACACGATTCACACTTTTACTGTCTAGGTGACCCTAGAAAATTATAACATAGGACAATACACTGTAAGTACCTAATATTACGTAAGTACTTGGTGGAAAAAATGAAAAATGAAGCTAACTTGGTATGCGAAGAGGAGAGTGACGGTACGTAACTTCTTGGGTAAACAAGTGAAATTTTAAAAAAACTTTTTAAAAACAAGCTTTTATTATTATTACCATAAAGTACTCGTCAAGACGAATCAAATGAGCCTAAACTCGATGGGGTTACGTCGTTTTATTACGGAGTTCCTATGACCACTTCCCAGCTCCATCATCAGATCAGCTCCGTGTCATAATAATATTACATTGACATCCAATTTATGCATGCATGCAAAATTTCAGCTCGGACACCGGGAAGTGGGTAAAATTTAAGTTGCAAGATTTGATTACAGACAAACAGACAATAGACAAGTGAAAGTAAATAAAAGCTTGTAAAAAGATGATGAGTGGAAAAATATAGTCCGGTACCTGCTTCTAGGTTTAATCTTCCATCTTCGGACGCAACATCGCTTGCAGGCGAGATCGCAGTCAAAGGCTAATCTATTATAATTATTAAAAAATAATATCAGACTGAAGAAGTAATTACCTTAGCCTTGTCATAGTTAGTGAACATTCCAGAAGCTTCGACCACATACTGCACGCCGGCTCTGTCCCACGGTACATTTGAGGGTAACTTATCGTGGTACACCTTTATATGGTTACCTATTTTTGAAAACTAATGTGAGCGTCATCCATTTATTTAACTTCTAGCAGTTTTACCAATAGAAAATAATGTAATTTAGTGTCTAAGCTACTTATATATACTAAATTTCAGGCAAATCAGTCCAATTAGTTGAGGTCTGAAAGAGTAACATCCATAAAAACTTTCGCATTTACGATATATTAATTATATATACTTAGTTGTATTACTATAAAGTAATTAGGTAGGCTTACACGTAAATTATTACAAACCCTGATTGAGTAGGGAGTAGGTACCTACATATTGGAATAATATTAATTGATCTTAGCATTTCGATAATAAATTATCTAATTAGCCGTTGAGGTATGTATCTTTATTTACTGCTAGAAATAGTTGTACTGTTACCATTTACAATAACTTCACAGCCGTTGTGCGACACGTTGCCTTTGAATTTCCCATGAGTTGAGTCGAATTTGATCAAATAACAGATGTATTCTATACTAATCGCTGGATCATTGATCGCTGATAACTAAATAAAAGAAAAATTACATGAATTTAAATGTAGGATTGGATTTTCCTATGCAAAATATTTGTTTTTATCATTCCATACCTGAAGATCAGAATTTTCGAGGCACGCTCTTGAAACAATTCGCCCAATACGGCCGAAGCCGTTGATGCCGACTTTGGTTACCATTACAGAAGATACGCACAAACTCGTACATTTCTATTTTATAAATTTTGGTCTAAATTTACTCTCTCATTTTGAAATTCGCGCACATCTTCACGAATTGCAGTCAAGGATGTCAACCACTGAGTCTGTCTGTCAGAAAAACCGGTAAATTAAAAACAGATTTTTGTACTGGCAATAATTTAATTTCAAAGAGTAGAGACGTGGATCAAAAAGGGCAAAGATGAGATGTACAGAATAAATAAAATGAAAAAATATTGCTTGTAAATTATTATAAACATGTTTTTATAGTAGTAAGTCTCTAAGACCGCTGTAGCGGCTGTAACGTTTAACTCAACTTTTTTTCGGACCGCTATAGCGGTCGGGACGTTTGAGTGGTTATACTATTATCTTAATAAATTATTATTACAAAGATTATATTATTCTCTACATTTACTTTATATCTTGAATTATTTTTGTTTACAGTATTTCTAAAAAAGAACACAAAATTTAAAACTTTTTTTTTATGTTATGAAGTAGAAGACGAGCAAGACGCTCTCCTGATGTTAAAGAGATAACGGCTGCCCATAATCAGTACAGTGTTACCTAGGATTTCACTATTATGTGAAACTCTAGGAGCACTGCACCAACGCTTCTTACTCAAGAGTCATGAGATGTTAAGACTCTTTAGCCCAGTAATTTAACTAGCTACAGTGCCCTCCTACCGGAGCACAGTGATATTTGCACATCACTGCTCAGGCGGTAGAATAACTGGCACTGTTGGTGTTTCCACCTAGACGACCTCCTGCAAAGAAAGTCTACCCCCGGTGAAACTTATAATAATTATTATTATAACTTTTAAAAAATTAAAACGCACAATGTATCTTTAATTAAATTTTTTACTCACAATAAATATAAATAATCCCGGGTCATTAATTATCATAGATATATTATATTTTCCTATTGTAATTATTAACAAAAAAATGCTAAATCCTCACAGAATATTGCAATTGCTAGGCAATGTTTTGTATTTTAGTCTTTGATTCATTGATCTTCTAGAAATTCTTGTCTATTATTATAATCAGCGGCCAACACCGGCTGTTCTTGTCCTTCAGCTGACATTTTCCAACTCCATCTTGTGGAGAACATACGCGAGGTGTTATTTCAGTATTTAACTTCACTTCATTAATTCCGGTGAGTGCATTGTATTCTAAATACTTGTTTTGTTTTACTAATTATTTTACTATTCATTCATTATTCATTGAAATTGTTGTAATTACAGCAATTTTAACAATTTCACAGTTTACATCATCGTTACTCATATTCATCGATATCGAAAATTAGTCGTTTTTTGTTTTTATTACCAATGTATCGTTAGAAATTTATGATCAGTATTCTTTTTATCTTTGATTTAATTAATTTTTAAATCAATTTTGCAAGTATTTTGTCGGCTTTTGACATGACCTCCAAACGCCCTCCACGCGTAGCCGGTATGATCCTATACCGTAATATTTCTATGGAACTAAATTTTACCTTTCTAACAGATTCGCACTATTTTAAAATGTCAGAAGTTTCTTTTTCAATGTATTTTTTTCATTTTTTTTACTCAACTATTAATCTAGTAATGTCATCTGTGTATGTTGATACTAGATTTTTTGTTTATTTTAGGGAAGGCAATTGAATTTTTAACTTGATACTTTTAGGTATAAAAAATTATACTACAGAGAATTTAGGCAAATTGAAATGTTTTTATCATAGTAGGTAGATATAGCACGGGTTAAAAATGTTTATGTACATGATTGTTAGGTAATAGGTATTATTTACATAATATTATAATACTTATATGTAATCTCGCATATTTTAATTGTTAAAACGTGTGATATGTTTTCTAATGGTTTATTATATTACTGTGCTAGACATTTCAAATTTTCCTTGACATTGAAAAGGTTAAGGTCAAAGAAGTTCATACATTCTATTAATCTTTTTTAACATAGGTAAACGCTAGTTATAGCGGTCCTATTAGTAGTAGTGATCAGTTTTATAATAAACCTTATAAATATTGAAATTATTATTACTTGTATAATTTTTTCAGTATCTATAATATACCTAATATTTCTCATCTAAGATCAATAATTATGTGGAATAACTATGATGTAAATTTTACGTAGGTATAAGATTTAACTAAATGAAAATGATTATAATTCTGAAATGTTCACTGTTCTGTGTTGTTGAATTTTAAAATGTTTTCGTTATCTCATGTCTTAGGTTACGTACACAATCACATACACATTTTATTCTTGCAAAAGCAAACGATTTTGACAAAATAATTCTTTTATATTTCAGTAATCATGTCGAAGATCGGTATCAACGGATTCGGCCGTATTGGTCGCTTGGTCCTCCGTGCTTCCATTGAAAAGGGAGCTCAGGTGGTTGCCATCAACGACCCCTTCATCGGTCTGGACTACATGGTGTACCTCTTCCAGTACGACTCTACTCACGGTCGCTTCAAGGGCACCGTGTCTGCTGCCGATGGAAACCTCATCGTAAACGGAAACAAGATCGCAGTTTTCTCTGAAAGGGACCCCAAAGCTATTCCCTGGGGCAAGGCTGGTGCCGAATACGTAGTTGAATCCACCGGTGTCTTCACCACCACCGATAAGGCCTCTGCTCACTTGGAAGGTGGTGCCAAGAAAGTCATCATCTCTGCGCCCAGTGCTGACGCGCCCATGTTCGTTGTCGGAGTCAACCTTGATGCCTACGATCCCTCATTCAAGGTTATCTCTAACGCTTCCTGCACCACCAACTGCCTTGCTCCCCTTGCCAAGGTCATTCACGATAACTTCGAAATTGTTGAAGGCCTCATGACCACCGTGCACGCTACCACCGCTACCCAAAAAACCGTTGACGGACCCTCTGGCAAGCTGTGGCGTGATGGCCGTGGTGCTCAGCAGAACATCATCCCCGCATCTACCGGCGCAGCTAAAGCTGTCGGCAAAGTCATTCCTGCTCTGAATGGAAAGCTTACCGGTATGGCTTTCCGTGTTCCCGTCGCCAACGTATCTGTTGTCGACCTTACTGTCCGTCTTGGTAAACCCGCGTCCTACGATGCTATCAAACAGAAGGTCAAGGAAGCCGCTGAAGGTCCCCTCAAGGGCGTCCTTGCTTACACCGAAGATCAAGTGGTATCCTCTGATTTCATTGGTGACGCTCACTCCTCCATCTTTGACGCCGCCGCTGGTATCTCTCTAAATGACAACTTCGTCAAGCTTATCAGCTGGTACGACAACGAATATGGTTACTCTAGCCGAGTCATCGATCTCATCAAGTACATCCAAACCAAGGATTAAATATGTAGTATATCGTAAGAATAAATATCTGTTTAATGTTACGTCGAGATTATCGACCAATTTACTCCTAAGTTTTAAGTATAGATGTGTATCTTTAAATTATTATGCTACTTTGATAGTAGTGAAATGCTTGTGTAATAAATTTTGTTGAAACATCCATTCATTGCTTCATAGCAATTAAAACTAAAAGCGTGTATGTGTAACGTTGAAATAAAATTTTATTCAGAAAAATCTTGTCTCTTTTTACTCATAAATACTAATATATTATAGTACTAACTATTGTTAACATAAATATAAATAACGATCTCGTTATATATGCTTTAATAATAGTAAAAACTTAATTACAAATGAATGATTCCCTCAGTAATTTAAAATGACTTCTACTTATAATGAAAAGGATTAAACGGTTCATCATATAAATAAGATTTATTTACCTATTTTAATGCATATAGTTTATCTATACCTATAAGTTTGATTTTGGTTTAAAAATACCTTTTTAGAGAATATCTTTTAATATTTTTTTTATATTTATTATTAAATAAATAACAGTAAGAAGGAACTTATTTTGTTACTGAGGTTATTGCATAATATTTTAAATTGATTTTAACTTTAATAATATTATGTAGGTGGTATATGAAAAGGGATCCGTGTTATATACTTAATACCTATTTAAGACTGTACATAATATTATATTATTAAATAATCTAAAGAATTATTATAAAACAATGTTATAAAATGTATATTTTACTAATATGACTAATATACTTAACCTCAAATATTCAGTCCTTCAAATGCGTCATAAAATTTGAACAAAAATATATTCATATCACAGATCAGATTTATATTACATAAATACGTCCAAAAGTACCCCGTCGTTAATGTATTAAATCGGCCAATGTTAATCAAAATAATAATAATATTATGTATGTATATATGCGTTTCGTATTACTGTTTATTTTAATTTACCGGTTTTATGTATATTTTTTAAGATAATTGGCAACCTTGTTTTAAATATGGCCGCGGGCACGGCAGCTGTCACTGTCACTGACAGACGAGAGACATTTCGAATTTCGTTTGCTTCGTGTAATTTTGTGATGTCGTACAAGTTTCGAATCCGTCTATTTATCAATGAATATGGTGTACATTAATAGATAATGTTTATTTTTGTTAAACATTTAACAATAAACTAGCTCAGCTGTGAAGAAGCTCGCAAAATTGCGATTTTATATTTATAATGGAGGATCTCAATTTGACAGAAACCGAAATGAGATATTTCGCTGATTTGTTTTTATGTTGCGACGAGGAGTCTAATGGGAAAATACCCATTTTAAAAGCAACAGAATTATTTAGATCATCGAATGTACCAAACGAGGTCCTCAAGCAGGTATGATATGCTGTAGGTTAGGTGAAGTCAGTGATAACATTTTTTGTTTGTGTTTATATTGATGATGATTGGTGATAATTATGCGTTACAGATCATGGACTTAAGTGTAGCACCTAATAGTTGCGCGTCGCTGAATCATCTGAATAGGAAACAATTTTATTCTGCACTGAAATTGATAGCAGCGCATCAAATAAACATGTCTTTGAAGCCTGAATTGTTGTCGTCAGCTGTGGATTTGCCATTGCCGAGGTTTACATGGACTATATCTGGGTTAAATGAGGCTAGTGCAGATCTTATACAGCTATCAAATTCTCCTAAAGAGCAGCATATGGTTAAAAGAGAGAGGAATTTTGTGAGCAGTATTGGAGCATATGAACCTATGAGGGTGTCTTCTAATCTGTCAGACAGTGACGTGCCCCAGACCTTGTCTCATGATGCTACAGATGGATTGAGCACTGATTCAGAGAAAGAGTCTGAAACTATGTCACAAAGGTCTAGCTCACATGGGGTAAGTATCCTTTCTACTTACTTTAATATTATAAAAGTAAGTTTTGTTTGCATGGGTGAAGGAAGGAATGGATATGTTTCAAAAACGCATATTTGATACTCTTTTATACTGAAATGGCTGGACCAAATGTAGTGTTACTATTTAGGTACAATAGCTTAGACGCTAGAATAACACATAAACTATGTTTAAGTGTAAAACAGCTAAGTACAACTAGTACAATATGCTCTGAGCAAAACACCCAACTGATCATCTCCTACACAACATTAAGTGATGCGTAATTTCCATATTAGTCAAACTTCCTTGATTCTTACAAAGAAAATGTAATTTTGTAGTTGACATTTGAGTACAAGGTCAAAATTAAAATTTTGTGTAAAAAATATTTGTGAATTTGGTTATCAGACATAGGTTAATATCCGGTTAATTAGATTGATAAGGCATCTTCCGATTTTTATCATGTTTACTCACCCTAATAAATGCCTTCTTGTTTTAAGAAACTGACATAAGTATATTACACTACTAAATGACTGAGTGTTGTCTCTTTGCATTAACCCTTTAACCGCCAGACTTAAAATCACTTGTCGTGCCCCTAGCGCCAGGCAAGTTTTTTTAATTATAAATACCTACAATAAAAGTGATGTCTAATATTTATTCTATTTGGGAGAGAAGCATAAAACCAACTGTAAATCATAACTTTATTCACTATTTATCTAATTACGAGTATAGTTTTATAAAATACAGTGTTATGACTTAAAAAATGTAGATTTAAAGTGCAGTCGGAAATATACGACTCGTCGGAAATATACGACTCTGGCGGTTACGTAACAGAACAGGCTTGTCGGATATATCCGACGGTGGCGGTTAAAGGGTTAAAATTTATTGAGTAATTTCAGAGGAGTCTCACAAACACTGTGAATCAAGAAATTTTATATATTACTAGCTATATCCAGCAGTTTTAAGGCCTGTTCAAAACTGAGCGATATTTGCTTAAGTAGTAAAAAAAAAGCTGCATAGAAATAACTACATAGTGGTATTTTCCACAAGCCAGAGTAGTAACTCAGGTTTAAACCACCACCCAGGCCTTTACTTGCTGAAGTATACTTATGACTTATGTATATGGTATGCAAATGCATACTTAATTGTATAATATGTAAAACCTTTTAAACCAATTAAGCTCGTAGAAGCTGTTATAAAATATTATCAGATTGTACTTACTACGGAGCAGTGACCCAAACTGAGTCTTGGCCTCCAATACCAGATTACGCCACTCTTCCTGATTCTGGGCCACTTCCTGCCATGATTGAGCTTGGACCCTCCCTTTCCCTTCCCTTTCATCCCTTTCTTATCAGATAGTAGAAAACCAAAAAGATATTCAGATTGTTCATCATAATATATACAATCATACTTATATATGTATGACTAGCTGTGCCCAGCGGTTTTACCCGCTGTACTGTAACCTATATGTCATTCCAGGGTCTAAGCTATCTCTATACCAAATTTCAGCTCAATCGGTCCACTTATAAAGGTGTGAAAGAGTAACAAACATACATCCATACAAACTTTTACGTTTATAATATTAGTAAGATTGTAATCACCATTTTGTAATGTTTTCCAGCGTCGTGGCAAGAACGGATCGCCATGGAGTACGGCAAGTGAGAGCCCCACCCCGACCAACAGTGTAGCGGAAAGGGTTCACCCGGTCTGGGAGCACAGTGCGACCGGCCGTGGAGTGTGGCCGGCCAATACTGGCGAGGAACACACTAGATTACTTGGTAAACTGTTTATATTCTACTACTTTGCTGTGCCCAGGTTTTACCTGCTGAAAAGTAATATATTATGTATTTTCATATAGAAAACCTCTTATAAACTCCTCCTCCTTGTGTCGTATTCCCCATTACTGGGGGTTGTACGCCTCCTTTGTAGGATTCGATCTCTGATGATGGAGCGCCATCTGGGTCGGTTAGATGCGATCTTATAAACTAAACCTCATTTAATCCTCATAATTTTTTATACAAAGAAGTAAGACAATCAGGAAGCTCTCCTGAACTGCACCAACGCTTCTGAGTACAAAAGTCATAAGATGTTAAGACTTTTCAGCCCAGTAATTTCACTAGCTACGGTGCCTTCTTACGGAAGCACAGTAATGCTGCTCAGGCGGTAGATTAACTGGCTATTAACTCCTTATATTCTACTACTAGCTGTGCTACTAGTTTTACTTGCTGAAAAATAAAAGATATTACTGAATCTCGTCACACTGTATGACATGGTATCTTTTGTATACTACAAACTCACCACCTACCCATGTTTCTCTCCCTGCAAGGTTGTCTGGAAGAGATCGCTTTTAGCGATAAGACCGCCAATTGTTACACTTATGTCGTGATTTTGTGTTATAGTTTTAAGTTTTCTGTGTGTTTGTAGTGTTTCAATAAAAAGTTTTCTATTCTATTCTATGACAAGATTCACAAAGTACTTGGTGTGACTCACACCAAGTACTTTGTTTGTAACATGACAAAAACACGGTAACTTTACAATAATGCTTCGCATATAAATAATTAAAACGGAAAAATATGTGGTAGTGGCCTCTAGGCAACCTTCGAAATAGACCCACATTACAATGAAAAACCAATTTAAATTATGTACCCATAATATTAGTACTGTTAACTGTTACTTACATAAGTTTAGAATACATATGTATTGAATTGTAACATAGGTATATAATAGGCATAAGCAGACCTGCATAATAAAAGACAAACTGGTTTCCCAAAGTATTATAAACTGTAGATAACATTAATGATTTTGTGTGAATATTAGCTTATAAGTGTTGTTAAGGAAAATGTATCAATAGATTTAATTTTGTGATACATAAAACAAAGATTGTGTAGTTCCTAGAATTTAAGGATGCAATAGAACCTTGAAGTATTTAAAAAAAAAAATCATTAAAATTTATTTCATAAAACTAAGTAGAAAATAAAATTTTGGTATAGATCATCATTGTTATGATATTATGCGTTTCTCAACATTATCACATAATCCAATAGTATATTATATAAAAAAAACGTCTTTGAACTTTACAACTGAACTTTTTTTAAGTCTATAACAACATTTTATTTTTGTCGGCTTATAGTGGTTGCTGCCATCGTAAAATAGCCAATAGGATATTAGTTTTGCCACCCGTAACAACTACAGCTGAAGTCTACTACCAGTAAATAAGTGTTAAAATATATGTTTGTTGTTTACAGGGACGGAGGAAGAATCGTCAGACCGTCACTCTTCGGAAGAGGAAGGTGAAGAGGGCGGCGATGTGTGGACGCTCAGTGAGGCTCAGGCGCGGTACTACGCCGCGCAGTTCGCACAACTACGGCCTGAACGGGGGCAGCTGCCTGGACATGTCGCTAGGTCATTATTGACCATATTGTGTTATGAATTCTAATTTACGTCTTGCTATTTTATATTCAAAGCTTAGTCAAAAATACTTGTATAGTTACTTGAGTATTATTCGTTGTCTACAGATTGTTCTTCGAAAAGTCCCGCCTCTCTGTCGCCGACTTGCGCAAGATCTGGCAGCTGGCGGACATCACAAAGGACGGCATGCTGACGCTCAAGGAGTTCAGTATAGCGATGCATCTGATCGTCCTCCGGCGGAACAACATTCCCATCCCCGAGGCGCTGCCGCCGCGTCTCGCCGGCGCCGAGTTCAGGCCGGGCGAGTTCGGCGAGTTCACCGACATGACCGGCTCGGCCACCTCCGCCGACTTCAACTTCGAGGCGAAGCCGGACGAGCGTCGCCCCTCGCTCTCACCGAAGCCGGAGCCGCAGCCGAACAAGGAGTGGACCAAGTTCGTCGACTCGCCGACGTCGAGCGTGTCCAGCCCCGGCCCGAAGCCGGTCAACTTCGACTTCCAGAAGGCGGCCGTCGAGCGCGACCCCAAGATCTTCCACCCGGTCGCGCTGCGGGCGACGCCCGACGCGCCGATCGACGAGCTGCGCGCGTCGACGTCGCCGCGCCGCGACGAGCTCGGCCCGTTCGACGCGGCCAGCCCGAAGCCGCCGAACGGCGTCGACATCAAGTCGGTGCAGCGGCCGCAGCCGAGGAAGCCTCTCAAGTCGTCCGGCGCGCTGCCGCCGCCGCCGCCGCGCGACTCGGTCGAGGACAACCCGTTCCCGAAGAAGGAGCCGCCGCCACCGCCGCCGCCGCGCCCGCTGCGGAACCACGCGCGCTCGTCGTCGCTCGACCTGAACCGGCTGAAGGGCGCGCCGCCGCCGCCGCCGCGCGACTACGAGCCGGACGGGTTCGGGTACAACCGCGAGGAGGGCAAGTCGGGCGGCGCGTTCGAGGTGTACCGTCGCGCGGGCGGCGCCGAGCCGGAGCCGGACGAGCGCGCGCTGCTGGAGCAGAACGCCGTGCTGCACCGCGTGTGCCGCGCGCTGCAGCGGGACCTGGCGGACGCGACGCGCGAGCGTGAGCTGCTCGCCGTGCGCCTCGCCTCACCACACCACCTCCACTAGCCGACCTTACCCTGTAGGTAACTACTGACGCCTCGTCACAGCGACATCGCACCCGCGCTATACTTCTCGCGTTAACAATTTAGTCGTCGGCCCACAACGTCCCTCATACCTAATCAACAGGTTCAGCAGCTCTTTGCATCTGTAATCTGTATCTACATTGTGTGGGATCACCTCATCCTAATGTGTAATCTATTATTGCTTAATGAGGTGTTGTGAAGGGTTTAGTAATATTTAAGGGACTGTGAAGACAAAAAGCGACCCTAAAATGGGTAAGTTATAAAAATCCAATTTTTACAACTGGCGAAGTCATAGTAATTTCACATTGTTCTAATCCAGTTCAATAGTGCAGCATGTGACAAATTTTGGTAACGCTTATGAATTCCGTGTACCTAAACTGCCCTTTTTCTCAAAGAAAATCGTAGAATCATTTTTCAGGAAGATTTGAAAAAAAAAAACATCTGCAACAAAAATCTATTTATTAAAAAAAAAACATGAATTGTATTCTCAAAATGCAGACAAAGCCTTTCATATTACTGCGCCTTTCTGCCACCTTGTATGATTATTTCATTTTCATTCTTCATTGTGTGCGTGTCATGGTGTGCAGCGTTTGAACGCTTGCTTTCCCGAATGTAATTTACCATTGAAGTAGTAGAGAATTTTAGTATCCAATTACCTATGAGGCTAGGAATTGTCAAACAATATCAAAAGGCCTACTGGCTATCGGGCATTGGTATCTATTAACCGCCAAAAATAAAATGTACTTAGAATCACAGAGTGCTAAAGTTAAAAGACATTTATTTTTGAATATTTGTGGTATACCGCATTACCTTCTCATCCGCCATTTTGATATTTTTTAAAAATCCATACTTCATCTTCATATCTTCAAACTCCTTAAAGAAATGTTAACTTCATAATTCATTTAATCACAAGCGAAAATGGGTATACAAAAGGTAACAACAGATATGTAAAAACATTAAGAGCGCCATTATCTACTATTCGGCATGCTGTGTTGAAAACAATAATAATTACATAAATATTTTATAATATTAGCAGTTGATGTACCTAAGAACTTTTGTGGTTAATAATAATAGACACAAGTGTGCAATAGCCAATAGGTTTTATGGTCAAAAATGGTCTAGAATTTCTACCCAATTTTAACATAGCTTTATTACATCAGTCATTTTCTAATCATCAGATGTCATTAACCCCTTTTGTAATTAATTCGGTGTAAAAATGTAATAGATATAATAAATAGAATATGGTCCTCCAATAGCCATAATTCTGCCAAAAATAATTTAGCTGACGCATATTTCTACCTTATCACTAAGGAGTAAAGTTAATTGGGTATTTGACGAGGTAAAAAAGAACTATTTAGTCCGTCGCCTATAATATTAAAATAAAAAATACTATACTAAGTACGCATTTTTTGTGTTGCCAATATCATGAAAAAGGTCTTGACAGACAGACGGATGGACAGACAACAAAGTGATCCTAAATGGGTTCCGTTTTTTCCTTTCGAGGTACAGAACCCTAAGAAATGACTGAGATATAACGCTTATAAGTTTTTGGATGGGGACGCGCTATCGGTGCCACGTCACACAATATGAAATGATCCAGCAGTGCCGAGTGCAGTGACGTCATGAGTCATGACCCCCCACCCAGCAATTTTAGTGCATTGTATCTCAACCGTTTTTTTATCAAATTTATAAAGTAAAAAATTTGTATCCTTTAGGTAATATAGGTCCGTACAAATACTATTTGAACCTATCTCTGCCGTTATGAATTAAATTTTCAAAGTAAAACATTTGGATCCAGTATTTTTTTAAGTACTTGAAGTAGTTTTTCTACGGCGTGTCAAGCTTTTTTTTTGTCAAATACCCAATTGGTTTATTCAACCTTCTTATTCTTATGTTTCAAGTTTCAACTATCCCAAATGACTGTATTCGATGTAATATTATAGTGCAGGTATCAGCTCGACTTGTGAATATGGTTCAGGATGAAACTTTAATTCATTTAGTTCCTTTGACCTTTTTTACGATGAGAAAAATGCTTTCGCGTACGAAAGACAATGTAGGACACGAAAGAAGGCCGAAGGCTCTCGTCGAAGGGCACGAAAGAGTAATGTAGGACTCCCCGTGCAGAAAGACGAAAAATTAAACCCACTAATCTCTTTAGTAAGAAGCGTTAGCGCAGTGGACTTGGAATTTTTCAACATTTTTAAATTCAGGGGGGCTATTGGCTATCGCGAAACGACATGTAAAAAACTAGAATCCATAGACAAAATTGTATACATTACTTGCTTAAACCTCCTCATTAATATGAATAAAATAACAAACGCAGCAATGTACATTGAAGTTGTCATCAATCGTAGTGGGTGAGAATTAGCCAATAGGCCCTCTGGGTAGCACTGTATTAGTTATGGGCAGTGATGGGCAGCGTTATCTCTTACCATCAAAAGAGCTTCTTGCTGGTCTTCATACTTCATTGTATAAAAAATAAATAAACTCGGTAGCACTCCCGTTTCGTCTTTGTGACCCAATCGACTGAGTTGCTTTGTATTTTCAGGTTATTTATACCTGAACTTGACTTATGGTTGACTAAAATTTATCATTGTGCTAATAATTGTAGCTGTTAAAGCTCATTGATCTAGTCTCATTGGCCTTATATGCTCTACTCTCAATATCTGGGGAGTTACCGCCATCATTATTCTTCTAAGCTACGTATTTTTCTAGTTTCGTTACGTTAAAATCTACACTAGATATTATTAGTTTTGTTTCGCGTATTTCTATCATGTATTATACGACAGAGTTAAGAAAACGCTTTTTAACTTTATCTCTCTAGATAGCGTGGTAAAGTTAAAATAAAATGTTTCTAGAGAGCAACATTTTATTTTTGTAGCCTTAAACTGTCACCAACCTTATAGTCCAGTAAAAGAAGAATTGTGGATCGAGCAGTCGAAAGCAGAAAAACTAACTTAAGAAATTTGTTTGGACTAGTTAGGAGATCAACTTACTAAAAGTCCCCAGAGCCCGAAGGGGGGAGGCCGAAGAAGGTCTCATTTTTAAGTTTTTTGCTTATATGTCAAAAACTGTACATTGTACGATATTTTGTTGTACAACATTATAAAACCTTGTGAAATTCTCTACAACTTTGGCCTTTACACTTTTTATCTATCTCTATTCGTTGTCCAGCTATGAGCTTCGAAACATGGTCTATTTTTAAGACGCTTATATTAGATTTCCATACAAAGTCGGTAAAAAATCTTGCAAATAAAATTTGACAACTTTGGTTGTCCTATCATAATAAAACTTTGCAAATGTTTAGAAATCTGATGAAAAATGGGACCTACTTCGGCCTCCCCCCCTCGGGTTCACCTCGGAGGGGTGGCGACTTTTAGTATGTTTATCGCCTAACTAGTCCAAACAAAGTTCCTAAGTTTTTCTTGTTTCGACTTTTCGATCCACATCCACATGCCCATTTTGAGCACTCATTGACTGGGCTATTAGCCAATATTGCAAAAGTGCTCCATTGTTGCCTATTTGAATAAATTAATTTTGAGTTTGAGTATGGCTTCTTGACTAGTCGAGCTGATATCCATAGATCTAATTAAATAATTGTAAATCAATTGTCTTCTATATTGTAAAGAGAGTGGCACTAAAACGTTGCTTATGTATAATGTATAGCATTCCTTTAGTTAAGTGCGTTTGGCTTTATTTTGATTAATATCCGGAAATATACATATTTATTAAATGTGAATGTTGTAATATAATAACCGATTATATTGGCCCAGATTTATTTAAAAAATATTTTAATAGAAATGGTGTTTTATGAATTGATATGGTGTTATTTGAATTGATCGATCTGATGATTTTTGGCCGGGATTTTTGTCTAGGAAAATTATTTTTGATTACCTAAATTTCTACAGAAATACATTTGCATGAAAATTTATGAAAACTTGCCATATTTCTGAAAGATCTGAATAGTCTGAAGGTTTTCATAATATCCCTTTAATTAAGAACCTAAATGAGCCAATATGCCTTAAATCTGGGCTAATATAACGCCATAGTGTTAGAGAATGTGTATGTCAAGTTAAGAACTAAAGCGAAAGACAGATTGTACAAGACATGTGATGTATGAGAGTTAAAGAATGGTATAATAATATTATGTAAAGTAATGTATAATTAGGATGTCCTAACGTTTTATTTGCGCGACCTCCGCAAGCGTTGTTTGTTTGTTACTCGTTCCGCTATTACTACTGTAATGACAGAACATATTATAAATAAGATTTATCTATAAATGTATTTATCTCTTATGTTAGTCGTACGTTAAGAATGTTATCCTCGAGCAGCCTTTGTAAATATTTTGGTTTCGTTTCGCGTCTCGACCCACTTATTTAACTCCGGTTAGACGTTTCGGTCCAATTTTTGTACTACCTATATTAACGTTCACCGTCATTTACCTATTTATGTTTCGTAAAAATTTATACGGTATGCTTAAATATTGTAGTAAATTATGTACAATAAATATATTACAAAAATATTCGTATTTATATTTAAACGCCGTCCCAAAATGAGGAACGACTATCTTATCGGGGATTCGCGCTGCGGTTAAGCGCATTATCGAAAAATCGATACGCGGGTAGGTCAGATCAATCGATCGAGAGATTACGCATCACGAGTCGGAATCCACCCTCGGTGATAACAGTCGCGCGATAACAGCCCGCGCGCCGTGTCCGCTGTGCGCCGGGTTCGGCCAGCGCCAGCACGCGGCGAGTGCATTTCTCTCCCTTTCCCTCCGCCGCGGCGCATACCTGCGGACCTTTTTTTGTGTCCCCCCGCGCCGCGAGCGCGCCACAAACAAACCGTCTCGAGACGCGGCTCACGACGCACGCCCGCACTCGGCCCGAGCGGCGCCCGCGTCTACTCCCGCGTACGATGACAGCTCTGTGCTGACCCGCCGGATACATCGTCTCCGAGATGAAGTGCACCGCCGCGATCGTTCTGACTGTGACCCTGGTGACCGGAGTGGCCTGCGAGGCTTCCGTGCGGACATGTGAACCTATCAAAGTGGAAATGTGCAAAAACATAGGATACAACCAGACGGGGATGCCGAACCTGGCTCGGCACACGCTGCAGGCGGACGCCGACGTCACGCTGCAGACGTTTAGCCCGCTCGTGCAGTACGGCTGCTCCTCGCAGCTGCACCTGTTCCTGTGCTCCGTGTACGTGCCCATGTGCACGGACAAGGTCGCGCTGCCGATCGGACCCTGCCGGGGCCTGTGCGAGAGCGTGTACGCGCGCTGCTACCCGGTGCTGCGAGGGTTCGGGTTCCCGTGGCCGCCCGAGCTCGACTGCTCGCTGTTCCCTGCCGAGAACAACCACGAGCACATGTGCATGGAGGGTCCCGGCGAGCGAGCGCCGCCCGTCGGTGCAGTGCCGCTGGACCCGAGCGGGGCCGGACGTGGCGCTTGTCGGCGGTTGATGAAGCCGAGCAGCTGGGTGTGGGTGCGCGGCTCGGGGCGGTGCGCGCAGTATTGCGACGCGGAGGTGCTGTGGGCGGCGGGCGAGCGGCGCGCGGCCGAGGTGTGGCTGGCGACGTGGGCCGCGTTGAGCTTCGCTTGCACGCTGGCGGCGGTGGGCGCGCAGCTGGCGTGCGGCGCGCGCCCACCGCCCGGCGAGCGCGCGCTCGTGCTGGTGGCGCTGTGCCGCTGCGCCGCCGCCGCAGGCTGGGGAGTGCGCGCCGCCGCAGGACGCGCCGCCGCCGGCTGCGCCAAGGACTCCACCTCGCCAGCGCGCATGCTGCTGGCCCACGACGGACTCGCCAACCCCAACTGCGCTGTCGTCTTCCTTCTGCTGTATTACTTCGGTCTCGCCGCTTCCGTTTGGTGAGTGACTTCTCTTGTCAAGTAATGACATTTTTTATCCATGAGTTCACAAAACTCTTGTCTTTTCTGGAGATGAAACTTAGGAGAGGCGAAAACATAACTTTACAAAAATATCCAACTCTTTGAAAACGAAAAAGTTTCCTGCGGCTCCATCCACGATGAACACAAAAAATCTGCACGGGTCGACGCCTCCGTACCACAATAGAACCCTTCTCATTGTCATCGGATTACCGATACCTGTCCATATTGTCAACTCCGTAACCGAGGCTTTAACTTCGTCGCCGATCAATTACTTTATGTCACCTTCAAAGCTTTCCTTTCTGTACGATTTGTAGCTTTGAGCAGGAAATTCATCACGGTGACAATAAGCCTTATAGAAATTATTCAAAGATGTAAGTCCAACTCGTTTGAATGAGTCCGCGGTCTATTGTTGTACAGATTCGTTAATAACATTGTTCGAAGTCAGTCGGAGCTAAGACAATGCCGAACTTGAATAGAGTAAGCTGAATTGCTTTAGACGGTGGCTGGAAAGCTTCCTTATTTTTCGCCGGTAATAAAACATGAGCTTACAACGATGTACGTCCTACTGCCTGATTATCTTGTCTTCACTTTTCATGAGCAAGCTTGTGAAACCTCTTTAATATTTAGCACTGTGGCGTTGACTGCAAGATACACTGCAGTACCTAGAGACGTGGTAATTCTTCTACAAACCAACTAGATAGGTACTGTCTTTTAATATACTCAATTTATTAACTCTTAATGCCGAGAAAACCAGATATGGCACGTAAATCAAACATTTAGTGTTGAAAGAGAATTATTCTTAATGCCAACGCAACGCTGTAAAGAAATATGGAATGTCATTAACGACTTGCATATAAATTGCCTCAGTCTCCAAATGCTTGATCAAATAATGCGGCTTCGTCGAAACACTGACGGTTCCATACATCACCCGTGTAACGTTTATAAATTCGCTGCATACCTTATTTCCTTATAATAGAACAGCAATATATCACACTTGTTCCTCGAAATACTATTTTAAAACTTTAGAGGAACGGCCCATAAAGTAAAACGAATTGGGAAATAAAATAAACGAGGTTCAATAAATCACGGGGAGGTGAAGACGGTGCCGGTTGAAAGCGATGGAACATATCGGTATAAATTGAATAATTTACATGCTGAGATCAGTTAGAAATAACGTATGGTTCTATGACTGACACTGATTAAACTGCCGTGAATGGATTATGTGTAAACGCGCTGTAGGGCCTGAAACCCTTAGAACGTTTGATAAAACTTTTAGGGAAGAAAACCATATGTATTTTCCGAAATATGTATAAATTATATACAGAATAATTATAATTAAAAGAAAACGCGAATGGGTTTATCCATAAGTGCACATCTTAAGGCTCTGAATGAGAGTTGATGATTAGAGCGAAATTGGACACAGATAGATATTGTTATGTAGACTCAGTGCAAAAGATTTCGCTGAGATAGTTTCTTATAAACTGGCATAATATTGCTTATCATAAGAAAATACAAATTAACTGCCTTCTCAAAAAGGACGTAAAAATTATATGCATGTGGTAGTTTTTTTTCCTCCTAACAGGCTCAAAATCGTAAAAGATAAATCTACCAATTAATCATGCCTATTAATTGTGCCTTTCGTGACATTTAGAGAGGAAATGAGATACTTTAACGAAAAAACCTTGTTAATATTAAGCAGCTGTTAAGTATTGGATGTAACGAAGTACGCCGAAGATGGGGATTCAGAAAAACTGACCCTGAGACAAGTTCTAAACGAGCAAGGTTCAGAGGACCCTGTATCTCAAGGGAATAAAGTCGAAAATGGTTGTGAGAGTGACAAAGTTAAGTTTGTCGGTGTAAGCGGAGAAGCAACTAGTAAAAAGTTGCAGTCTCACATTTCTACATAAATATTGGTTTAACCAACGCAACCTTACAGCGGCGATCGAATGCTCAGTGTCCGAGAATTATGGACGACATGCGACAGGGTTTTTTGTTGGACAATTCATTCTAGATTTATAAAAATAATATGAAAAGGTACGCGTTTACCTGTAAAGGAAATACAAATGGAACAGGAATCTTAAATTGCTTGCTTATTAAGTATGCAATATAGATTCTACGTATATAGGATCTTCCATTTCTTGTCGTGAAGACTACAGCAATGGTCATCTGAGTCAGCTAAGCCAAACTTGGGATGACCATGCGACAACGCGCGACGTTGAGAAACTCCTATTTATTTGACCGCTCTAGGTACATATTATGTCTAAAGCAATTTTATTTTTATTGCCTTATTGTGAGTGTTACCAACTGCCAACCCAAGTTATGATCTAGGATGGAACCTATGTTTTTTTTTTGTGAGATCTTCTATTTCCTTAACGTCTTTATTTCCACTGCAGCAAAATTCTAGCCCATGTTGCAACCCAAACACGTAAAAGACTTTAAAACCATAGGGAAACCTATAATTTTTATTTTCGCTAGGTACTAAAAACTTTGCTACTGTCTACATACTATAAGTAGATCTACCTCAGTAGGTAGCCATTTAATAACAGCAAACACAATAATGATTATAATAGAACAACCACAAAAAACTTGGCAGTCGTACATCAAACAAAAAACCACGGTTGATCTCTTTAATTCAATTTGTAAATTAAACATTCTGAGGTTGGCGTGCTTCGCAAAAATTCTCAACAATTCTGGACTCAGCATGCCGGTGCGGCGTTTCTTTGGTTTTTGCTCGAAACAAATGCGCTAATGAAGACGTTTTTCGAAATCATAACGCCTTGAAAGTGAAACCCGATTCTTAGGTATTTCATTTTGTGTTTAATTGCGAAATGTTAAAATTTATACGTTTACTGCACCATGATTTAAAACGAACTGAATTTCAACGCAGCGTTTCTCTCACAATATTTTAATTTCAAAATTTGTGAAGGGCTACTCGTATATACGTTTTCTTTGAGTTTTTTATAGGTTGTCGTTAAATACGGTGAGCTTATTTCGAATGTACTGAAATAAATTAGAATCAGATTTTGGAACATCTCCATAAGCTCGATATCATGTTCCTGGTGACTGGCGAAGCTGCTGGACATATTGAGTTTTTGATCAAAGGCTGAGTGATTAGACAAACATAACTTTTTACATTGAACGACTTTAGACCTTCTCTTATATTCAGTTTGCACAAAAAAGTGCCCACTTGTAAAAACAATAATTGTTTCATTATAAGATAAATTAGGTATAATATTACCTACATAAAAATCTCGTGTCACGTTATAGTGTTTGTTACCGAATTCGTCCGAAACGGATTGACCGATTTTTATGAAATTTTAAAGTTATCTAAAGTCGTAAAAGTTTTATACAAGAGACGCGGAAAAAGCACCGGTCAGCTAGAACTTGATACAAAAGAAAGCAAACAAGCCCAGCAAGAGAAAGAAATCAACATCATCTCCGATCAAACTGCTTGATAAACATCAAATAAAAACGCCGACTCTTTTTAAAACCGTAGGCCATTGTTGCCCCCATAAAGTTTATATGTCCCGTACTCAGGTGTCCAATTAATATTTGCACCGAATCGCTGTATTTTTATAGGGGTTATTATACTTTTAATCACCTGACCAAGATGTATTTTATTACCAACCAGTTGCCGGTGAGCCTGTCTTGTGGCACTCAATTAATTATGTCATATAATATGTCTTGTAAGTACGTGGAAATATAAAATAGGTAGGTACCTACTTGTATAACGAAAAATAATTTCACAGATTGGAATCATATTTCTAAAATTAGAAATATCCGAACAAAAATTGAGGTTTGAGGGAAACAGCTCAACTTTTACGATTATTTTTTAAAGGACGAATTTTCTAACTTTATTTAAAAAAAATTAACGAGTCTATTTGATGTAATATCTAGTAGGTCTAGTGTTCCAGCTTTCTTTGCGTACCTAATGTACTAGAAGATTAAATTCTTACTTAATTTAGATAACACTAGATAATGTAAAACTCTGTAATTATATTTCCAGATAAGTATAGCTATATAAATAAGTTTGCTAAGAGCGTCGGTCAAAGCCGTGCCATAAACAAAGTTAAAAACTGCTCTAATCCGAGATGAAATGTTCCGCCTCACCTCGACTGCTGTGAATTGTAAATCTCAGCTTTACACAAAGAATCTATATCACTATATGTGCCGCGAATGCGTCAGTTTCTGTGACAAGCGTGCCACATTTCTTTTTCCTCTACTTTGAGAACAAGACATTTTCTGTCAAGGCTTTTTCTGTTTGCTTTGGATTTTGAGTGATAATTTTATATATTTGTTGTGTTAAATTTGAATGACTTATGATTTATGATACATATTTATTATCCTCTCATTGAAATTTGGTCACGTTTTCTTTCTCTCTCTGTTCCTACTATAAAGAAAAAATAAAATCGAGGTATGTATTTATTTTTATTACTGTCATACGTTCTATTTCACAAAATAATGACGACTACGTAAACGGTCACTTAATACCCACTATACAAACATCAAAATTAAAAAACTTTAATTTGTACCATTTTTGTGTCTTACATTTTGTTTTTGTCGTCTAATTGTGAAGTTTTTCCAAACTAGGCAATGGAGCTCCTCTCACTTTAGATACGCAAAGGTAAACTCGCGGCATCTGTTCTGATAGTTTCCCGTGATTACACCAACATTATTAATTTCTTAGAAAGCCACAAATTCGTTTAGAATCGTAACTCGTTATGATAATTTTAGGAAGATTTATTTGTGTCGGTTTCCTTTGATATATTCAGCTATATTCAGCCATTTTGTTGAGGTCACAAGGATGTTTGGTTTTAACATTTAAATGTTATAATTGTTAATTTATATTATGATAAATAATACTGGTATTTTACCTATCTAATTTATCTTTGATTGATTTTAATCGTTAGATAATTATTATCAGTGGAATGTTATTTATGTAAGTACAAAATACAAATAGTAATAGGTAATCCAACAGAACGGGGTTTCCCAAAATTTATGAGGTGCAATATAATATTATAATTATTTAGTTAACTTAGTTTGATATCAAGCATACCTCCTTTTTGAGACCAAGATAATACAATAATTTTCTAATATGTATGCATTTAAAAAATAAATAAAGTAGTTCAGTCCACAAAGAGCAGCCCTATGCCCGTGAGTGATCTCTTCACTAATGTGAATTACTATATTATAATAGTAATACGACATAATCTTTTTATAGTCGACCAACATTTACAAAACTATAAAATATAATTTCTTGTAATGAACAACACTAACATAAAAACAAACTATGTGATAAAAATAACTTAAATTAGACATAGAAAATGTTTGGGTGGCCTTATCGTTTTGCCTTATCACTTATCTATTATAATGGCTCTGCCAAATTGAAATTAACAATGAAACAATAGGAAATCATTACGTAGTCGTAGTATCAATATGCGTAGTGCGGCGTAGTGATACGCACATTTAACCATCGATTACTTGCTAACGTTCTATTGACACATGAAAGAAGCCGGTTAAAAGGCCGGTTTAATTGTCTTGCTTAGTAAATCGTTGTTTTGTTTGAATCACGCCGCGGCGTGACTAACAGTAGACATGCAAAGTTCGAACAATTTAATTGCAACTTGTTCCCGTATTTATTATGAATATTTTGTTTGATTGACAGGTGCAGAATAAGAATGGTTGAAGTATTTCTGTTCTATTTACTCTTTGTATGTAGTAAATTAAATTCTACCTACTTTGAAAGGTCTCGGCACACTTACCTATTACGAGTACAGCAATCAAATTATCTGAAAGGTTATATCTTTCCTAATTAAAAGCCATTGCAAACGCTTTTGAAGATCAGATTATTTAAACGCTTAGTATTAAAATAATAATTTACCACTGAGAATTGTTATTTTTTAACAAAATTGATGTAAAGATTTTGAGACCTTGAAAAATGTTTTTCTAAAGCCTATTTAACTGAATATGTTTTTATTTGTAATTTCGTCTTCCCTTTCGGCGTTCCCGTAGCTAGTGAAACATAATGAAAGCCGTTTTAAATTGAATTGGAGGCCGCAGTGCCCTTACCACATTCACTGGTCCCCGTGGCTCTAAACTAGGCCCATTAACATAATAACAGATCTGTGCACGGAACTAGCTGGCCGAGAGCACACTGTCTAACAGGAGCACACTGCTTGCATCAGTCATGTTTAACGCCCTTTCTCCCTTCCTTCTTACATGTAAGTTTGAAATATTAATTGACATTGATTGTAACCGCAGCTACTCCCTGAAGAAGATCCTCGTACAGGATCGAAACGGTCGGCACACAATAAACGTCCATTCAAATAATATACTATAACGCTAAGGTTACCCATACAATAAAATACAAATACTCTTTATTGTGACCATAAATATGTAGATATGCTGTAACATTTTTTTGATACTATTATTATTCTTCTCTTTTTTGTTGGGCTTTGCAATAGAAGATATACTATATCTCTGTATTTGATCTAACGATGCTATCAAACGATAAAAAAAATTTGCAGAAAGTATAAACAGACCAGATTGCTCGTGTTAGGCACTCCGAGAGCATATTGTGGTCGCGCTAGTAATGAGAAACGTCAAATTGGTTTTGGTATTCATGAGACGTTGGATACGAAAGCGTAAGACGTGCTCCGTGCTCTGTGGCCCGTTATGATTTGTTCACGGCGAGCTTTTGTGTTTTTATTTTTAACTAGATTATATAAACGTAAACAAAGGTCAAAAGTGCCTCTGAAATTTAATACAGAGCAGATATAATAGTAATTGGGGTTTATACTCCAACAGAACAGGTTTCCCTACTTACACTGTCAGAGCCAAATCACCATTTATAGATTGAGTGGTCCTATAATATGTCGCAGTTTCAGGTCGCCGATATTAGCATTGGACCACAATCTCGCGTGACGTTAAGCTTATGATGCCGCCGTAGTTGATAGCCGACGAAACCTAAAATGTGGGAAAAATCCCTCCAAAAGTACAAAAGTTAAACTTTGTTTTTAAAATTTATGAATTTTTGACGTTGAAATACGGAGAAAATCGGCAGCAAATCCAGAATTAAATAAGCTCATATATTATAATCAACGGTCTTATAAAACGTTTTGTTTAGAGTATAGCTGGTAACAGTATTTTTGTTTTCATTCGTAACGACTCGCCGACGCGCCCATAAAACTCAGATGCGTCCCAAATGTTCGCTTGGGATTGGCAAATTAAACTTTATTTGCAGTGAATTTATCATACGAGTACAATCGTCATCAAGCCTGATATAAAATATAATGTCAAATATTTTATTCATTTTATATCAGAAATATCTGCAATCTGCACCGAATCCTAAAATAGCGAACTGTTTTTCGAAACTTTGTGGATAGTTAATATTATGGCGATGTTAATTTCAAATTTCTCACTCTTTTAGTATGGTAATTTTTTTTTTCAAATACCGTGCTTTACTTAACTTTAATATAATTATTTAAAACTGCTTAGTAGGTTCATATTAGTGTATCATCAATTAATTACAAAGTCATACCCATTTATGAGAAAGTTCCAATCTTCCACATCTCCATATTACTACCTTAAATTTATTATAATGGTGCCACTTTATAACTTCTGATTTGTGCTAATGATAATAAGTTGGAATCCGCTGCCCACGCGTTACTAATCTAGGGAAATTTACATCTAACACTTACAGTTCTACCGATTTTAAAATGCACCTGTTATGTAAAGAAAATGTTTCTGAATCCTGAAATCTTTAAGAAGGGACCTGAATATTAATATACACTTAGTGAAACATATCGTATTGGTTAATTTACACTAGTAATCACTATAAACTGACAAAAATAAAACGTTTCTATAAACATGGACAGTTAAGATAATTATAGACGTTTCTTTACCATGTCGCATGAGCATAAGATAACTGTGTATTTTACGACAGACTTAGGAAATGTTCTATATCTCTAAGAGCATTTAATACGTCAGCTTAAAGCTCTTATATGTATATGGCTTACAATGATTACCACCAGCGTAAATCAGCCTCAATACGACCTCTGCAGATTATCCTTTCAAAAGCTTCTATCAGAGTTGTCAGTCGTGAAAAGCTTTGCAACAATCTTGAGCGATTTCTCCAAATAGGTCACAAGTCACACCAAACTTGTTCTTAACCAAACAAGATAATTTGAACGATCACTCGTATTCTCGATGCATGTTGCACGTTACCGATAATGACAAACAGCAATTACCGTTCACAGTAAAGCCATGGATACACTAGGGAACATTTTGTCCGGCAACATGACGAGCAACATTAAATGTTACGCTGCAAAGTTGCACAGTGTTCCAAAAAGGCAGCAAAATCAGTCGTCTGGGTAGCCCCGGGGTTAAAAACGCCGAGCCTGTTCCTATTTGCGAGTACAATTCTTTTTTCATACCATGTACACCTAGGTATAAGGATAGAGCCAATAAATTGTTTTCATTTCATTTCAAAACGGCCTGCAACATTATACATATCCACCACCGCTTCCACCGTTGTAAATATTTGCAAATTTTCCTTCCCACCAGAGCCTATTTTTCTCCCTCGTCAGTGTCGCTACTTCTACAATGATTGTTGAGGAACATGTTCCGTTCCGCAACATGTTGCTCATTTGCCGTAGTGTATCCTTAGCTTAATTGTATCGGCTGTAATTTCCCCTAGTTACCGTCGCGAGGAAAGGTATAATCTCGGCGGGCTCATAATTTCTTGTTTATTTTAAATTTTGTTGCGCCGGCGATGCAATCGTCAGGCGCGCCACGCCTGCTCCACCGCTGGCTTGTTAATAGGGCTGGTGAGCTTATCGATCGTAAATACACGCCTGTGAACCTTCTTGGTGAATAAACCTTCGTGAAGATTTACAGTCACGAACGTGAGCTTTCTTCTTTTCGTTTTCTTGAAAGGACGTTCCATGAATAAGCAATCCTATAAATGCGGAGTTTGGGTGATGATTTTTATTTGTTACATCTTCACGTTTCAGCGGATTTATAAAAGTGGTGAATTTAAAAAGAGTAAATCAATTCGTCTGTATTTTTTTAATTTTTCATTTATACAAAATTCATTATTGAGACTATAACATAAAGTTTATGACTGTAACTCTTCGGTTTACAAAAACGAGTAGGTGTTACTAAAACTTCCCGTCAATGTGTATTTTATGTCCATCAAAATCTAAGATAAAAAACTAATATAGATACTCATTATCGATAAAAACTCAAACATTCAAGGTACAACACTACACCCTAAGATTCGATCCCGCTGCGCCCGCGCTGTAATTGGGATGCTAATCAGATGCTGAGCTGCCCTGTCCTTTTCTCACTTTTACAAGTCGTTGTTCTATCTCCCTCTCGCAGCAGGACCGCGGAGGCGGCGGTCTTCAATCATCTGGCAATAAGCAAGAACGACGTTCCCCGGGCTTCGGACCGCCTGATACTTGTGTAATGTGTAATCACTATCGTTTGCGCTTGCTGAACAATTTTCAACATACGAGATGCTCGGTATTCTGTCCTCGTAATTGCATCTTATACAAATTATAATTCTTATTGATTCACAAAACTATAAAAAGTGAAGATATTTAACTTGCCTACTTGACATTGACCGACGCGACGCCGCGTCAGCAATTGCTCTGGTATTGCTAAGATGCTTATAGACGACGGTAACCGTTCACCATTAGGCGTTCCATCTGATTGTGGAACAGTGTCTAACATAAAACAAATCGACTAAATTTCCCTAAACTATTATAACTTATAGCTACTGTACTTTTTGAATATAAACTAACTTTTATTAATTGTAGCTAGAAACATTTAAAATGGCTGAAAGGCAATGTTTATAATTCCCTAAATAAACTACCTAGGTTTCTTTTATTTGTCGAGTTCAGAAACTTTTTAAAAGTGATTTATAAATAATATCCTAATAGTCAATCAAGCTTCTCGAATCTAAGCAGTATAAGAAACATAAGAAAAGTAGTGAGTCGTGTAAACCAAGATCATCCTAGCGGCAGTGGCGGATTTACAGTCTAGGCCGCCCTAGGCCCCAGTCCATGTAATACCTGCACCTACGTCGTATATAACATGTCTACTCCTACTTACTCCTTAACAGTGGCGGATCCAGAATTTTTTTTCTTGTGAACAAGGTACATTTCAACGTTTACCTACAATTTGAACCTCTAAAATAGGAAATGTTATATCTCTGACAAGAACGTGCGCGTTAAACTCGTTCCGAATAGAATAAAACTTTAAAAACCTTGTAAGTAATGCGCGAGCAGCTTGCTGCGAGCGCCGAGAAAATTTTACGTTTCAGACTACAAAAGATGTGCAATCAGAGCCGGTTTTAACATTACCAGCGCCCTGGGCGAGATTTCTACGGCGCCCCCTAAAAAGCAATTCAAACCCATATACTAAAAAGGAAAAAATTCCAGGATTTTTTTTCTGGGCCGATTCCGATGAGCAAAATCATGGGCGTATCTAGAAAAAAATCCACTTTTCCAGCTTGCTGCGAGTTCCGAGAAAATTTTGAATTTTTCAGCACGAATGATGTGCGTTAAGCTTGCTTCGAGTGGCAAAGAAAGTAAATGTTCTCATTTATAAAAGCGCGAGCAGCTCGCTGCGAGCGCCGACAAAATTTTGAATTTTTCAGCTCGAATGTTGTGCGTTTAGCTTGCTCCGAGCGGCAAAGAAACTAAATAAGTATTCTTATTTATAAAAGCGCGAGCAGCTCGCTGCGAGCGCCGAGAAAATTAAGATATTTTACAGCACAAATGATGTGCGTTTAGCTAGCTTCGAGTGGCAAAGAAACTAAATGTCCTTATTTATAAAAGCGCGAGTAACTCGCTGCGAGCGCCGAAAAAAATTTGAATTTTTCAGCACGAATGATGTGCGTTTATCTTGCTTCGAATGGCAAAGAAAGTAAATTTTTTCATTTATAAAAGCGCGAGTAGCTCGCTGCGAGCGCCGAGAAAATTTTGAATTTTTCAGCACGAATGATGTGCGTTTATCTTCCTACGAGTGGCAAAGAAACTAAATGTTCTTATAAAAGCGCGAGCAGCTTGCTACGAGCACCGAGAATATTGAATTTTTCAGAACGAATGGGGCGCCACGGGCGCCCTATTATAGAGCCTGTAGCGCCCCTTTTATCCGGCGCCCTGGGCGGTCGCCCAACCGCGCCCCACCCTAACGCCGGTACTGTGTGCAATGAGCTCGTTCTGAGTGGTGAGCAAAATACATAATATTCTATTTATAATTGCGCGAGCAGCTAGCTGCGAGTGCCGAGAAAATTTTATATTTCAGGCTACAAAAGATGTGTTCTGAGCGGTGAGAAAATAAATATTCTTATTATAGAGCAGAGCCGCCAAGAAAAACCCATGGCTCCTTGAAGCCTTTAAAATATTTACGTACTTTTAGTTATTTCTTGTCATCAGTGATTTTTTTGTCACGATTGGCCGCCGCTAATATCTGGCCGCCCTAGGCCCGGGCCTACTGGGCCTTAGGGCAAATCCGCCACTGCCTAGCGGGAGTACAAAGGAGCCGAGCCAGCTTATATCTGAGGGAACGATCGGTGCGCGGGCGCACGCCCGATCCTATCGAACGATCCTCATTATTGGAACACGCTTTGTTGGACGCAAATAGTATACTTGGAATTAAGGAGCCGCGGAGCAAAACTCGATAATTGCATTCTTCGTAATTTTACAGACTACAAAATAATAGTGTTTCGAATTATGACAAAACAGAAAAGGAAAAATAAATTTATAAATCTTGGTGGCTGCAAGATATGTTGGGAAGGATATAAAATTACATAAGTGCTTAAAACAATCATTATTAGCGTAATCGAATGGCAACAACCTACGTGTCAACCTATGGCCTATGGTGTGAAGTGTGAACATACCTAACAAATTAAGTGTATAAAAAAATGCAACTAGTAAAATAATAAAGTAGATTTATCGGTCTTTGTTCCAGAGCTCCTCAAATGGAATACCAAGAATCGTGTGAATAAAAAACTTAAAGGATGCGATTGGTTAGACACAGCGGTTGCTATTGGCCGCAAGTAGCTTTTATCCGCATTACTTAGGTATCTCCTCATGCTTCGGTGATCTAATGATTATTGCGTTTAATGCACTAGAAGCGATTGAGATAAGTAATTTAGGTGTTTTTGTTTGGGATTTGGGACACACACGATGAAATAGTAAATAGAATAATGAATATGAAAAACAGTACCTATCTATAAAAAGTTTCAAGTATATTTTGAAATTAACTAAACGATAAATTCAATACTTATTAATGTTCGTTATACTTATATGGTATTTAAACAGTTAGACTTTATAATTTGACGTCACTAAATTTAGGACACTTTCCAACCCGTATTACACACAATATGACACAATGTAAAACTTTGTTGACCCCGTCTCTCCCTTAACGAGTGTATTAGATACCTATTGAAATGTGACGTCATCAAACTTAGGATTCTCCCACCCCTTGTCCCACAATGCTATACTTTATATAACAAATGTACATAGATATACTACCATCTATGCAAATGTACCCTAAGCAGCTAAGCACGCTTAGTAGATAAATAAAAGTCTAAATACAAGAATACGATCACTTTCTTTGTAAAGTCCTGAAGCACGTTATAATTCAAGAGAATCCTGTTTCTCCTCGTTAGTGGAAATACAGCGCTCGGTATCCTGCTCGCCTGCCGACTCTGCCAGCCTGATGATAATCTCGCCTTTGTTGCTTTAGAAGGCTGCATGATTGTAGAAAACTAGAACATCCTTCGCTTCATGTTCTATTTATTCATTTTTACTTTCCTTTAAAATGTGTGTTGATGAAATATGTATCCCTGTTTTAATATAAGAAATACTTTGATATTTTTAATATATCTGGTCTACTGCTACAATTTAAATCTTTGTTATCTTGAACAACCCTTTTAACAATGTTGCCTTCACGAAAAGTGTCTACGTCACTTTCTATCTGTTCCTATTCTATTACAGCTCTTGAATCTTGATAGACTAGTCCAATCTGGTTGATCGTGGATAAAAGTTTATCTCGTAGGGTTATCTGACTTACAGCGTTTGTAGCTTGGGGCTTCGAAGTTTCCGTATCGACGGCTGCGCCTCGTGGCTTCAAAATATCCAGTACTTGACCTCAAAGTCCTATGACCTACGTATATCCAGTGTCTTAGGTTTAAAACTTATATTTATATACTTATCTACTTAAATGCTTGCTTGGAGCTTAGATATACTATCAATATATGAAGTTTAAAGTTAGATAAGTAGCGTTGGCGTGAAGAAATAATATATAGCCAATAACCATACAAACAATCTTTCACATGAATAATATTAGTAGGATATTAGTGGAAGAAGGCCCAAGGGTAGTAGTTATCCTGCCCTTTAGAGGTCAAGTCCCAAGATGTTCAATTTCGCGCTGTGGTGGGTGGGCCTTTTTGAAACCACCTTGTTTGTTGGTTTTCGATGATGGATAGCCATGTAATTACGGCCGATTATCTTCACTGTCCGAGACGTCTTGACAGGAATTTTAAAATTGGCCTTAATGCCTAGGTATATATGCTATGGTAATAAGCTCTATTATCCACCACTGGCAATATTAGTTGCTTATAAAACATGCTCGCTAATCAGAAACTATATTGCGTCCAGTTATCTGCGGACTGGTTTCTTCGTAGTTTATTACCGGGATCGAGTTTTGAATGTGTTTGGAAAACAAATGAGCATTTACATCGACTTCATGATTTCCGCTGATATTGAGGGGACTCGCGGAACTATTTGGGTTTCTTTGATCAAATTTGAAATTGTTTCTAGAGAAGAATCCTCTATTTTGTCTCATATAGATGCGTTGTCGCAATTTTTATGTAATCGCAAGTGTAATTGAAATTTAAAGCTTGAAAAATTATTCTTTTGTTCTTGCTGCCTTTTCTGTTGCCAGCATTCACAATCCACTACGTGTTTACCACAATTCGTTTATTCCTCAAACAAAAGCTTGTCTACAAACCGGTCTAATTCTTTCCATAAAACTAGGTGCAAGTGAATAGTTCGGAAGGTGTTCACGAGGCACTCACGAGCACTACAAATATTCATACCAGTTTGAAGTGTGTGTGTTTAGTGTAATGGGATGCACTTGTAGTCAGGCTTTTAACCAGCGGCGCGGCGTCTTGTTCAGCTGAATGAGAGGATGTGATTAGATAAGTTTTATGTTTCTTGGTACGCTACTGCAGCAAATGTGCTATCGTCAAGTGTTTTTGTTAGTTTAAACAGGAATTTTGAAATAGGATATGTTCGTCGTTTTATTTATGACTTTTGTTTTTATTAAAACTTTAATTTAAACACACATCTCATTACCTTCATTCTTAATCCTTTCGTACTTCAAATTCTTTATATAATAGGCTAGCTCCCCCTGCGACTCAATCTGTGTCGCAGTGTCAACTTCTCAAATAAAAAAAAAAGTCAAATGTACTTTTTGAACGAGAAGTTGAAATTGCGCGCAAAACATAAATGCATTGTAGAACGTAGGCCTGCTTTCTAAAATTAAAGTACGTTGTCAAAGTCCAAAAACGGATGCGCTTACGGCTGTTCCGTGTTTGTTAAATTTCCCCTCATCCTTTCCTCATTTGAGTGCCACGGTTCGTTTCCCTTCTTTATCAGAATCAGACACCTTACTAAACGTCCCGAAATCTTAATGTTCATTTGTGGGTGAATAATTAAATAATTAAGTTTTAATTACGGACACGTGTCTCGAAACTTTGATAGGGAGATTGTTTGGATGATTACTAGAATATACTTTTGAATTTTGTTTTTATACGAGTATAATTATTTTAATTAGGTAATTTTAACAGGCTTCGTATACCTAGAAGTCTACTCTAGTTGAATAGATGTACTTATCTTTATTTCTGAGACTCCTACCTATATGCTAGGCTAGAATGATATAAGATTACCCATTCTAGTTTCGCGCATAAGAAAACTTTGATCGAGAAATGTCGTAAAGCTTCCTCACTTGCGTGGCACGCATTTAACATTTTGCTTATTGATTCCTCCCAAAACACAAGGTCACGATTCTTCCCAGAAAATGTGGGACCTCTTTGTATGCAGGTTGCTCGTTTTTTCCAAATACGAAAACGTGAAATGTTACGACGTCGGCAAAATAAACGAGGGGTCCATTGTGTTGGGGCGCAGCGCAGGTAGGCTTTTTTGCCGACCCTACAGAGTACTGGTAGAAAAAATACGTAATTTATTGTAGCCCGGTGTTTTGGGACAGTAGTTTAGGCGGACCCTGCGGACGGTTACTAAGAAAGTCAACTTTTTGCTGCAGTTTTTGCATACAATGTTGATTTTACAATTCGCGAATTTAAGTTTTATTTTTATTGCTAGTTACTGTTAAGACGGCGTTTTGAAAGTGATTTTGTTGGAGGGACATTTTATGTAACGGGCAATTTAGTTGCAAGGATTTCCTTTAAAATAAATACATTGCAAATACTTAGGCTAATAATAATTAGCGTGCCGATTTTTTTAAGGACAGTAAATGTTTACAGTTACACTTTTTAATCACCATCCCGTCTGACTCGGTCTGCTAAAAATGTCGTGTGTGTCGTGGGTCCTGTCTGTTTCCTAAAAGATATGTAGAAAGCAGTCGTTAGGTCATGTTGCAGGGAGGAACTGAAAAATACCTGCAGGTTGGCTACGTAACCTATGATTGAATGAAACCTATGAACTGACTCTGAGTGTAGGGTAACCTGTTTTGTTGGAATATAAACCCAAATAGCTTTTTAGGATTCTTTTATATTACGCTCGAATTAGACAGTGTTTATGAATAATAGCGAAACCTTACAGGAAGTCGATCAAAATGGCTTCCGTTTAATAACAGATCTTGCGTGGGCAAGGATCACATCCTAAACAAACAAGTATTTCCATTAAAGACGGACAGACGGACGGACGGGCCGTATATTTATTGATTTATTGATCGTAAGGAGAAATCCCGCCGTAATTTAAACACGCACCCAAGGCCCGAATGTTTGGATGCAAGAACAGGGCAATGTTTGGACACGTTTATGATCGAATAAATAAATCAGACGTTTTATACGAATTTTGTTTCGGATGTTTGGAGATGGATGGTTAATAAAGAATTGTGGATTTACTGCCGGTGATATCGGATCGTTATAAACGGCAATTAGTATAATGAATACATATTATAATGTATTCACATTGCGGAGTCTTTTATGGAAACTGACTAGCGGAAAAGTAAAAAATGTTTTATCTATTTTTTTTTCTTTTTTTCATGGCAGGATTTTTTTTATTGATTTTAATTATATTCCTTTTTCTGCTACTTTGAGAATTGAATTCAATAATAAGAAATTTAAAACGGTTATAATTATGTGGAGCTGCTATTTCTGTGATATACATAGGACATAGATAAGGTAAACCCGTAGATTTTCCTTATCTTAATAATAAATATTATATTTTTTTATAATCAAATCGTCTCTACGCCACCTATAACCACCTCGACACGTTAAGCAGATGCACATGCTTCGAGATACCTGCATCTTCCCTATCCTTATCTTTCATCCTTTTCTCTCTCCAGCCAATATCGTTAGGAAGAAAGGGACAAAACACGAGCCTAACAAATTATTTTATTGCTCTAAGTTGTAGCATGTTACAGACTATATGTGATGGCCTTTCTTAATGAGATTTCTTTCCGGGATCATGTTATTTATTTTCTACTACGTCCCACACAGATATACATATAAAATAGGTTATTTATGGGTTAATTTTGAATTGAGGTTTATTTGTTCGTGTAAACAGGTAATTTTATATTATAGAATATCATGGTGTTGAACTTTTTTTCATATATAACTTGAAGTTGAGAGATTTGGAATCTCACGGTATGTTCCAGTTTATAAAACAAAAAAAAGTTGTTATGAATTTCAAAACGATGTGGACTTATTCTACACTTTTAGAGTCAATTATTAATTGAGATAGTACCTAATTATTGGGTAAGTAGTTTGTGTGGTCAAAATAATCACGTTAAGTTCATGACAATTGAACTCGTCTTTTGATCTGATCAGTCCAGTAGTTTCAACGTGAAAAAGTAACAAACTTACATAATCTAAAATCCAGTAGTTTAACTTCAAGGAGTAGAAAGCCGCGTCACAAAAATACCGCTGCCCTAATGGGGTATCATTGCTATGCCATTGTTATAAATTATCCATTAAATTTTATGAACAATCGTCAATTTATTCGAATTAATCGTACCTTACGCATGACAAGAGACCTCTGAAGAATGTTTATGGCCTATGGCCACCAAACCAGCCGCCATATCATTGTTATTCCGTTTTATATTCGATAACTCGTTTTCATCTGATGCTATAAAGTGTAAAGGGTTACATACACGGTCGATTGCATAGATATTAATATACTAGCTGCGCCCAGCGGTTTTACCCGCTGTACTGTAGCCTGGGTATGTGTTACTGTCTCTATACCAAATTTCAACTCAATCGGTCCACCCGTTTAGGCATGAAGAAGTAACAAACATACACACACACTTATTTGGTTTGGATTTTTTATGGAAAAAATTGTCTTTTTTGTCACATTGCATATAGGCACTAACAGTTGCTTGGTCGCAAAAACTGGCCTAACAGAAATCAATCCTTTATTATAATAATGTCGTATTTTTTAAAAAACTGCTCGGTTTAAAAATGGATATTTATTCGAAACTCAATATGTAATTTAAAGTCAATTTATTTGTAGCAGGAAAATTTCGACGCAAATTTATGATTATCTATTTTCAGCTAGATTGCGCAGATATCAACGCAAACCATAGTCAGTGTACACACCCCTTGAAAAGGCTCGATTGTATGTAAAACAAGTGTGCATAAACTGGCCATAAAGTAGCATGTAACGAGGTGGTACAGCCCAGTTAATTCTCGCCGCAATTTATTTACATGTCCAATTTACCCGATTGGATTTTTATCTCGATTTTAAAAACGCGTTAACTTAGCGCCCGTGTGACACTTTGAAAATTAGCGCGATACAGGAAACCGAAATTTATGATGTCTCTTTCGAATGTCATTTGCCAGATAAGGCTGGATTAAACCATGTCGAGCCTTTTGCGTTTTGGACCCCTATAAAAATGGCTAATTGAGCCAAAATTTTATTTTACCTCTATAAATCAAAATAGAGAGACATAATATTATTATAATACTGGCAAGGCAGATAGGCGCAATTTCATCTGCGTTTCATAAAACATAGAAACTAGAAACTTTGCGTCATATTATTAACACTTAACAACTACAGAATAACAACTTACAAAATAATGATTTTTTTTTATAAAACTCGGGCAATCCTTCCTGTAACTTAGAATTTCAGGAACTCGCGATGAAAAGTACTGCAATTAATAAAATTGGCAACTTACACAAAAAAACTATTTTAATTGGCAGGACACCTACTCTACATTTAAAAATTAAATTTTTAATGGCATAAATAAAATCGTCAGAAATTGTGATATAATGTTTTTGAATCAATTTATCTTTTGACCACCCACATGAACTTATCCCTCTCGAACTCAACAAGAATCCCTGAATAATTCTACCAGCAACAACACATTGTACCATAGATATAGTAATTACCGATCTTATCACAAATGTATCGGAACTCGTGTTAAATCCATCATTCAGTAAATATAACCGAAACAAGTCTCGGCCGTAGCCCGTAGCCCGTACATCATGTATAACTCGATTGCATCACGCCTTGTTAACTACCTGCGACTATCAAACAGTACCTTAACTTTAACTTGACAATGGGACTATGGGTCCTCAATCCACACTGAAACCGACCGAAAGGAAGAAAGGTTTACAATTTGACGAAATATTTATATTTTCTATACGTTCATCGGTCATTTGAAAACAACTGAATCTATATTTGGGCAATTCTATCGAAATAAAATCTAATGATCATACCAAAATATAAATACATACATATATTATCTTCATGTGAAATTATGGATGTGTATTAGATATACATATAAAAAAAAGATGTTTGGATATGTGTTAGTTATAGTTGTGTATTTGAAAGAGATCAACCTCTTCAGCTCTTCACAATCGCCAATAGGGATTGAGCTACAATATAGCCCGTTGGTGCCTTCCAAGATCAGATGCATAGTCTAATAAAATCTACTTTAAGCTGACCTATTTTTTTTCGAATTATAGATCAAATTAAAGTAAGATGGCGGATGGTGGTATAGCAATTTAATGTAATTCAATACTTGTTAATTAATTGGAGAAACCAACGTAAACAATTTATGGTTGAAATACTAATTATAATGTATTTATGTCGTAAAACCGAAAACTTGTACAAGCCAATTAGAATTAGTTCAGTAGCAATAAAAGTGTTTATGTACTGATATAAAATGTATCGTAACTCAATAGGAGAAAAATGTAAGCCGCTAAGGAGCTGTAATATGCTGCTTTAGATTAGAGCCGTATGTGAAGAACTTTCTCTATAAAATTATGACTAAAACCAAAACACTAAAATGTTGTTTTTAAATGAAAAGCAAATTAACTACTTACTATAATAAGCCGGCATGATTCCGATTATACATCTTTGTAGAATGTCAAGTTATATGAAGTTTAACTTGTTGCAATCAATAATTTTGAAAAAAAATAACAATTATTATGCAAATAATACAATCATAATATAATATTATAGAAAATGCTAGGTGAATTTTGTTTATTCCTAACCAAACCCGAAAACATAACCCGGTTGCGGGTTAGTTTAGGAAATATTTTGAATAATTTGCGCTTTAAAATCAATGTTTGAAATTTAAAAGAAACTTTATTGGGTATTCAAAAGAAAAATCACGGTGAGTCTATTAGAGAACCTAGAACCTATCATATAATCAGCCAATTATATCGAAAAAATCCACTAAGCAACCTAATGCAATCGCTAAACATTAATTATGTTGGACGGTTGTACGTTAACAAGCATCATTTTAGCGGCTCGTTCAACTCGTTACTCTTATTGGGGCGGTGATCATTTCTTTGATGATGCCGCCTCATCGGGATGCAAAATAGAGTACGCCGCCGGCGTGTTTTGATTATTATCGTGATAGTTTATCACTCGGATGGGAGGGCGCACGTTTTTAACGTGGCTTTTTCTACGTGACCCTGAGGCCCGGACACTGACTGAGACCAGTCGAGTAAAGTTAGAAACGTAGGTACTGTGGTGTGTTGTGAAGTGTCAAAACCTTTTTTTTATGTAAAGAAGAAGAGCAATACGCTTAAGAGATAACGCTGCCCATTAGGTACAGTGCCACCCAGGAATTTACAATAAAATAAATAAAAAAATAAATATTTCAGGACGTTTCACACAGCGCCACCTAACCCCAAACTAAGCAACTTAATGCTTGTAATATGGTGGTTAGGATAACGGATATAATACTTATATACTTTTCTTTTCTTTTCTTTTTTTTTTCTTTTTTTTTTTTTTCTTTTTTTTTCTTTTTTTTTTTTTTTTTTCTTTACAATACCTAAATCAGGCGCGCCATTTCACCTCACACCATAGAAGTATGGCTCTACATGTAAAAATGATTTTGTTAGGCCACATATTATAGGTTAAACAGATTACAGATATCAAATTTCAAGCACTGTTAATAGCCCAGTCAATGAGTGCCAAAAAAGGGTATGTGGATCGAAAAGTCGAAAGCAGAAAAACTAACTTAGTAACTTTGTTTGGACTAGTTAGGAGATAAACATACTAAAATTAGCATTGCTTCATATCTCGATTTGGTATGGACATATAATTTTAACGCATTTAACTTCACTGCATACCAGTTTTACTCACAGACAGACAAATATATGGAATTTTAATAGAGTAAAAGTTATTATGTACTTCAATTAGAATGTTTAAGTGCATCACCATAATATTGTAATTTTTACCAGAATTTGTTTATGTTTAAGTAAGGTTTATGGGAAAATCAGTAAAATTTTCTATATATCGATGAAATTTTTTTTTTATTTTTTTTTTATAGAGAATAGGGCTGCGTTTGACCACAGTCTCACCTGTACCACACCTCAATTATTAATGACTTTAAAATGAAATAGACTCTCAAGTTAGATAGGTAGTGTAAGTATTATTGTATGATTTAGTTTATGCTTGCATTTTTTTTAGATGATATGCATTTAGTTTTTAATGTAGGTACTCTAATCAAATCACCCTAAAATTATAAATGCGCAAGTTTGTGAGTGTGTGGCTGTGTGAGTGTGTATGTTGGTTACTTCTTCACGCCTAAACGGATGGACCGATTGAGCTGAAATTTAGAATAGGGATAGCTTAGACCCTGGAATAACACATAGGCTACAGTACAGCGGGTAAAACCGCTGGGCGCAGCTAGTAAGTTCATAAAATGAAATATTATAGTTGGTTGAATTTTAACCGTGGTGGGTCATAATCCATAAGTCCATAACAACATAGATAAAAAGCTAAGATAAAAAGGATTTAGTTGGTCCGTAACCCACGTCTCCGTAAACTTAGAACAAACTCAGCGGGGCTTTAATATAAGTATAATTTATAAATAGTTTAAAGTTTACCGGACAGGTGAACTCGACGATTATCTCGGCATGACGGTTGGTATGATAACTATTTGTATTATTATATCATTAATTATCTTTTAGTTTACATGGACAAGCCCGGAATGGAATATTCAGTGTAATAAAATAGGGGTTTTGGAAACTATTTTACAAGCTTTTAATTACTTTCACCTGTCTGTTGTCTGTCTGTCTGACTGTCTGTAATCAAATCTTGCAAGTTTAATTTGACCCACTTCCCGATTTCCAATTGAGCTGAAAATTTGCATGCGTGTGTAAATCGGATGACAATGCAATATTTTTATGACATCGAGCTGATCTGATGATGGAGCTGGAAGGTGGCTATAGGAACTCCGTCATAAAACATCGCAACCCCATCGAGTTTGGGCTCATTTGATTCGTCTTGACGAGTACTTTATGATGCAAGATAGTTAATAATAATAAAAGCTTGTTTTTAAAAAAAAAAATTAAAATTTCACTTGTTTATTTTTGTGTTGAGTAGCCTGTGCGCTTTATAAAGTTTGAACTACGTATTCGTATACCTATTTATATACCAAATAACAGATTATTTGCTAGATTTTCGCTCTTTCATATGTGAGTTTAGCCATTTAGAATGTAAAGAAGTAATAGACACATAGATTATATGCACAAGCTAAGAGGTCATTAAAACTTTTGAGAAGATAATGTTAATATACCTACGCTTAAAATAAATATGTAATTTTATAATAATCCGCTTCACTCACCTTAAACAAAATAAAACCAGAATAATCTTAAATTAACATAAAATTAGTAAAATAATTAACAATAGCAAATGTTGGAATTTACATATTTAATTAAAAAACACGAATTATGTATTTAAATTAGTTGTGTTTAACATTGAGGCATAAAATAATAAAAATATGAAATAGGTAGAGTTCAACCGTTTTAAAATTGAATCTTTTAGTTCAACAAAATGTTCTTGACATTCAGGGATTAACAGGCATTTTTAAAATGGTTCATCTTCAACATGAGAATCGTAAAAGTGTACGCGCGTTGATGTCTTTTATACTGACGAAATTATTAATGAGTATAAAACCAAGAATTGGACAAAATCTACAAAAATAACTTTTATTTCTAATTAATCAGAGGTTTTAAACTATAAAATTAATATTTAAACGTCTAAAATAGAGGTATAATAAGTGTTTAATGTGCACATGTAATTAAATTTACTACACAAAGTAATAATGTATTTAGATGGCACAATTTTTTTTTTCTCTAAGATTTTCTATATTAGGGCTTTAATTTTTGTAATAAACTGAAATAAACACACAAACATAACATAAATACTAAAATATTTGCATAAAACACTGGAAAATAGCCGTAATATCTCTCTGACGAGTCAATAATTTCTGTGTTCGCGTAAAGTTGTGCAAACCCGAGGTATATAGCTAGTCGCACTATAATAATTATAATTAAGTATATCCGAGATGCTATCGCATAAAACGCGCTTGTAACATTCTTTACCACCTCGAGTTCTCAGCAACGAAAAACCAATTTAAATAAATTTCAAAAAGTCATTTATGAGAAAACCCTAGCGCGTAAACTACAATCTAATTTAAACTCTCTAACATAATACAGAAGGTTTATACTACAAAAACAACGCTCAGATAAACCTGCGCCTGAGTCATTCTCGTTAGTCAGATGACTATCGACAGCACCAATTTAGTAACAACCAATATTTATTCATCGAAAATCACGCCTTAAATAAACATATATAGGTTGCATAATTCAATGCTTAATTATGGTCGTTAAGACGTTTTGGAGTTGGTAGCTGCGTCTTGTTAGTAAGCTTATTGTTAGGAAGTTTTGTCTCTTTCCACCACCTGTTAGGTGTATAGCGGCATCTCTTTCTAGTTGTTACAGCAAGGTCGGCTCGTTAAAAGCTCTTAACGAGAAGCGAAGGAAAAGCACGAGCGCGCGAGAGGCTGTCAAACTTTTTTGTGTGATGTAATTTTTGATTGGACCCAAAATAGTTTTGATGTGTTTGAAGTTTGAATTAGGAACGGCGCGGGCGTTGTTTTTCTTTTAACGTTTCGTTTATTTCCTAAATGATGACTAGTTCTTTATTGGTAGCTTATATGCTCCTGGCATTGCCCGCATTGCTTATATTTTTCTTACTGAAGTATTCTAATCTATCTCTGTGCTAAATTTTAACCTCAATCATTATTAAGTCACGATAATAGCCGTACCCAGGTTTACCCACTGAAAAGTAGCAATACGTTTTAGGGTCCCTGGGGCATTTATAGGGTATTCTAGAATCTATAAGCATCTAAGCACCTATGTATTTAATTTAAACTTATTCAATCCAGCTGTTTGTGTCTGAAAGAGTAATAAACACCCGCATTTTCCTACAAACTTTCGTATTCATAATTTGTACGCCGTCAAGGCATTACATTATTTTAGGACTCAGATTATGAGAATTCTTAAAATATTTGGTATAATTAAAAGTTTGGTATCCTCAGATAAAGGCTTCCAGGGCATGTTTCGCGCGTGTCCTTTTCACACCTGCCTGTTCGGCGTCGCGCTATCTCATTTTCACGCCACCGCTGTCCCTTGTAATAACACCATAATTATTTACTTAACTGGACAACTTTAAATAAAATGAATAAATTTTATAAAAAACGTTATACGATCCAGCGAAACTGTCATATTTTTCACGCACAAAATATCTTTGACATAGAGTAATATTTAGTTAATAATACAGTTAAGACAAAAAATACAGAAATCTTATATTATAATTTGAGTACCTAACAAACGTTAATTTGGTCTCTTTTTTACACTGGTTGGAATATAGTTTTATTTTATCTACAGGGTTACCAAAGACATTGCAAAAAGTGCGTAATATATTCTTTTAAAATCAACAAAAAACCTACTTAAAACAATTCTTGCGTCAACCTATTACTACTTTTCGCTTTAGTTAGTTCTCGTAACAAATTTCAGTTCAATATTCTTATTTCAAAGTGTTAATTGGCCACCCTACCTCTTACTTGTTTATTATATCGAAGGCAATGCTCCCTCGGTCGAACAAAAATAATAAAAAAGCGGTTGTTCTGTGGAAAACGACTCGCCTGATCGCCTCGTTACGCCTCCATCGATATTAAATATCGAACTCGTATCGATTTCTAAAAGAAGTACTTGTATTAAAGTATCTACTTGCATTAAACTTCGGTCGCCTCGGAAATTGGATCAAGTACTTCGGGTTGTAATAAAGACACGTTAAACGCTGTAATTTGTAATACATTTTTTCAAACAAATTTTAATTGAAGGTACTTTTTTTAAAACTGCTACCGTTAAGAAAATTAGGTTTCAAATCCTACTTTTGAACAAGTGTGACAAATGACAAACTGTGGTATCAAAGGTTTTGGTAATTAATTTGAAAAACCTTACATACTTGAAATACCTTACAAAATATCATCAAACGCAGGGTTTTCAGGGGATTAATTAAAAAATGTTTTAAAAAAAATATAGGGAGCGACTAGATGGCGATTTGTCGCTTTGTAGTTGTTGTTAAGACATTATACTTACAAACTTATAACAATGTTTATTTTTAGTGGTATTAATATCCAGTCATTGCAAAAATGACGCAATTCGTCTCACCAACACCATTAACTAATTTTAAAATGTGTATAAATAAGTTCCACATTTTATTGTTTACTTTCAACAGAAACTAATATGAACTGTCATAATAGCCGAAATATTATAGCTTTAATAATGTGTTTATAGCCATGAATTATGGGAAATATGACTGGAGCCATTAAATGAAACGGTTCCGAGGATTATGGCCCGTCGACTGATCGATCATTTAAAGATAAAACAACTAAAAGTTAAACGAGAACCTGATAAATATACGCAGTGAAGGATCCAGGAATTTTAACCAAAATTTTTGAATAGCTAAAGGTAACCTTAACCATAGTTCTAAAACACACTTCAGTCATATTTTAAGGGACTTATCACTTTCTAGATTTGATTAAGTTTTATGTTTGACATTTTCGCTATAAAAATAAAACATGAAATGTAGTCAACGAACTAGGGAGGTACATTATAATTTCTTCGTAGGATGTAGTCACCAATTTCGGGTTACTTACCAAACTTACTTAGAGGTCAAAAGAGGGAGGGTTCAATACGGATAGGCCCTGCTGCAATTCAGTTGCAACCCGAAATTGGTTAGTACGCAGGGTTCAAGTTCCTTGAAGGGCCATACTTTAGTATGAACAGGATACATAAAACAAGCTTGCCGTAAAGCTATTTGCAATAAAAATAAAATCCTCACCTCGTTGTCAACTTCAATGGTGTTATATTATGTAAAATATAGTCACTATGAAATACGACGCATTGTGTCCGAATAGGAAGGCCTAAATCGAATAACAGACCGAATGGAATCGATAAGTATGGTAGATAGAGCTCCTTACGCCTACGTGACCATAAGTTAAATAAAAGACAGAACGGTCGTTTTAAGTTTCTAAGCGTACCTGAAGTTTGTCCACGCCGAGCTGATGATGATGATGATCTATCCCCGCGGTTATAATTATTAAAGAGTTTTCTACTCTAATATCTAAAGTCGAAATTAATTACTAATGCCAAACTTACATTCTTAGTGCGCGCTATTACCGTTGATTTTGCGCTATTTAGCTTGCGCTATGTTTATATTCGCGCTATTACCGTTACTTTGGTTCGCATTTTCGGAAATATGAAGTAGCTTCGGCAAGCAATTTTATCCTCTGAAAAGTAGCCTATACCAGGGTATTACGTCATAATATCGATAAACATATTATTATACAGAAAAACTTAACACAAAGAACGATTTTGTAACGTAAGTGTGACAATTTGCGATTTATTCTAGTGTTAGAGAATGTAAAGATAAAACATTTCTCAAATTTGTCTAACAAGATGTATAAAATAGGTATAAGTATCATGTTCTATGTTGGCCAATGTAATTTTTAAGTATTCTGTGTAACGTTACAAACAAATCGATAAAATCGACAAAGCAATTCGATTACATTTTGTATAGCGTCCCACGTGCAACATTTACGATTCTGTAGATCTAAACGAGGTGCTTATAAGTTCGAAATCACCTTACAAAACGTCGAGTCATCGCTCAAATCTCCCGTCATCCGAGGCGGAACGTTTCAGACATATTTTCGAGAGCTGCTTTTAAAACGTGTCACTCAAACGCTCGTTAAATCAAATTGAAAATTGTGGTTGAGCAATTGTTTGGGAAACTTTACTCGTTGAAAGTTGAAAGAGAAGCAATCAGCGGCCTTGTTGAACAGACAGCTCGGTACTAAATTATAGCTGCAATGGTTATTTGAAGTTCAAGAAGTAGGTACTTACACATCTATACCACGGTACTATATTATCTATGTAAATGTTATGGCTAAACCCCGAAGTGCGGTTTTAGACGGCTAATTGTATGTAGGTGTAGCCGGTCACAGATAGCTAATCATAATTGAAGTTTTTTTTTCGGTTTGCCTATTATTTTTTCCGTCAGACAAAGCAAATTTGTTCAAATTTTGAACAATAAGATTTTACGGTATACGAATAATGCGGACATAAATAGAGTATAGCCACCTAACATTTTTGAATCAATAGTTACCAGTACCAGCATTCAGCATGTATTAGAAAATTAGAAATATGGGTTAAATATTTTGAACAGAAACAGTTTCACCATAGTTTATTTACCAAATAACTTTAATTAAAGTCGCGTTAGTTTGCTAACAAGGCATATTTATGATCCAATAGTTGTTTTATGGCGGAAATCCTGCTGTCAACATGTTATGTATGTTTTGGCAACGAGATCAAAGCAAATCCAATCGTTTATGACCACTATAAATTTAACTATTTTAATGTATACCAGTTTTTGTAGATTAGATAAGTTCGGCTAAGTTAAGGTAGTAAAAATCTTGATTAAATTACAAATTTGTGAAGGTTTAAATCTCTGTAGAAGATATATTTAGCTACCGTTAGTTGTGTAATTAAACTTTAGGTTAACTAACTTAACCAAGTCAACGTGTAACGTATTCTTGGAATCGAAATGCATAAAATATTACACCTATTTTAAGTCTATGTATTATGCTTATGAAATTTTAAATGGCTTTAATATTTTCTTTAAATACAGATTTTAACTGATATTACTTATTTAATTTAATTTTGTACATTTTTATGGTTTAGTAATCTTTTTCGCTACTGAAATTCATTTTCGAGGCAGTAAACACGACTAAGTATCAAAGGAATATCCATTCTTTCGCATTTATAATTTTTGTAAGAAAAGTAGGAGGTACATATCTGCTCTATGGTATGTTATCTCCAAGTTCTAAGCTAATGAGATCTTCATTGTCTATTCCACCGCGGTTGGGTCCAATCAGCGCAGCGGCGAGCCAATGTAAAAGCTGTGTATTTGGTATGCGCCGGCACATAAGTACAAGCTCCCATTATGGAAATCACCCTTGTTACGATGCCGGCTAAAATAAAACATACATAAAATAAGGAGCAAAAAACGAGGCAAACATACGAGAAGAAAGTTTTACATTTAAAGAAGGGATACACAAGAAATGGAGACAATCTCCATAATGGGTATCTTAGTTTTTAACTAGCTGTGCACTGTGCAGCAGATAGGTAACGATAAATTTATTAGCCTCTGTGTTGTTTTCAGTGTCTAAGCTAAACATACCACATTTTCTGTTGTAAATTTTCCTACTATGAAAGAAGTTCACCAAATTTCAATAAAAAAACTTTGTTTTAGTCAATCTAAAACTGAGAAATCAATCTTCTATAGTGAAGGCTGCTTAATAGAAGTTACCAACGACACATTGCATCAACCTGCAAACAAAGCAAATATCAAAAGAATCTTTCAAATAAGAATTTTACGCTACACGCGAAAATTTGCACAATGTGGAGAAGACTTTACTCTTTACCATCATTTAACCGTACAGCTGCAATTTACCACCATCCTATAGCCTGTTACTGTTAATTAAACAACGCCAATATAAATAAAACATGCACAATTTGTTCAACATGACAGATATCGTTGATTGGGACGCTACAATATTCCATACATATTAATGAGCTATTGAAAGATGCAATTATAATTGTTGCTACCTATTTACTATATTTGTTTGCATAAGGTATAAGAAGCGTGACGAAGTAGAGTGATTTTTTACTAATTTCAAACCAGATCAAACGAAAATGTCTAAACTTTTAAAAAACTTTGAAATTTAAAAAACGACATAGAATATAATATAAACTTTTATTGAAAATATGTTTTCAAACCCAGGTATATATATTGTTTTAATTATTAGATACCTTTCTTCATAATATAGTCTAAGACTCTAGACTGTAGAGACTGTAAAGTAGGTATGTGTGTATGTGTAGACTTTCCAATTAACTCCTCAGTAGTTAAAACTAACAAAAACATCCTCCATGTTGTTTTCTCACCATCTCCGTATTTATAATGTGTAGTCATCATTACATCAGACGGACGCAATAAATTATAAATAATTAATTCTGCTAATTGCCTTGAAATATCACCTTATCCTGACTCCACATCGACATGGGAATAAATTATATTTTAAATTTATTCACCAGCATATGACGCGTGGTAACTTTAACTATAAAATAAATAAAATTGAGTTTTATTACTAAAGCTGAAGGTTTATTATCCAGTAACGTTTTAGCAGCCGTGGCATTCAATATTGGTGCAACTTGCCATTTATTTTCCTTCTGAAGCCATCAATCAAATTCTCGATTGGTATCCGCGCATTGATCTTTAGCATTACCAGCTTATGTTGACCTTTAAGATGCATAAGCTCCCTTTTACAGAAGCTAATACAGCTGTGTGAAGGGGTCTTACTTTCCTGGTGGTTGTGTCATGTTAGCACTGCCATATTTAGCCACCTGCTGAGTGGGTACCTAGTTACCTTATTGGGAAAATTAGATTGGGTTCAAAGGTGGACGATCCTATGGAATTCATACGTCAAACGTCAGTTGACTACGTCTTCTACTTACATTTCCGGCATCGTTCCGAATCTCAGCTGAAAGTTCCAATTAGTAACTTGAGGATGGAAAACATGAATCAAAAGCTTCATATGCAGTTCTCTTGTTAGTAAGTCGCTAATGAATCGTGATGATCACGAATCACGACACTGCCGCATCGTCGCATGCCACGGTATCGTCAATCGTCGGATACACGCTCAAGAGGCGCGCATCTCCTATATGGAATTAGGCTAAAAGGGATAAGAATCTGGTTACACTAACTGAAGAATATACTCGTATCAGGAACCATACACTTCCACGATTAAAACAATTCATCTAAAGCAATGATTAGGGTAAGGGTGCCCCATCGTTTGTTGTGCGGAACGGAACTCTGTGGTCCATGGTAAAGAAGTAACAATCCCACACAAGACATATAAAACCGAAATGTATCTCAAGTTGCATAATTTTAGCTCCCATAAAATATTAAAATTAACACAAACTGAACTAATTTATAGACGGATATATCCCTGAAAGTTACGAAGAAAACATTTCCGCAATATCATAAATATTTCAAGTAACATGGAGTTTCCGTGTGAATTCCTTGTTAATTTGAAATTATGTCGTCGAGATCGTCCAGTATTAAAGTGCACTCCGTTCTACTACATGGAGGACATTTTATATAACGAAGAAATACATTTCTATATTGGTCGAGTGTTAGGGATTGTTTAGTATTAAATTGCACGTCAATCCTCTAGACGTGAGGAACATTTTGTATATTTAAGAGATGCATTTTAAGACTGGCAGTGGGTTACATAAATAGTGCATCCTGTATGAGATGTTTCGGTCGTCACTCCGGTCTCGTCGGATCGGTACATAATCGATTTTACGAGATCCCGAAATAAACGGCGTCCCTTCGACTCAGGCGCACCATTCTCGCTGCGCCATTCTGCAACCAGACTCATTTCTTATTTTTTTTAGTTTTCTTCGAAAATTCATGATAAATGATTGTGCACCCAAGTTTTTGTTCTTTCTTTTAAATCTATAGATATGTAAAATTTTATCTTCTCTGTTTTTGATTTGTTAAATGATTCAAGGTAATCAATAAATTAAGTAAAATAGTTAATATTTCATCCTATATTTTTTATAGTAATAAATAATAAATTTTATTCAATAAAGGCATTACAGAAATACAGATATATTGAAGAAATCTGCTACCCAAACTAGGCTCTAGACCCGTGCTATGGGTAGCAGGATTTTTTTTTTTTTTAGTATCATTAAAATCTTAAGACTTACCTACATAATTTCCCCATTCATATACGAATATTTGTCTCATTTGTAACATAATTTTATTTTAAGACAAATTAAATCTAAAAATGGAATCCCTAAAGGTAAAAGCCCTACTAATAATTTATTTTCGAAGTGAATGTAGCAGCAGAATAACGCACCAATTGAAATGGGTGCGTTCACCCAAATAGTGCAGTGGGTGTTGGGTTTTATTGTTGCGAGCTTAACGAGCTGGCCTGTTGACTAACACACGCATAGCTTTTTAATTATTTTTTATTTAAATTTGGGATAGTTCAAGTGAATAAAAATTAGGTACAAAAAAACTTATTTAGTCCTTAATTTCAATAATAAAAATTGGGTTGAAATACACACATAGGTTTCATCATGAAACCTATGTGTTCGTTATTATAAGTAACTAGCTTACCCGGCAAACGTTGTTTTGCCATATAAATAAATAATAAATAAATAAATGATAAATTATAAATAAATAATAATAAATAAAAAATATAAATAAATAATAATAATTTAATAATAAATAACTAATTAAATGACGATTGATCAGTTTTCGACCGGAGAGGAAAAATAATTAAATTACTAAAATGGCTATTAAAAAATAAGGGTTGATCGTAGAAGGGTGAAAATTGAGGATTGTATGTATTTTTGTATGTTGTATCAAAAAAAAAAAAATAGAAATTAAAAATTTTGTCTAAAAAAAAAAAATTAGGGGTGGACTGGACTACCCCTAACATTTAAGGTGATGAAAAATAGATGTTGGCCGATTCTCATAGATTTTAATAATAAATAACTTATAAATGACGATTGATCAGTTTTCGACCGGAGAGGAAAAATGATTAAATTACTAAAATGGCTATTAAAAAATAAGGGTTGATCGTATAAGGGTGAAAATTGAGGATTGTATGTATTTTTGTATGTTGTATAAAAAAAATAGAAATTAAAAATTTTGTTTAAAAAAAAAAAAAAAAATTTAGGGGTGGGACTACCCCTAACATTTAAGTTGATGAAAAATAGATGTTGGCCGATTCTCATAGATTTTAATAATAAATAACTAATTAAATGACGATTGATCAGTTTTCGACCGGAGAGGAAAAATGATTAAATTACTAAAATGGCTATTAAAAAATAAGGGTTGATCGTAGAAGGGTGAAAATTAAGGATTGTATGTATTTTTGTATGTTGTATCATAAAAAAATAGAAATTAAAAATTTTGTCTAAAAAATAAAAAATAAAATTTAGGGGTGGACTACCCCTAACATTTAGGGGGATGAAAAATAGATGTTGGTCGATTCTCATAGATACCGGATAAGCACAAAAAATTTCATCAAAATCGGTCAAGCCGTATCGGAGGAGTATGGCAACGAAAACTGTGACACGAGAATTTTATATATTAGATTATAAAGGAAAGTAAGAAGCTGCCTTCGATGCTCTTAATACCATCTCAATCACAATAATAGTAATTATATCAATTTTATTATATAAAGTGGGAGAGTCATGAAACTTTCATAATGTAAGCACATAGAAAGATATGTATCCCTATACGTGGACAAAGACGCGAGCGCAAGCTAGTTACAGTATAAATATGTAGATATTTGTAGCAGGAAAATATAGAGGATATCGAATAAGTAGGCTTTATAAGAAACTTGATATAATTACTATCGACCATTGATTGATTGAGACGGAATTCGAAGCATCAATCGCAGTTTCTTACTTTCTTTTATAATTACTGTTAATAACGACGCCATGTGCTATAGCAAGATAAGCTATAAGAAATGTTATAATGTCATTAGAAACTTCTATAAACGAAGCGACGGGTAGAACCGTCATAAGGCATTTTCTCAAGAACGGCGAATGAGTGAGTTGCGAGACTAGAGAAATTACTCTGGCATAAAAAATACTTAAATGTTCCAAAGTTGTGCTGAATAATAAATTATAAAGGTATTTAGCATTAAAAAGAGCTTCGTGTTTTTTTTTAATTAAGATTCTCTTATATAGACTCGATAACTTATTGCAGTTAAGAAACGCACTTTATTTGTATTTACGATCTTCGTTAAACATTTTATTTTTGTTAACAACATTTACAACATTTTGTGTTTGTAATTGTCACCAGTATCATAGATAATTATTTTAGTCCACATCAGTTCACACACGTTTCCTCATAAACCGAATGTGGTTAGCGGTTAGACGGAGGTAGTTTTAATTTTCGTTTTTTGCTGTCACACCATACGTCAACTTGACGTTTACGATGAGCATTCAAAATTTAAAATAAGAATTTGAAACCGCCGCGTGTGTGGCCTCGTAAAGATGCCATGAGAAGTTAAGGCTGCAGATATGTATCAAGATAGATGCCGTTAGCATCTACTTTGTGTGCAGGGGAGGATCCAGATTTAAATTTTGAAGAAGCTTAGCCACGCTGACAAAAAAGGTTCTAGCCTAGGATTACAAAATAGCCAGACTTTAAAAGATACGTGTGCAGCTTGTTGCGAGATATAATAGTATCTATCGAGTCTCGATAGGGTTTTGGAAGGACTTAAAACCCTCTAATAAAGAGAAAAGCAAATAAATACTGACACGCTTACTTTTTATTACATATTAGCTGCGCCCAGAGGTTTTACCTGCTTTATTGTAGCTTATGTCTTATTCCAGGCTCTAAGCTCTATACCAAATTTCAGCTCAATCGGTTCACTTGTTTTGGCGTGGAGAAGTAACAAATTATATACACAATTACATGCTTTCGAATTTTATAATATTAGTGCGAAGTGTGATTGAGGTAATCACGGCATCCATCTAATATATTATGTAGTATATACGTACCTATCTGTTTTGTTCAGTAAGGCCGAAAATGTCAAATATCATACGTCGTAAAGAGCCGCCGTTTGGTAGCTGGACGATAGCGTCGCTGGAAGTCTTGAAATGCAACTGTAGGTAACTTAGTCATGTCAAGTCATAGGTCAAACATAATTTAGGTTTTTGCCATTTTAGTGGATGCTTGTCTTATGTCTTATAACTACTAGTTTAAACTAACAAGCTAATGAAGTTAAATTATATTTAAGACTTTAAGTTCGCGTTTAAAGAATGAGACGCGTGTTTTAATTCATAACTTGAAATCCGCTCAATCGATTACGCTATAAAACAAAAGAACACTAAGGTCCCGCAAGACGTGGTGTCATCGGAGCATTGTCATCGGAACTCCCCAACACCTCGCTGGCGACCGGCATATTATATAAGGTACGTCTTTGAGTGCTCGCCGCGACATTACGAATCACGACGATGCGATGTTGTAGTTAAAATACAACGAAGTAAGAAGACGAGCAAGACGCTCTCCTGATGGTAAGAGATAACGCTGCCCATAATAAGTACAGAGCTACCCACTGCACTGCGCCAACGCTTCTTACTTGAGAGTCATACTAAAACTCTAACTCAAAATTCATTTATTCAAATAGGCTACAATGGAGCACTTTTGCAAGTCAATTTTACATTTTATTTTAATATTCTACCGCTCATGCGCAAGGCACCTCTATGAGAAGAACGAGCATAAGATGTTAAGACTCTTCAGCCCAGTAATTTCACTAGCTACAGTGCCCTCCTACCGAAGCACAGTAACGTTTGCACATCACTGCTCAGGCGGTAGAATAACTGGCACTGTTGGGGTACCTAACTAGACGTTATAATGCGCTTAGATCGGTCATAAATAATATATAATAATATGCGCTAAATAAAACAACTTTCTATTAATAAAAGTTCACCAGTACCAGTCATGCACTTAAAAATTGCAATACCATGAGGTTCCCATGCTATAAGTTCTCCCACAAATCGCGAATAACCCATATTTATTAACGGTGTGAAACCGATCGTTGTCGCGGAGATAACATTATCGTGTAATGGCCACTTCTCGACTCTCGACCCGAAGGCGTATTCAAATAAAAAGTTCCTTAAAAGCTCTGTATTCGCGCCTCGCTCGTAACATTTGCATTTCCTTATGGGTTGAAGACAGCGATCAAAGGCTAAAACGATAAATATAGATGGTTCGAATAGGTAATAGATATCTGGTTAATGTGAGAAAGGTTTTGAATAATTTTAATGTTGTCAAAAATTTAATTTCGTGGGTAATTTCATAAAAGAAGCAAATTATTTCCCGTGCCAGTATGAGTGTGTAGTGTCACTAGGTACCTCTATGGGTCAGATAAGTTTTCGTACTACCTATAGTTTTTTTTTCTTGTAATTGTTTTGTTTAACACAATAAAATAAATAAATAACATTGTCACAAAATGTCTTAAAAAAATATTTATTGATCATTGATCACATTATGAAATGTAAAATTTTAAATATAGGTAGGCTAGGCAACTAGGAATGCTTTTTCATATCCTGCTATTTTTACAGTAGGTATGTTGATCAACGATATATTATAAAAAAATATTATTAACCGTTTTTGGAAATTTTAATATTGTAAACAAATTCCCACTTAATTTGATGGAAATTACACCTCGTCCACCTACTTGAAAAGTAATACCACAAATTTTGCATTTCAAGTTTTGACGTAGGAGGAGCCTTACGCAACGACCTCCAAAGAAGCTTGTTTGCATTAATTACACTCGTGAACACTTAATTATACATGTTTAATAAATTAGAAGTGACAAGCGCAGCGTTGAGACATCTACCTATGTAAATTGCAGCTGCACCCACTGAGACCAATGAAATCGTGCTTAGTAACTCCAATGAAGCTAATTATCATTAGAGATTGCTAAACTGCTTTATTTATAAGCAGTTGTTGATAACTGTTTTTAATAACTGCTGTTTTAATCGTACAACTTTAAACCGTAAAGATTTAGAATTCAATGGCTTTAAAACAAGTTTTATACTTTTATTTTTACGTTAGTCGTCTTTGATGATTTTGCAACATTCAGTGCCTAAAAAATAGCGGTTCGGTGCTTTGCTTTAAATCATAAAGTTATTATGTTGTCAACTTATTGCTATAATTAGCAATAAGTAGAAACAATTGCAGGAAAACCCAGAAAGAAAGGCTTTTTAGACATCATGAATGTCGTCTAATTTTAGTAATAAATAATTTTGTATCGTTTTCCATGAGGTAAAAATTTATAAAAAAATGCGACAAAAGCATGCTATTTAAGCATCACTCTAATTATCACAATGCAAATCGTACAAACATTAGTAAAATGTTAGCCAACACATGCCAGGGGCCGGATCAAACAAGCTAGCGAACAAACACCTCTGTTTGGACTATCGCCACTTTCTGTTCTCTACAAATAGGAACTTTGTTTATTCAAGTGCCGACGACACGCCACCGAAGGGAATATAACCCAGCTTAACAAGATCTGTATTTCTTTAAATAAGTGAAGAACTAAAGGGTCTGGGTAATGCTGGTGTCGGGTCGAAACAAGGCGACACCTTTCTTAGCCGTTGCGATGGATTTACCTGTCAGTTTTTACCAGTTAAATAAGGGTTGACAATGCTATAAATTATCGCAGCCGCGCTACCACGAATAAGAAAACTAGTTAATTCACACGACCGGAGAATAACAAATAGTGTAAGTAAAAAACCTAATTATAAATAACGATTTATCGATAGCCGGCCGACGTCGTTAACTCTAAATGAAAATATGAATAAAACAAAAAGTTTTATGATCAAGAGTTGGTTGAGTCTCCACAACGGTGTCAGATTACGTCGTATAGGCTTGATTACGACCCGTTTTTGTGTCAGTTTTTAAACTCATTTCAACTCAGTAATCACATGATTCATGATACAAACAACAAACTTCATAAGAACATACTTGTAGGATAATCGACAATCATAATGGGACTTGGACCGCATAAGTAAATTTTTGACTTAGGTACTTTTTGCACACAAATATCAAGAAGAGTTTGCTGGGTCCAAAAAATGGTTAAATTTAAGTTTAATACAGAATGAGTTAAGTTCATAAATGTCGCTAAAAAAGCAAAATTTGCTACGTTTAATGTAACTCTCGTACATGAATAATTTATTTAAAATATATTTTCTGTGATATTATAAGTAGTTACCTACTGAATTTGCAACAGCGAAAATAAGATACACAGAACTAGGAATTATAATATTGAGTCAGTTTTCTACATTTTTATTTTCCTTTAGGTGCTGACTTTTAAATGATAATAATGGATATAAGATAAGAAAGTATAGGTGCCTTGTACAAATATATTGCCATTTTCTGCACGATATTTATTTGTTCAGTATACACAATACACCTGCCACAGCTGAGTTAAATGTTTTTAACCCTTTAACCGCCACGGTCGGATATATCCGACAAGCCTGTTCTGTTACGTAACCGCCAGAGTCGTATATTTCCGACAAGTCGTATTTTTCCGACTGCACTTTAAATCTACATTTTTTAAGTCATAACACTGTATTTTATAAAACTATACTCGTAATTAGATAAATAGTGAATAAAGTTATGATTTACAGTTGGTTTTATGCTTCTCTCCTAAATAGAATAAATATTAGACATCACTTTTATTGTAGGTATTTATAATTCAAAAAACTTGCCTGGCGCTAGGGGCACGACAAGTGATTATAAGTCTGGCGGTTAAAGGGTTAATCATTCGCACGACCACTAGTTGGCTTTTCATAATAATTATTATCGACCTCTATAATTACCACTTTAAGTTAATGTCCCAAAGTCCGTAGCACTTAATTTCTTGTGCGTCTTGTTAACTCAGAATATCCACCAAGTTCTACAATATTTTATTTGTTTATTGAACATTAATTAGAACGGGAATAGAGCTCTACTTACATTATAATTAATCAATATTACTAATATTATAAACGTGAAAGTTTGTAAGAATGTATAGATGTCTGGACTCTTTCACGCCTAAACGGGTGGACCGATTAAGCTGAAATTTAGCTTAATCGGCTATCTAGCTTAGACCCTGGATTTACATATAGGCTACAGTACAGCGGGTAAAACCGCTGGGCATAGCTAGTATTACCATAATCAATAATCTAGTATACCCAAAACAGAGTCGCCAGCGTTCATATCGGCCGTGTTCCCATGCGATGTTCAGTGAAGCTAGGGAGCCACTTTTCATGTTTGCACCACGGTTCCTGGTTTTTTACAGTACCTTTATTTATTTTGGACAAGTGAACAAGACAATAATAGCAATCATAACAAGTATTTATTATATCTTTCCAGGTGGGTAGTGGTAGCAGGAGCGTGGAGAGCCAGCGTGCTCCGTCCTCCATCGACACCGGCTTCTACGTCACGCAACGAGCGTCACTCGTCACTGCTGCAGCTCTGCGCCTGGGGCGTGCCTGCTGCCCTCGCCGCGGCTGTACTCGTCACTAGGGACGTGGATGCTGATGAATTAACAGGTAAGAACTGTTATAACCACGCTATAATGCCTACTTTACGAACGGGAGCAAAGCCGAAGATCTACGAGCCCGCTAGCAGGTGCGTAGAGTGGAGAACCAGCGTGCTCCGTTCACCATCAACACCGGCCACTACATCACGCAACGAACGTCACTCGTACTCCTGCAGCTCTGCGCTTGTATACTAGTTACTAGGGATGTGGAGGCTGATTTAATGCCTACTCTACGAATGGGAGAAGGTTCCAAGATCTACGAGCCCGCCCAGAATGAGAGTAGGACAGGGACATCAATATTTGTGAGGGCCAGGAACAACCGTAGTCATTAAATTTTAGCCAGTTGTGCTCTTCGGGGCCAGAGGCAAGTAGGTACTCTTGTTCGTACTAAGGTAACTAGTATCTGGTCCTGTCATAAAAAACTGCGAATGATAGTCCTTACCATGTTCACGCTACACTCAACGATCTTGTACGAGATTTTGCTACCGAAGCTAATATATAACTTTCCTATCATCTCTCTCACTCGAGATCTATCTCCAAATCAAATTTATTGTGAACCTTCTCTTGGAACTAGTATTATATCTATCAGAGATTTGGTCGTTTAGTTTTCGTCTCGTCTTGCTTAGGTGTCCTAGAGTCCAACCCATCTCTTTATTCATCTTGGCATACACGTACATCAGATGTACGTGTATGCCAAGTAGTCCTTACTTCCAAATTTCAAAAATTGATACTCAACACACGAGTTATCGTCGCATCCTTCAGGACTTGTCCACAAGGCGCCGCGACCACTTAAAATTAAATGGACGATTATGTATTCCACGAGTCGCGATAACAAATTGTTATGTTTTCAATTCATTAACACACAAAGAACTAATTAATTGTCTTGTTGAATTGCAAATGTACTACTTATCTACTGTATCATCTGAGAAAGAAAAACATCTAATTAATGAAAATCTCGTGTTGGTTTTCGAACTCTTCCTAAACTGTTTGACGATTTTTATTATTTGTGTTGTGTATTATATTATAAAGGGAAGGTCGTAAAGTTATTTTCATTTCTTCACGATCTACCAAATACTCACAAAAAAAAACTCGATCAAACCGTTTTGGTAGAGTTTGATAACGAAGACTGTCCCACGAGATTTTTATTATATTGCCTACTCATAAAATAACTCACAATATTGTACGTCTTTATGTAATTTTCCATACTACGACTTAAAGAACGTTATTTTGATGTCAGCTTAGGATAATATGTAGGCCTCTATATGAATCTAAGCCCATTTTATTTTTTGATGAGACTAGTGCGCGATAGCCAATGGCTCACATGTCTATTTTCATATCGATGATGCACAATCACCCTAGTTTACTCTTTTGTTTTTACCACACCTCGACTAGTAAAGCCTCTATCCTTAATAAGGCGCTCTATATAACGTAATTACCTAACAACTTCGATCAAATGAAAGGGGTAAAAAACAGGCCATTCGATCGGCGGCTTTATAGAGCCATGTTACAAGTTGATCGCCCCATAAGGAGGCTGTTGCATTAAAGGGTAAGCCAGGCCTTATATGTGGGTTTGAAGAACATAGCTGTAACGAACTTGTTATGAGTTGATGATAGCCAAGTCATTGTCACACGTACGGCGACCCGCACTACTGAGAAATTTCTCGATACTCTTTATTAAAGTAGTAGGTAGGGTAATCTAGAATCTGAAAAGGAAGTAATATGTAATATGAATATTATAGAATAGAATAGAATTATAGATGCATAAAATAAATAAATATGCTTCCAGAGCTTGGTGCTAAATAAATACGACATTTCCAAGAAAATCACACACGGAAATTTTCAGGGACTCGGCTTACCTTGTCGCCTTGAGGTTCAAAGCACTTACATGCGAACATTCCGCTAAATTTTTTCAGCTGTAGGAATGAGAAAGTACTTAATATTCGAACATTTTATAGCAGTACGTATTGTCAAAGTATAAATAATCGTAAAAAACATCTCAGCAAACTAATGTGTGTGTAGACTTGATATCATACAAAAAATCTCAATCAATGAATCCTAATACATACAGCTATAAGTAATGGAATCCTGTCGAAGATGGCGATTCATATTTAAAGTCGTTTTTATTTGATCGGCGGCGTTTTCAAAGCGATAAAATCTGGTACGAGGGCGCAGTAGCACGCATTCATACATGCGGTAATGGTATTCGGGTTTGTATGAAATTGTATGGGACGCCGACCTATTGTTGTTGTCAACTCATATTCGAGAGCAAAAATGCAAAAAAAATTTTGCACTTACTAAGGATAGGGCTTCTAGTCTATAAAATGTGTTGTTCGAAATCCTAAACTAGTTGTGATTTTTAAATAATTTCTGGTAGCCGTGCCAGCATTGCTTATCTCAGTTAGTTTATTCTGTATTTTGAGGTAAGTTATTAGGTACCAACATTTCATTCATACATTTACATGCCGCTATGAAGTTTTCGGCTTTGCTCTTACGTTCTCGCTATCCTTTAGTACTTGCTTTAACATTTAATTTTGTAATTATTCAAATAGATTACCTCATCTGCCTGAAATTAATTTTTTAAGCATATAAGTAGCTAGATAGAGCAAGCGTGCCGCTAATGTTAGCACAAGTCGGAATTAGCTGATGTACTTTCCCAAAATTAATTTAATAAATATACATAATCTCCTAATCTAAAAACAACATATTCATGGCGGTCAATTCAAAGAATCTTAACAGAAGCGTTTTGTTCCTAATCTACGTACGCATTTAATTCCATAACAAAGGGCGAACTCGTCCACATTTATCATACACACACTTATCATTTAAGCTAGAGGAGATTAATTAAATAGTTTCTTAAGAAACCGCACTGATAAAGTTAAAAATAATGTTCAAAACACCCGACAGAGCCGGTACAAAGACCCGTTGTTTTCATAAAATACTTACCGAAAGGCTGAGAGAACAGTTTATCTATGAGATAAGTTTTGAACTTTAGATATCTAAGTAAAAGCTCAGTTTAAAGTAAATATGACGCAATCTGATAGTCTTCACAAAGCTTACTGCGGTTTTCTCTTTGAAAAGGAAAATCTGAGAAAGCCAGCGGCGGTCTTATAGCATTGCATAGAATTTTAATCGCAATACAGTCGCGACGTTGCTTATCAGACAAAATTTATGTCGTGCCAAATAATAAATATTACAATTTGTTCCTCCCGCATATCTGGAAATAACATAAACCAAAGGCCAGGTAATAAATTTCCGCAGTAAAAAGGACATGATTCTGCTGCATTTGGTTCCCATGAGTCACGAAGTGCATTTAGTTAGGTGTGGTAAATGTAAATGTGAATTTTCCACGAGTCTTGAAAGATGATCCTCATGTTTGCAGTTACTTGCCTTATTTGGTTTGTAAATGCCGGTGGATGCATACTGCCAAACGGTGTAGGCTCTAAACGTTTTATTTTATGCTTGTCTACTATGATAGTTGGGTAAACTAAGATTTGTAAGAATGGGTGTCTGGATGTATGTTTGTTACTCTTTCACGCCTAAACGGGTGGTCTGATTGAGCTGAAATTTGGTATAGAGATAGCTTAGACCCTGGAATAACACATAGGCTATTATAGTACAGCGGGTAAAACCGCTGGGCGCAGCTAGTATTATATAAAGTGTTCCCATATTAATAACGTGTGTAATAAGTACCTACCTAGACGTAAAGGCCTATTATTATGCATGTCTACAAAATCATCAATAGGTAGATACACGGTAAAGAGATATACAGTAGTTTGACTCCATAGAAACGGGCGGAAAATGGAAGTGAATAGATGTCGGTAGATGTGGGTAGAAGTGGGTATATAATCCAGAAGCGGGTGCCACGCAGCGACGGGCGGACGTCGCGATAGTTTTTTGCAAGTATTTAGTGTTATTTACGTTATTTACTTTTGACGTATGTATACATAATATAATAAATTATATAAAATTATATATAAATGGCAAAAAAATAGCATACTATATTATGCTGTTTTTGGTAGCTTGAACTTATCATTGAACTTATCAGGAAATCCAGAAATAACATTATTAACCCCCGACGCAAAATCGACGGGGTGTTATAAGTTTGACGTGTCTGTCTGTCTGTCTGTCTCTGTGTGTGTGTGTGTGTGTGTGTGTGTGTCTGTCTGTGGCACCGTAGCTCCCGAACGGATGAACGGATTTTGATTTAGTTTTTTTTGTTTGAAAGTAAGGTAAATCGAGAGTGTTCTCAGATATGTTTGGTGGAAATCGGTCCAAGATGGCCGTCGCTACAAAATGGCGGATTACTTATTTCTTCCGAGACCCCCTCAATATGGGTATCAAATGAAAGGGCTTAACTAGTAGAATACAACCCATTATATAAAATTAAAAATCCAAGATGGCCGCCACCACAAAATGAAGAATTGCGTATTGCGTTGGGGGTTTTTTAAATTTTTAATTTAATTCACTTGTTTATCAAGCAACATGGAAAGGTAATAAAATTAAAAAGGTCAGTTAGTTAAAAAGGGGAGGGGAGAGGGGAGGAGGGGAAGGGGAGGAGGTTGTCTTGTCTTGTCTCTTTTCTTGTCTCTTGTCTTGTCTCTTGTCTTGTCTCTTGTCTTGTCTTTTGTCTTGTCTTGGGTTTTAATATACGCCGCCACGACATGATAGGTAAGTAGGTAGTAGGTAGGTAGCTCAAGTAAGTAGATGATATGAAATAGGTAGGTACCTACTGTATGCGGGCAGCGGCTGCCCGGCAGCCCTATGACTTGCGCATGTACCGCGCGACTGTAGGTATTTATGTTCAAAAATCACGCTCAGTCAAACTACTGTATATCTCTTTACCGTGGTAGATATTACCACTTAGTTGTGGTATCTACTGATTGTATAATAAATAGTGATCAACAATTTTATATAGGTACTAACTGAGTGTGAATAGCTTTGTCGCACTTGATCGTTTCACTTAGTCAACGACATATTTTATAGCCCCCGCCAATAATAAAACTATAGCCTGAGGAGCTTTATTCAGCTTTAATAATAGGTTTGCAGTGGTGGTTCTGAGTGTTCGCAATAAACACGAGCACATTTATTCTTTATCAGCTCTGAATGAAATACGACTAAAGTGGCGCAGAACGGCCCGTTTCTCAGGCATATTGCAGTTTCAATCGTGCTTCGGTATTGTGCTTTTATTTTTATTATTTCCATTCGACTTCCATTATGGCGGACGAAAGAAATGCTCGGCCATCATTCGAGCCGTTAAATACGACACCTTTCCTCCTCGCACGCTCGTATTTCAATTTTAAATCGGCCCTTTTAACCGCCTTATTAATGCGAGCCTTTTTTCTCGCCGTGTGTTTGTGTAGGTGTTCGCTTTGAGAGTGCCTTTAGTGGAAATCGGAACGGCATTCAGCTCGATAAAGAGGATTCGAGAGAAAGAACTCGTATCCGCCAGGTCGCACGAGAAGTTTGAGTTTAACCGATGACATTTCTTTTTGTCGCAGGCACATGCTACGTCGGTAACCAGTCGAGCAAATCGCTGCTGGCGTTGGTGATCGTTCCGGAAGCGATCTGCCTGCTGCTCGGCTGCGTGTTCCTGTCATCCGGGCTGCGTGCGGTGCTGCGGCGGCCGTCCCCAGCGCCCGCGCCCTCCGTGCTGCTGACGACGGCTCCTCAGCCGCACACCGACCAAAGCGTGCTGCGGCTGGGCGCGTTTGCGGCACTGTACGCGGTGCCCTCCGCCTGCATCCTCGCCACGTGGGTGTACGAGTACGCGTGGCGGGACGAGTGGCTCGCCGCGCCGATGCCGTCCTCGGAGCCGTCGACACACCCGCATCCGTCTTTCTGGGTGTTTCTGTTCCGGATATTCGCGACTCAGATCCTGGGCGTGATGGTGTCGGTGTGGTTGGCGACGCCGCGACTGAAGGCGCTGTGGCGGCGCGTGGCGGGCCCTCGCAAGCCGGCGCCGGTGAAGGGCCCGGGCGCGACTCCCGCGCCTCTCACGCTGCACTGCTACGCGTCGCACCCGCACTCGCTCGCGCGACACTCGCAGAAGTACGCCACCTACCGCCCGCCGCAACAGCAACACTCCTACAGGAAACCCAGACATTACCACTACTCCGCCGGTGAAACTATTCTATGACCGGAACTCAGATTCCTTCTGGCCTAAAGTGAGAGAGTTCTGTTGCAGTGAAACGGTTGAACTGATGACTGACTTAAAATTAATTAAAACTTTGCATTTAAAGTGTTTTGAATGTGTGAGAACATTATTTCCCAGTGCCATTAGTTAATAAAAAAAAAGCATACCTACTTATAAATTTAGATATGTACAAAAAAGAGGGTAGTGACTCAAATTTGAATAGAGACTATAATATACCTACTTACCTATATTGTTCCTTACAATAAAGGCATAAGTATTAATTATATAATGCCGTATAGATCGTATAATATACATAAATAATTGATATCAACCACCTACAATATTATACGAGTAAAATACTATAAAGGTATTTATTAGCTGATAAGGAAATGTAAATATTTATTTAAATAGTTAATCGCATAAGGTATCAAGATATCAGTGACTTTGTTCATCGATTTTTTTGGCAGTATAATTATATATTATTTATTATAAGGTCTACAACTTACCTTATACCATAAATTTAATATAGGTACCTACATAAATGTATCTTGAGTATGTAGGTACCTATATCATAAAAAAATTGATTCATTGTAATAAAGATAGATCAATAAAAACTTCCTGATTGTAGTTCAAAAATTAACTTCTCTTGCCAAAATAAACTTAAAGGGCGTGTAAATAAGGACTGAACTTGTAAGGTTATAAATTTATTTAAACTACCCCACTTTCGGGTAAAATAATGATTAGTAAATGTACATAAATAATATTAGTTTCTAGGTAATATTATGGTTATTTTTTGTTTGTATGTACTAAATTACGTAAAGTTTAATTAAAAAATTGTACAAATGATCATGTTGCATTTTATTGTACCCTAAACACACAATAAGTACTAAAAGTAGTTCCATTTAATAAGAAGCAGTCCTAGCCCCTAGCAGCACGAGTCCTAGTAGGTCAACTATAAGTTAAATTATTATAGGTACACAGTACACATTAGGTTGAGTTCATAGGCGTACCCAGGGGGGGGCAGGGGGGGGCAGCTGCCCCCCCCTGGAAATCGAATGTCTTATATTATATTTGTAGAATAAGCGATAAAATTTTCTTGGCGCTCGCAATAAGGCAATTACACACATTTCGTAGTTAGAATAATATATTTTTTAGCTTTTTAGTAACAATATTTCATTTTTTCACCACTCGGAGCGTACTAAATGCACACTTTTTGTCATCATATTTTATAAAATTTCTTGGCACTTGCACCAAGTTCGTAAGTAGCTATAGAGGTAGTAGTAGTATACTACATATACATATAACTATCTCTTACATGTAACTATCGTGGTCAGAAAAAGGATATTTTCTTGGGACTCAAGCCGTTCGCACATTTTCCATAATCAAGATTTGAAATTTTCTCGGCTCGCAGCAAACTGCTTGCGCTTTCATTAGTAAGAACATTCAAGTTTCTTGCAGCTCGGAACGAACAAAGCTCACCTTTCGTAGTCCACCACTGACTTAAAACGAAGACTCAAGCGAACCAAGCCGTTCGAGTTAGTGTAGTGTAATATTAGTGAATAGTATAAAGTGGTATAAAAAGTGCTACATGTGCATAATGCATAAAGACACAATAATGCATAAAGTGACTTCCCCTTAATAGAGACAATAAGAAAAATGTTAATGGACATATTCTTAGTTTTAGTCTACCTAGCAAAATAAGTTAAATGTAAATTACCTATTAGCCAAGGTCATAGGCTAGATTGTAATATAAATAGAGAACAACAAAATACATTTTGTTGTGCTCTAATAATAGGAAAAAAAAAAAAAAAAACCTTTCGTAGTCAGAAATATACAAAATACTCGGCGCTCGTTTCTAACTCGTAACTCGTAAATTTCTAACCGCAAAGAAAAAGATAACTGCACGTTTTTCGTTGCCTAATATATACAATTTTCTTGGCAATGGCAACAAGCTGCTTGCACTATTTTACGGAAGAATATTTTAATTTTCCTACTGCTCGAACGAAGCAAATTAACTGCACTTTTTCGTTGTCCAATATACCTATTAAATTTTCTCGCCGCTCGCAGCAAGCTGTGTGCGCTCCTATATGTCAGAATATTAAAGCTTCTAACCTCTCAGGGAAAAATAACTTCACTCTTTTCGTAGTCCAAAATATAAAATTTTCTCGGCGCGCGCAGTAAGCTGTTTGCGCTGTTTTAAAAAAGAATAATTTAATTTTCCAACCGCTAGGAGCAAGTTAACCGCACTCTTTTCGTTGCCAAAAATATAAAATTTTCTCGGCGCTCACAGCAAGCTGCTCGCGCTATTTTAAGGAAGAATATTATAATTTTTCTTCCGCTCGGAGCAAGTTTACCGCACTTTTTTCCTTGCCAAAAATATAAAATTTTCTTGGCGCTCGCAGCAAGCTGCTCGCGCTTTTTTATGTAAGTATATTTTAATTTTTCAACCGCTCGCAGCAAATTAACTGCAGTATTTTCGCTACCAAAAATATCAAATTTTCTCGGGGCTCGCAGCAAGCTGCTCGCGCTATTTAAAGGAAGAATATCTTAATTTTCTTAACGCTCTGTGCGAGCCAAAATCAAAGTATGGCGTACCTTTTAAATAGGTCCTACCTGCTCAACGTTAAAACATATATGTACATTACACAGGCATAAAGATCAAGTTCAGTAAAAAAAATCTGAATCCGACCTTGCCTGCCCCCCCCTAGACCAGAAGCTGGGTACGCCTATGGTTGAGTTGCTTGTGACATACTAGCACTCATCAGAGCGTAACGTTCTGTGCTTGCAACACGTAAATGCACTAAAGTCTACAAATATTTCCTTATTTCGTAGATAAAAATGGTTTTCATGAAAGGAGTCCCCAAGACGCGGCACCACTATCGCACGTTTTAAAGTTACAATATTTATAGATTTTTGAATCCTCATAATTTCTCATATTTAATCTCTTAATTAAATGGGTAGGTATATAGGTAGGTATTTAGTTTATCGAATAAATAAAAATAATTTACGACACGAAGTACATAATCATTGATTCGCGCTTTAAATAATTTAATTTAGTTCCACTAATATTTACAGGGCTTCTATAGCACTCTATACGTAAATTTATAATACGTAGATGTAAGCAGTTTTGAGTACGTAACCCGTAAAAAAGCTGCGTACACCATGTACGTACGTACGTTATATATATCTCTCTTGTATATGGTTATATACGTGTAGTACTGTTATAATGGGTGCCTCATTCCATTTTCAGCTTTGAGTATCAAACCACATAATGTTCTTACGTATTTTGGTCTTAAATAATATTTTACTAATAGACATTGGCAAATACATAATTCGTGCAGCGTCATAGGGAGGAGATGTCAATGTCAGACAAGACAAATTCCTAAATCTATGGTCAAAGTCGAGATAATAAAAAAAAAACTAATCGCAATGAAAATCGAGAAATATAGCATGAGCGTTTGCTATCTCTTTTTGGGCTCTAAACTCTAAGTATTCTACTTTCTATATCGCTCTAGCAAACAACAAATTTTATGCTGTTTACTATTTTTCCAAGCATAGCTTTACGAATCAAAGTTTTCTCAAGAGAAAGAAATCGTTTTTATGGTGATATTTTATTATAGATTAATGAATTCATAACAAACGCACTTGGAGTATCATGTCGTCGATAACTCAACTCTACCGTTTAAATAACTTAGTGATTGGGAGCTACAAGATCGTTCTAAATGGAAGGTAAGTTTGAGGTTATGACGCTTTCCTTTAGCCTTTGTTTATTTAGCTATTTCCTAATTTATTTCGGTTATACGCACATATTTTGTATTGAAATTAAATTCTAATAGACTAGATCATCATATAATGTCGAAAATGTTTACCCTCAGAACTCAGATGCATCGTAATAGGTAACAATCAAATAAAAATACTATCGATCAAACTTGAGACTTATATTCCATTAAAATATTACAGAACAAGCTGGTTAAGCTCTATACAAACATGCAGCTACACGAGAAAATCGGCTGAAGAGAAACTGGGTTTGGAAAAGCCGAAGAGGCCTTTGACGCCGTTTTTCAAGTTCATGGCACAAATGAGACCAGCCCTACTGGCGAAGAACCCTGGGATCACCTCCAAGGAGGCTATTACTTGGACTTCTAAACACTGGCAGGAACTTGACACTGAGGTATTTACAATTCTTATATTGCTACAGATAGGTACACAAAATTCTAAAAAATCCTACTATTTACAAATATTAATGTAAAAGTATGGATGTGTATTTGTTTGTTACCTCTACTTAACTAACACCTCTATTCTGCTAAACTAATTTGGCTTAATTAAGAATGTAGATTGCTTAAACCATGGAATAACACATACCTATTGGCAACTATTAATATTATGAAAATATGTGTGTGTGTCTGTCATGCTTCATGCTTGAAATGCAGAACCAATTTAGATAAAATTTAGAAGGTGGAGAAAGTTCAAATCTTGAGAAATTAGGATTCTTCCCAGTAGGATAGCTTTTATTTCACAGTTTAAAATACTATTGTGGAGAACTGGTAAAACTGTAGTGTGAAGGTGATACAATACAATAATACTTTATTGCAAACCTGGTTACAAGAAATTGTTTCATAAGTAGACAATACACATAGAGCTAAAGGTATACAATCGGCGGCTAAGCTAATGGTATCGGTGATATACCCTTAGCAAGTATGATTTAAACTTCATAATATCATTTACAGACAAAATCACAAATGGCAAAAGAATATGGGAAAGACCTGGAGGACTACAAGAAAATCAAGGAGATGTACGTGTCATCACTCACAGAACAACAGAAGGAAGACATCAAGCGAGTTAAGCAGGAGATGGCTAATGCCAAGGAAAAGAGGAAATTGAGAGCTGTTAGTATACAATACTCTTTATTGGGACAAAAAATAACAAAATAGACTTAAAACTAAATTAAAGTACTAATATTAATGTCCACAATGGGCGGCCTTATCACTTAGAGCGATCTCTTCCAGTATACATTACCTGAAAATACCCACTTAAAAATATACAGTTAATTTTGACTTATATTTTTTTATATGTAGAGTAGTAAGAAGGTGAGCAAGACACTCTCCTGATGTTAAGAGATAACGTTGCCCATAATCTGTACAGTGTTACATAGGATTTCACAATGATGTAAAATTCTAGGTACACTGCATCAACACTTCTTACTCAAGAGTCATTAGATGTTGACTCTTTAGCCCAGTAATTTCACTAGCTACAGTACCCTCCTACCGAAGCAAAGTAATTATTGCACATTACTGCTCAGGCGGTAGAATAACTGGCACTGTTGGAGTACCCTTTAGATGACCTCCTGCAAAGGAAGTCTACCGGTGAATACCAGTATTGTAGAATAAAACCTATATTTTGGTTTTCTGCCACACCCCATGTTTTTTTGTGGATAAACCTGCCACTAATGCCAATTCCTTCAGATCAGGATAAAAAGTAGTGTTGGTCAACTCAACACTGAATTTTTTTCTCATTGTCAACAGCATTGATAAACAGATGTGTATGAGCCAGAATTACATATTATCAAAATAAATAGTCTTTTATGCCAATTCGGTATATTAAACCTATATATTACGAGATTAAAATAAACATATTTTGTAACAAGCCCAGCATTATGCTCTATATGACAATAATTAGATTGAGTTTGTCTTGTTCATCTACTAATTTCACCAGCTTGAAATTAACAATTTTTTGTAAAATATTTCAGGAGTACAAAGAATTAGGTAAACCAAAGAAACCAATGTCTTCCTACTTCCTATTCATAAAGTCTAGAAAGGATTTGTTCCAAGGCAAACAACTGAAGGAGTTTCAGGAACAAGTAAAGAAAGAATGGGTGAAACTACCAGAGAATGAAAAACTTAAATTAGAGAAACAGGCTCAAGATCTAATGAAACAATACAAGTAAGTATTATTGTCCTGAATTAGATCCTTATAATAAAGAGGAGAGTATGAAGATGCTTACATCGTCAAAGCAAGAATGCAAGTGTGTGTATTATATTCATAGACAGTTTGATTGGTTCCATGGTTTAATAAACTTTATTTTTACCACTAAATTATTAAAAAAAATTACATAGGTACATGGACCATGGACGTAGGCAGAGTGGGGCACTTGCCCCACCTAGGCTCTGACATGTAACGTTATTTGAATTTTCTTGGCACTCTAAATAAGCTGATTGCACATACTTCATGAGTCAGGGACTCAGGATTATGTTGTTTTCTCGGCATCCTATGATTGAGCCCACCTGTTTTGTTTATTTACATGATATTATTATTTAAGACTGCTGCCCCACCCTGAACCAATGACTGGCTATGCTCATGGGTACATGCATTATTAAGCAATATGTAGTAAGTCAATAATTGTAGTCTCAAAGTGGCATCACATAAATTCAACCCAAACCTTTCTCATTTCCAGAAAAGACTTAGAAGCATGGGAATTAAAAATGGTATCAATTGGACGATCAGACCTCGTCCGTTCCAAGCCCGTACGAGAGAAGAAACCAAAAACAGCAGTGAAAAAGCAATAGGGACTCGGGTGCTCTGATGTTGCTTCTGACTCCAGTAATTATAAGAACACTGTACAAAGTATTGTTAAGGAAACTTCTAGTTCTAGTCCAGAAACTAGCTCTAATGAAGAGCCAATTAAGACTAAACATGTTAATGCCGTAACAGAGTCGAATATCACAATAAATAAAGTTTCTAACAAGTCAGAACGTCAGAGCACGAGTGAAGAGGCAAATATGCCAAATGATGCCGTTGAAACCTCAAATCAAAGTAAGACCTTCCTAAGTAGTATTAAAAGTTTCTTTAATCGTTGAAGTATTTTTTTCTGTACATTCATTCTCATTTTGCTTTGATTTAGTTTATGCATTGTGACTCATTGTTTTGTAGTTATATTTAGTTATTATGGACAAAATATTTTTAAGACATTTCAGTTGTTTTATTTAGGTTTTGCACACCTTCACCTAAGCACTTTATAATGTTGGTTAAAATGATGGGGCGCTTGGTAATATACCCCTCAAGGCCATAATATGCTGTAGATAGGTAACCATACTGCATAGAGTAAAAAGGCTTGTAATTAATGTGTACCTCTTATGCCAATAGTATGCAGTTTAACTTTTATTATTATTTTCAATGATGAAAAAACTTAAAAAACAAGCTTTTATTATACTCTATTACCATCTAGCACCAAAGTACTCATCAAGACGAATCAAAGGAGCCCAAACTCGATGGGGTTGCGTCGTTTAATTACGGAATTCCTATGGCCACCTTCCAGCTGCATCATCAGATCAGCTCCATGTCAAAAATATTGCATTGTCATTCGATTTATACATGCAATGAAATTAAACTTTCAAGATTTGATTAGGTACCGACAGACAAGAGACAGGTGTAAGTAAATAACAACAGCTTGAAAATGCAGTTTTCAAAGCATTCAATTCTTGATGAATGTACTTGCGCAGTACAAAGTAGGAGGCATAATCTTTGTGAAAGTATAATTAGACCTTGCAACAAAGTGCATCAAGTCTTTATTAGATTAGAATATATTCATTTCTAATAATATCTTTTTTTCAGCAGATTTCCTGAAATTGCTGCGATATATTCGAGCTTACACTTAAGTATAACATCAAAAATACATGAGAAATATTTAATAAACGTTTTATTTCAAATGTGTTACATATAATACAAAATATGATTAAAATAAAATCTGTTATTCTATTTAGCAACCTTTTAATTTATTTACAACCTGAATTAAGCTGATTAATTCAATTGTGTTATCTATCGAAAAAGTGCCCTATGTACAAAACTCTTATTATTTCATAATTTACATTTTATTCGCCAAGGTGCAATTTAATAAAGTTTCCCCAAAAATGTAATGGAAAAAAGAATAGAAAAAAAATAACCCCTGAAAAAAAGTGAAGCACTCAAATTAAGAGTTATATTTATTGTTAATCAACGTAATTCTGTTATAGTGAAAATTAGAAGTTTAGTTGGTATGATTTTTATGATTCTCTGGTTATTTTGGAACTGTGCTCCGGTAGGAGGGCACTGTAGCTAGTGAAATTACTGGGCTAAAGAGTCTTAACATCTTATGACTCTTGAGTAAGAAGCGTTGGTGCAGTGCTCCTAGAGTTTCACATAATTGTGAAATCCTAGGTAACACTGTACTAATTATGGGCAGCCGTTATCTCTTAACATCAGGAGAGCGTCTTGCTCGTCTTCTACTTCATAACATAAAAAAAAAAAAAAAAAAAAAGCTTAATTCCATATTGTAGGATTATTATGGAAAAAGACCAGACAACCTTTACCCAGCAAGAAATAAATAGAAAGGGTTTGTAAACACAGCAGACCAGACAGATTTAGCTGTTGTGTGGTTTGTACCTTAGCAGCTACATACATTTAGCTAACCAGTATTTTTTATTATGCCTCCTTACAGATTTACCAATTAATGTAAAATGTAAACCAAACAAAGAAAATTAAAGCACCATACAAAGAAAATTAAATACTGGGTATTGGCTAACATTTTTAAATAATCTTTATTGTGCAAAATATATTTTTCAGTTTTACACCACGGTAAAGATATGCTCTTTTACAGTTGGTTTTACAGTTGACTTAATTTTAACCAAATCCAGTATTAATTATGCAAACAGTTGATTAATTAAGCATTAATTATTTTAAACACAAAAACCAAAATCATCAAACCATAGTAAGTTTAAATATTGGGCTCAAGTCTAGACAACAAATTTTTGGTACTTTAAAATCTACAAAAGAGTCCTTACTAAATGCCATACAGTTTTAAGTATATATTCATATTAACAATTTTCAGATATACATTTCAGAAGCTGATTTATATATGAGGCCAAACATTGCTCTAACATTTCATCACAGTATATAAGGTCCTCTTAACAACTTTATTATTTGAATACATTAATTTATTAGCATAAAATAGTTGTCTAATTTGGCATTCTTTGCATTGAACATTGGGTGCATCCAACTTTTTTCTCACAGTAATGTTCCTAATTTTAGGGTGTAAGTCTAATATAAAAACATATAGTAAATTTCAAGCTAATTGGTTCAGTAATTTTTCACCAAGAACATACAAACTATCTCATTTTACAATGGATCATTCATAATCTAATTTGGAAGTTAAATAATTAAATGCAGAATTTACAGTTTAAAACAACAATAGTACTAAATAAGTATAATTATTATGGTGGTTATATTGAGCAAAAATAAATTAACAAATGAATATGTATGTACAAAATTGTCACTAATATAAAACTAAAAATGGCAATGTGACTAAAACGCACACATTTCACAACTTCTCACTTTATGTAAAAGGCACAAGCAATAAAAACCATGGGACAAACTGCATTTAAAAATTATTAAACTTTAGAATGAAGGTGTCACCTAAAGGTAAGCTTTAATAAATGTAGTTTGTATAACACAAGCTGGCCATTGTGATACCGTTCAGTCAATTTGACACCAATGTAATGTTAGGTAATGAAATGCCATAATATATATAATGTGCTATGTAACCACACTATCCGTGAACATATTCAACAATGATTGGAAGATTATTGTTGTGAAAAGGTATACAAAGATGTCCCGAATTACAGTACCTGACAACTGTGTCCAAAATAATATTCTTTGAACTGTAGCTGGTGTCATACCGTTCAAAAGCATCAAAGTATTTGCTAATCCAGAACTGGTCTGTGCAGGGGACAATATAAGCTTTGTTACAATGTAAACTATCACAGGCATGAAAAAGTAACCATTGTCAAATTTTAGCAAAGATAATGCATACAAAATTTGTAAGAATAATGAGAGCAGTACTATGTCATACTTGTGTGAGACAATTGATTCCCATAAAGATGTAGGTGCACCTTCACCCGGTTCCGTTGTCGGAGGCAGCAGACCGTTCGTTGTAGAGATGAGTGGTTGTAACAAAGATGCCAAATCACTGACTCGCCGCTCACCGTCGCCTGATCCCGACGCGTCACGGCTTCTTGATAGTAATTGATTTAACAGGTCCGACTGGTTGAAGGGGGTTCCATTCTGTACTGACGAGCTACTGCTGGCGCTTGTAGTGCTTAGTGTCGCAGGAAAATCGTATTCAGGCTCAGGACTTACGGTTCTGATCAATGATTCTGCAAAACATGCACACATGAATGTAAACAAAGAGGCTAAATTTTAATGGGTAGGTTATTTATAAAAAAATATTTATACCTTTGACACAATCATCACACACATCATCACTCTTTCCAGATATAATTTGAAGTCTATTCTGAGAATTTTCTAAAATTTTTCTTCGTCTAGCTTCTCGACGTGCTGCTGCAGCGTCAGCCATGTTTGACTTTTGACATTAAATTGACACCTGTCACCTGACACCAACATGCAACTATTGTTGCCATCTTTTTATTTAGTCTGAGCTGCCATCTATATTTTATATTTTACAGTATCTTCACAGATACTGTAAAATAGTTACAATCATTCTATTCACAGATTTTATTTATACTCTCTTGCCAATTTTTTTAAAAGTTTAACTGAATTTCTGCTCTGTGGTAAATGCGTTGACCAACTTTTTGTCAAAAATTAATTATATTGGTTAAATTAAATAATTATATAGTAACATAAGCCACAACTTATTAAAATAATAGTTACATCTTATTTATCATCATCATAGAATACTTAATTAATATATTTTTAGATATTTACTGTAATGGAGTATAATAAATTTGTAACCGGAAGTTTGTGTGCCTGCTGAATGACGAATGAATGAAGTGAACGAACACAGAGGAACAAACAGCAACGCCAAAAATCAAGGATTTTTGTTTGGCGCCTTTACGGTTTTATGGGGCCGGTAATTTGTGAATAAAACTATTTGATTTCACGTTTATTCAACAAGAATTTGAAAATTGTTACGCAAATGGGTGACAAAGGAGACGGAGGTAACTGTGTGCACCATGATGTTCTTTTTCGTTGTTATCTTGGTGTTTCTATTTTGCTGACAGTTTGGTTTTGTGGTTATTGGAAGATGTTTCCCGTTGGACGTATAATTTGGTGCGATTTGCAGAAACGTTCGATGACGCTGTAGAGGAACGAGTGATCAACGAAGAGTATAAGATATGGAAGAAGAACACCCCGTTTCTTTACGACCTGGTGATGACCCATGCCTTGGAGTGGCCCTCTCTGACCGCGCAGTGGCTACCGGACGTCACCAGACCTGAGGGAAAAGATTATTCTGTGCACAGGTTTGTAATACTCCTAATTGCTTTATACCCGTTGAAAAGTGGCCTGTGTTCTTCAGGGTCTACTGCATACCGATTTTCAGCTCAGTCTATTCAGCCATTTAGATGATGAAGATGCAATTACATGCTAACACATCCATACTTTGGCATACAATTAAAAAAAATAATATCAGTATTACCTGCTGTAAAGTGTTCATGGTGGTATAGTTGACTAAGCTCAATTTCCGTTTTAAAAATCAACAAAAACTTACAGTTTATACACCAAGACGCTACATAAGATTAACAATGATACATAAAATATTTAAATTTTGTTAAACTAGCCTATTGCAACTAGTTTAGAGGGCTTTCATCCCTCTAGTGTATCTGAAAACAATAATAAAATATGTACAGGTTACTTAGCCATCTGACTCACACTCCATTGAATGGTTAGCACCAGAACCAGCACTATCCAGGGGGTATGTGTAGGGTTTGGCGGTAATGGAATGTTATGCCTGTAGGTGCTCCATTACAGCCATACACAGCAAGAGGGTGGGGGTTTTAGTGGGTGTGAGCCCCACACTCCCCCCTTTCTTCCCCAGATGGGGGGATAGCGCGGAAGGCGTTTCCCCCAACATAAAAAAAGGGGGTATGTGTAGGGTGCTAATGTGGCAGGTTGGAGAGTCCCTGTTAGTCATCATGATCCTCAGCCAATGCTGGATATATGCCTCCAAATGGATCACCATTCAGCTCTATCTGCTGTCTTCCTCTTCTAACCACTTAGTGACCCTCTGAATATTGTCCCCCCATCTTCCTAAAGGAAGCCTGTTAAAAGTATAAACCCAATTTTTATGTAGACATGCACACGTTTAGGTGTGAATAAGTAACAAACACACAGTCACACACTCGCAAACATTCGCGTTTATAATATTATTATGATTATTTATTAATACTAGTGGACCCCCGTGCACTTTGTTGCCCCTTACGGAAAATTATCAGTGTTTTTTTTTATAGCAGACTAAACAAGCGTTTGACCGCAATCTCACCTGTTGGTAAGTGACGATGTAGTCGAAGTTTTAGCACGCTTGTTCAGTAAGAACCTATTCACTCTTGATTTGAACAAACCCACGTTATAGCATTCGGGAAACACTGAGAGTGGTAGCGAGTTCCATTACTTCGCCGTTCTCATTATGAAAGACGAAGCAAATCGTTTAGTCCGAGCTGCTGGTATACTTACCAGATATTGGTGGCGCAGTGCCGTTTGCCTAGACGTTTGGTAATAAAAGTGTTTCTCTATTATGGATGGACTATTAGAATTATACATGTAAATCTTCCTCTTGAATCACCTAATCTATTAAAACGAATCACATAAAAATCTGTTAAGTAGTTTTAAATATCTAAGCATACATTGGGACAGACCAATGTGGGGTTTGACTTTATTTTATACTATGTTGTGATGTTCGACAAGTTCTACCAATAGAAAGTTATCAAATATGGTCATCTTCATGTTTTTAACTGCAGGTTAATCCTCGGCACTCACACTTCAGATGAACAGAACCACTTACTGATTGCCAGTGTACAACTCCCCAATGAAGACGCACAGTTTGACGCCAGCCATTATGATAACGATAAGGGAGGTGAGTTATCATACTAAATAAATATTTCAGGACATTTCACACAGCGCCACCTAACACCAAGCTAAGCAACTTAATGCTTGTGTTATGGTGGTTGGGATAATGGATATAATACTTATATACTTTTTGTAAATACATACTTATAATATTATTAAAACCACCCAGACCAGAAACAAATATCTGTGGATCACACAAACATTTGTCTGGGACTAATACTGGCAACCTTCTGCGTTACAAGTGGGTATTAGCCCACCGCACCACAAAGTTGTCAACTCACCCTTTATTGTACACCAAAGTTATGAAACAAACAATACCTAACATGACTATTCATTTTATGCATGAGAAAACATCTACAAACTCAAATTTATTAATTCAAATAGGTTTCAATAATGGATAATAGTGCCTAAGTTTATCTAGACAGATAAAAATACATATCAAATATATTTAGAAAAAAAAAATTAGGCATTAAAAATTATTTTTTTGTACACATATATAGCATACATATGTGTTTATAATCATTATTTTCATAAATACTCGCCAATCATTGTGATAAAAAAATCTTACCTTACTAATATTGATATTTAAAAAAAATAGTAAAAAAACATCAATTTTCTTCTATTGTAAAGATTTTTCTGTGTATTTTACTCTTGGGTCATAAAAGAACTTGTTTTCTTTAGTAAAAAACAAATGTACGAAGTCAAGGTTCAATGACCTTTCCTTTGTCACTCATTGAAGGTGAGAATGCTTTATTTTTAGATTGTACTCATTACTGTATGGGTTTGTTATGAGGGACCATTATTGATATGGCTATTGCCACGGTAAAGAGATATACGGTAGTTTGACTGAGCGTGATTTTTGAACATAAATACCTACAGTCTCGCGGTACATGCGCAAGTCATAGGGCTGCCGAGCAGCCGCTGCCCGCATACAGTAGGTACCTGGTACCTACCTATTTCATATCATCTACTTACTTGAGCTACTATCTAGATGAGTTATTGTAAACTAATTATATAATTTTTGTATATTAATTGATATTTTTATTACAAGCTTTTATTTCATTTTCAAATTACCTACCTATATGTACCTACTTATGTCCGCTTAGGAACCACTGTATGTCTGTTACAAAATTGCAACAGTCAAATGAGATTTGAAAATGTATTGTATCAAACTTATTACACCCTTCACCCCGCATTTTTTGCGGCTAGGACTAAAAATACCTAATAACACTTCAGAAAAAGACAAGAGACAAGACAAGAGACAAGACAAGAGACAAGACAAGAGACAAAACAAGAGACAAGACACAAGACAAGACAAGACAAGAGACAAGACAAGGACTCTTACTCACACACTTTTTTTTTTTTTTTTTTTTTGTTAACACCGGGAAAAAATGCGTTACGCATACCCTTCCATCGGGGGTATGGGAGGGTTATGTGGGACTCCCCGTGCAGGGCAGCTGCACGGGTATACCCACTAAAACAACCCGGCGGCACTCCCGCATCGTCTTTGGGACGGAGGCCTGGGAATCGGCAGAGCCTTGCATCACACTTAGTCGGTCTCTCACTTGCACTCTTACTCGGACTTTTACTCGGTCTCTTACTCGCACTCTTACTCTTATTCGCACTCTTACTTGGGCTCTTACTCGCACTCTTACTCGGACTCTTACTCGCAGGCTTACTCGAATTCTTACTCAGATTCTTATTCGCATTCTTACTCGGACTCTTACTCGCAGTTTTACTCGAATTCTTACTCAGATTCATACTCGCACTCTTACTCGGTCTCTTACTCGCACTCTTACTCGGACTCTTACTCGGAATCTTAATCGCACTCTTACTCGGACACTTACACGCAGTCTTACTCGAATTCTTACTCAGTTTCTTACTTGCACTCTTACTCGGACTCTTACTTGGACTCTTACTTGGACTCTTACTAGGTCTCTTACTCGCACTCTTACTTCAGCAGAATACTTTAAAGAAAAAAAAATAACTTCTTACTAACTTACCTCAAAAACAGCATAATATTGCATGCTATTTTTTTGCCATTTTATATAATTTATTATATAATGTACGAGTATACATACGTCAAAAGTAAATAACGTAAATTACACTAAATACTTGCAAAAGACTATCGCGACGTCCGCCCGTCGCTGCGTGGCACCCGCTTATGGATTATATACCCACTTCTACCCACATCTACCGACATCTACCTACTCCCACATTCCGACTTTTTCTATGGAGTCGAACTACTGTATATTCTCTTTACCGTGCTATTGCTATTTATTGTGTCAAATATATCAATAGGGGTCATTGAACTTTTTTGAGTTGGTTACTTGCTCAAAGAGATGATAAGACATTTTTGCTCCTTGGCTAATTCAGCATTGTCCAGTTATTAAGACAAATAGTAAAAGGGTTTCATCTAATAGGATGCCAAAAAACTCTCCTAAGTTTGTGATACCATAATTTTTAAGCAGACTGTATTTGTTAAACTAAAATTTTAAAATGCATTCTCATAAAATTTAAACAAATTGCCGCCTATACATAATGTATCGTACACGTGCAGGGCTTTAGATGTACAACACGAAAAGACTTTATTTCAAGTTTATGCCAAAATTACGCACATGTGCAACTCAACTTAACAGCAACTTAAAGTTTAGAAATAATATGAGAAATATGACATTTCGCACGATGTCTTATATTATCGTCTTGCGCATCTTAACCCTGCTGGTACAATTTAACGCCAATGAATATTATGGTAGACCTATTGACACAATTTTATAATTTTTATTAGTGGCCATTGGCCATACATAACTAAAATATTTTTCCAGAATTTGGCGGCTTCGGCTCAGTATCGGGTAAAATAGACATAGAGATCAAGATCAACCACGAAGGCGAGGTGAACCGCGCGCGCTACATGCCTCAGAACCCCTGCGTCATCGCCACCAAGACCCCCTCCTCCGATGTCTTGGTGTTTGACTACACCAAGCATCCTTCCAAGCCTGAACCCAGTGGCGAGTGTCATCCAGATCTGAGGTGAGAATTTGACTACATCAACTCCTTATTCCTTAGTATACACATTATAATCCTATCCACCCTTTCATACATATTTATGTACAGTGTGATTAGTTGAACATTTAAAACATTGATACAGTACTCAGAGGTACTTCATTCTTGTTTAAAATTATTTATTTTAAAAAGTAAAACATAAGTAGGTTTAAACTCTATTTACTACAAATCTGAGTTAAACAAACTCTGAAACCTTACTACGAGTATGAGCACTCGGATCAGCTGTAAGGGCCGTCTTTAGTGACCATACTTTTGAAATCTTAACACATTAAATCAATTGGAATTTTAAGTTCTATGTTAATTTCTATTATATACAATCTTTCCTTTCTGGAAAAATTATGAAATAAATATAACTAAACAGGAAAATTATGTAATTAATGCTTTTCAGATTGCGAGGCCACCAAAAGGAAGGCTACGGTCTGTCATGGAATCCAAACCTCAATGGATATTTACTCTCTGCTAGGTATGTATCAATTAAAACTCTCATTCACAACTTAATGCTGATTTTAGATGAATAGAAAACTTTATTAACTAGCTTCTCTCAGCACAGCTCTATTAAAAATAGCACAGTTAAGCAAGATTTTCGATTCTATTAAAAAATCAAATGGTTATAGGAGCTAAAGTTATTCTCTTTAAAAAAATGGTCAATAATATAATAATCAAATTGTCTATTAAAGTAGTTTAAGTTTCTTGTAGTTGTAATTAGAATCTCTCAATAGGTTTAGTCTGCTACCATCTACGGCCGCATTATCGCTTAACATCACGGGAGATCGTGGTCAAATAATAAATTATATATAACTAGCTTGTGCTCGCGGCTTTGCTCACGTGGACAAATCCTTTCTTAGTGGAGGTCTACGTCATAAGATCTAACCGTGTTCCAAATTTCAAACCAATCCGTTCATTGGTTTGGGCTGTGCGTTGATAGATCAGTCAGTCACTCTTTCCTTATATACTATATTTAGATTAATAATTAATTATTGAAGTTATACTTCTTTTGGCGCGATAGAGAAAAATGATGAGAGTAAATTTTTACGATGCGCGCGCACACCGACACCTAAATTCTACATCGTGAAGTTAGTTCTAGGTGGCATGCATGAAAATTGATAACTATGTTCAAGTTGTATATTCTAGTATTTTTATATTTAGAACACGTGTTTCGTAAGGGTACAATTAAACAGTGTGAATAAATAAATATTATTTTGGTGTTTTTATTAAATCAATTTCATATACGACGGTGATACTAATCATTTATTATTTATTTTTCCATACGCCAAAGAAGTATAACTTCTAACGCGTGTACATAAGTACACACACTCTTTTTAAAAAAAAAAAATGTATTTCAGTGACGACCACACGATCTGCCTGTGGGACATAAACGCGACGCCGAAGGAAGGGCGCGTGATCGAAGCCAAGTCAGTGTTCACGGGACACACCGCGGTGGTGGAGGACGTCGCCTGGCATCTGCTGCACGAGTCGCTCTTCGGGTCCGTCGCTGATGACCAGAAACTCATGATATGGGATACTAGGTAACATTAATACAAAAACATCTAAGCATACAAAGGGACATATTATGTTATTTGGGTTTTAATTATTTTAATAGATATTAGTGGACCGCGCCCTTCGTAGCGCCTAACTTAAAATTATCAGCGTTTCTCTACCAAATATTATGCATTTATGATACATAAAGCACAGTGGATAAAAGCGCTGAGCGCAAAAAAAAAGTTGTGATACAAAAAAATCTCGGCGATTTTGACTTCTTGTTTTCTCTCCAACAATATTTTTTGCTTTCCATATCCGATGGAAAGCACGTACAGCAAAACATAATATCAATATTCATCAAAATCGCCGAGTTTTTTTTGAATCACAATATGTTTGTGTTGAATGTTGAACCAAAACTAAAGCTGGAGACGCTTAATGTAAAACTGTGTATAATGTGTAGATGTAACAACACGTCGAAGCCGTCTCACACAGTAGACGCGCACACAGCAGAGGTGAACTGCCTCAGCTTCAACCCTTACTCCGAGTTCATACTGGCCACCGGCAGTGCTGACAAAACGGTCTGTATAACTATAAATATTGTAGAATTTTACTAATTTGGTAATAAGTTATACTGGATATCCCGTATTCCCGCTGATAGTGAGTGGTATCTGATTTTGAAATACAACTGAACATATTAATTATGGCATAAATACCATTGAATTAATAGTTAAATTTAATTGTTAAATCCAGGGAATTATGTCGAAACTACTCCTGAGTCCAAAGTAAATCCCACTCAGTCTAAAACTCAGAATGTTGGACAGTTATGATGACATTCATCAGTCAATCACGCCCGAAGGTCAGGATGCTGCTGCAGAAAGCAGAACAAATATGACACGATTAAAAGTCTTCTACCTAACATCTTCATCTTCATTTTCCTCCGTAGCGTCCGTGGCCCAGTGGTTGTACGTCCGGCTTTTATCTGGAAGCCCTAAATTATTTTCTCAGTGCAATAAATATTTTCGTCGGGGCGCTACCGTGTTTCGGAAGGCACGTAAAACAGTGGGTCCCGGCTGTTTCCTATTACATATGTAGGAGGCAGTCGTTAGGTCATGTTCCAGGCCCTGTAATCTCGGCGACCTGAACTGTAAGACTGGTTGTGTAACATGTAGGTTGGCCACACAGCCTATAATTGTGATTTGACTCTGACAATGTAATTAGGGTAACCTATGTTGTACTATAAACCCTTTTTTTTTTTTTAAAACCCAATTATTGTTATTTTTTCAATTGCATCGTTGCAATATTATATCCAAAATCCTAAATGAAACAGTATTTTACAATTAAATAACTAACTAACTAACTAAGACGGCGCAGCGACCCAAACTGAGTCTTGGCCTCCGACACAAGAATACGCCATTCCTGCCTGTCCTGCGCTGTCGCTTCCCAAGACTCAGCTTGGAGCGCTCTCAGGTCCTTCAGTACTTCGTCCTTCCAGCGGTACTTTCTCTTTTCACTCCCCGATCCTCCCCCATTCGCTCTACGTGGCCGAGCCAGCGAAGTCTGTGAGATTTTATCTCGCCGATGATGTTAGGCTCGGCCACTAGTTCTTCAATTTGCATTTCTTCTGATTCGCCATGAACCATCTACTTCTTTTATGGGTCCCAACAACAACAACACAAACAACTAAATTTATTTATTTATTTATTAGGTCCACCACAATTTTTACACTAAATTAATGCTAATTAATTAAAATACATTTTATATCAAAGCTAAATGCAAAATTTGATTGGTAGACACCGCATGCATTGGTTAGTGATTTTAACTTTTTATAGTATACTTATTTTACATTAGAAGATAATATTAGTAAAACAATATTAGTAAAATAAAAAAATAACTAGTTGAGTAGGTACTTCTTAATCGTTGAGTAATTAAAAATAATTAAGAGGCTAAAGGTCTCGATATGTACTTAAAGTTGTAAATTAAAATATAGGTTATGCTTTTATCCCACAAAAATATTCTAGGGTTTTTTTACGAAATGCAACCAATGAGTCGTTAAACACATCAGTCACATGACCGCAATCGTTCAAAAGTTTGCAAAGTCGAGGTATCACAGAATTACTGCCTAGTTTGGTTCGACGAAAAGGTTTAACAAATAAATGAATGTACCCTCGGGGGTACCTTCTCGGTGTTTTAAATTTAAACCTCTGCACCAACTCCGGGCAGTCTAGATGATACCTGAGGATCTTATAGGAGAAGACCACATCTAACACATCTTGGCGACTTGATAAAGATGACATTTCAAAGTGTTGAAGTCTTTTGTCATATGATTTAATTCTATTTTTGACACCGGTGCTGCTAGCTAAGTGCCAGAGAAATCTCTTTTGTATTCTCTCAAGTCTCAACATATGTGTTGCAAAATGTGGCCTCCATATTGTACTGCAATATTCAAGGCTGCTTCTTACTAAACTGTAGTAGAGGAGTTTTTTTGTCAATGGTTTTTTAAAAACTTTACTATTCCTTGTAACAAATCCGAGCATTCTGGCAGTTTTTTTAATTATGTGATCTATATGTGGTACAAATGTCATTTTACTGTCCAGAAGAACTCCGAGATCCCTCACACAGTCTACTTCTTTCATATCTTTTCCTTTAATAGAGTATTTAGATTTAATTAGGTTACGGTTTCGTGTAAATTTTATGTGTGAACATTTTTCATGATTCAACTCCATGTTATTTCGTGTGCACCAATCTATTAAAGTATTTAAGTCTTCTTGAAGCAGTTCTACGTCTTTGGGATTGTGTACTACTCTCATCATTTTTAAGTCATCTGCAAACAGAAATGGTACTGAATGCTTGAAACACTGGGGCAGGTCATTGATAAATAGGTTGAATAATATGGGCCCCATATGAGAGCCTTGAGGAACTCCGGAGGCTATTCCAAAACGTCTCGATTTGTGACCTCCCACGGCGACATAGAAGTTCCGATCCGATAAGTATGATTCAAACCATTTCAACATACTGCCGGTAATGCCATACTTATTTAACTTCTGAATAAGCAAAACATGAGAGACTTTGTCAAATGCTTTGCTAAAGTCAGTGTATATGACATCAACCTGAGATTGTGCATCCATTGCTTCCACTATTGTCTCGGTAAAACATGCTAGATTAGTATTAGTTGATCTACCACTTACAAATCCGTGTTGATGACTAGATAGCATGTTTTTTACATAAGCCTGAATGTATGGACAAATTAGTGATTCAAATATCTTGGAAAATGTTGACAAGACAGATATGGGTCTGTCTGTATGGGTGTAAATGGGAACAACTAATGGGTAACAACTAATGGGTTTTACAATTAAATGGGATTTTTAAGTAAATGTTTGATACAATGTTGTGGTTGCAGGTAGCGCTATGGGACCTGCGCAACTTGAAACTGAAGCTGCATTCGTTTGAGTCGCACAAGGACGAGATCTTCCAGGTGCAGTGGTCGCCGCACAACGAGACCATCCTCGCCAGCTCCGGCACTGACAGAAGGTACCTTTTACATAGCGTGCTACTCAAACAGGCCTTATTATTGTTCAATGTGTATCAAAATATACTTATATTGTATAGACACCTACATACACATTATCTGTACAATTAATTTGTAGGCGGCTTTAATAAATTTAGTCTGTGCTCCATATTTTATTAGGTTATGGGCCCAGCTAATTTAATTTTTTTTCCAAATTGTTCCAAATTCGTTGCCTAAATCCATTATTTATAATAAATGTCTACCGCGGGATACATAGTTAACGTGCCAAACTAAAAGGGCGTGAGAAAGTGGATTTAAGCACTGTTTAGTTTGGCCACTTTTGAAGTGCTTACGCGTAGTCTACGGATTAATACATCTTTGTATAAGTTACGGCTAAAGTCCGAAGTGCCGCTACATCTAAGTTTAGCCGTTCTAACCTAACCTACTGATGGCGGTCCGCCTTGAACTTCGTAATAAAAACATTTTTTTTTACAAATATTTTATTCACACCTAACTTTAACTGACTGCGGTCGGCTACACCTAGGTTTAACCGACTAAACCTAGGTGTAGGCGTACTTCGGACTTCAGCCGAAACATAAGAAGAATAAGAATATATTTATTTGTCCATAAAACACATGATAACATTTTAAAAAGTATCTAGTGGTCCCCACACTAGGGCAAGCCTGTCTCGTGGGGGCCTTACAACACTGTTAACAAGGATGTGAATTACAAACTGTTTCAACTTAAACGATATCATAATAATATGTTTGATAACTTGACAGTAGAAAAAAAAACATATGCACTGATATAAAAAATGTCTGAACCAATTCGGGATTTTTATGTTTAAGGAATTTCTGGTTCATTGAAAACTGGTTATCAAGTTTACAATTTGCGCCTCGCCCTCTTTTATTTGCGAGATTGAAGTCTGTTTAACAGTTTTTAAAATTCACTAGTGATTCATCCATAGATTGAAAAAAAATAGGAAGATGCGGTATTGAAGTTTCTGATATGGATCGCTTCAATTAGGGCCATGGGCCTAATTTAAGAGCAGAAAATTGTGTACAATTTTACTTCAGCGCGGCAACTGACACTTTTCGATTCAACAAGCACAACTTTGGCATAGTAACGATAGCGCTATGGTGCATCCTCCCATTTACTTTTAAACAAAGGATTCATAATAATAGAAAATTCTTTATTGTACACACAAATACAACAATATAAACTTAGAACTAAGATTACACAGAAAGAATTTACAATTGGCGGTCTTATCGCTAATAACGATCTCTTCCAGACAACCAAGCAGGGAATAAAATAGAGTGACGGTGGTCATAAAGATATATAAGGAGACATAAGTACATATTTAGTTTTTAGCAGATATTGTGATGAATACTTGTGTTTCAGATTACACGTATGGGATCTATCGAAGATAGGCGAGGAGCAGACGGCGGAGGACGCCGAGGACGGCCCCCCGGAGCTGCTGTTCATCCACGGAGGGCACACCGCCAAGATATCCGACTTCTCATGGAACCCTAACGAACCCTGGGTCATTTGCTCCGTCTCTGAAGACAATATCATGCAGGTAAAGTTCATCTAAATGTATTAAAGGAAAATGTGACTGACTTAAACCACTGAACACTGGAAATTTTACATAAAGATAGACCATAATATAAGCTCACAAGCAAAGGGATTTATCCCGCCTTCTAGGTTTAGTATGCTACCATCTACAGCCGCATCGTCGCTTGAGATCAGGCGAGATCGTGGTCAAAGGCTAACCTATAACAAATTATGAAAAAAGCAGGTCCTCCCAATGGTGACGGTGTATGTCTATTGACTATCCCCCACTGATGTCTGTCACTAATAAAAAATAAAATGTTTTAGATGCATAAAGCGTAAAAGTTAAACGTGTCTTAAATTTATGTTAATTTTATTTAGCGGGACTTATCGCGATTTTTTTTCGCGTTTTAACATACAAATACCAGAGTATAAATCGCGAAAGTTTCTTAAATTTGTCACGTAACGTGCTAGTGAATTTCGCTACAAAGTTGAAATTTTTCTTTTTAACCTTACCGCTCTTATAAATCTTAGGACACTGTCGGTTTATAATACTTACAAACACCAGTGTGTGGTAGCCAATATAATCACTCACACATTATGGTCACAAATTATTGTGTGTGTACTTCAATTTATTGTATCTTCATAAATGTTTGTTCCAGGTTTGGCAAATGGCGGACAACATCTACAATGATGAAGAGCCCGAGACGCCCGCCTCGGAACTAGAATCCGGCGTCAACGTCAACCACGGATAGATAACGTCAGCGTTGTTTATGGTCAAACATCTGTCTACCCTCCGCTCTATCTCTCTGTTAACTCACTAGCGAGTGGACATGGAATCATTGGATTTTTTTAATCACTATAGATTTTGATTGATTTCTTTAGTTTGGCTTTAAAAAAAACCTTTTGTTATAAGTGTCTAGAATTGTGGACCGTCGACCTGCAGGGGTCACTTATCCGTCAGGGAACCGAACCGAAAACCGAATTGTCAAAAATGTATGAAATGACATATTACGTATACCACGTAATATGTCATTTCATACATTTTTTTCGATTTAATAATACATAATACGTAATTTCACACATTTTTGACAAATCGGTCTTCGGTTTGGTTCCCTGACGGATATGTGAATATCCCTGCTGGTCATTGATTGCAGGATATTGCTGGATGTAGACTTGTAACCACAAGTGGTGGGGTTCTAAGCCCTATGTTCAGCCATGGACGTCCAATTGATGATGAGTATAAGAGACATGAAGATATAAAGCATTTATGATAGTTTGCAGGTTTCCGGCAAATACTTGGGAATACATAATATAGTAAAAGCATAAATAAATGAATGTTATTGGCAAACGTCGTTTTAATAAAATAAAAAAAATTATGGTTGTCAATAGTATTTGTAAGGTTTTTTTTTGCAGGACTTTACGAGTTCTCTAGTAGATATCATTCTGGCCTTAGAATCCTACTTATTTTCTTATCAACATCTAATGCAAAGAAAGAATAAATTTCTTTTCACTAAATATTGTGTCTATGTATGAAGACACACTAGTAAAGAAGATTTAATTAAATATGTAATATGTCATAAGAATCTCTTAACCGCACAAATACCAATAGATAGTATTCAACTGCAGATTTTCCAGATGACATGTTTATTGTGTCTAATTTTTAAATTTATCTAAATAATAATTATATTATGGAATAAAAGTGTCCACCGCTAGTGAGAATTCCATTTAATTTATTTTTGTACCGAAAATCACAGAAACTTGTGTAAAATCAGTGTTTAGGTTAAGAGCTTTTTCTTCCACCGTTCCAAACATTGGAATTTTTAGTTACATGAGTTCATCAAGTTTGAATATTTGTTTACATAGCTGATTCAGAATTTCACACTTATTATTTAAAAAAAACTTGCCTTATATATCAGTTTCCTACAACTTATGTCTAATTCTGGTTATTTTTAGTTTATACCAGTATTTTATGTTGCGTTTTTATGGTTGTTATTTTCAAAAGCAGGGTTATCCACTTATCCATCAGGGAACCGAACTGAAGACCGAATTGTCAAAAATTTATGAAATGACATATTAAATCGATACGTCATTTCATACATTTTTGACGATTCGGTCTTCTGTTCGGTTCCCTGACAAATAAGTGAATAGCCCTGCAGTAGCCGTGTAAACAGAATTTTGGTGAAATCTGAATTTTAGACTATTTGATGTATTTTAAAGTGAACTTTAGAAGTGAGCATAATTTTAAAATATTCGGTGTCGCAAAGTATAAAAGTACCTTGTTCATTTGTTAGCTTTTATGATACAACCTGTATCCTGCCCTCCTATATTAAACTGGCTATGTTTCGAGACTTCACTTGCTGTACGTACCTTTTGTATGAATAAAGATCTAAGCTACCTATTTGCAAAATTTCTGTGTTATGTTCCATATTGTTAATTTGAAGACATACTAAACATTCGCGCATTTAAATCTTCGTGTTAAGAATTTTAATACGCTGCGCTATTTTATACAAATAGTCTCGCGCAATAAAAGTGTTGAAGGCGATTTAAATAAAATGTTTGATCTCAAAAAAGAATTGAAAGTACTTTCTCAACTTTCTCGTATAATATTATGCGACAAAGTTCAGAAACTGTTATTCTCTGCTAATGTCTTATTTTTTTCGCTTTATTGGGATTCTATCTCTTTGGCTAAGTAATAGTTCTGGTTTGGCTGAAATTTAATAAGCAGGTAGTAAATCTTGGACACAAAAGATACAAATGAGTGAAATCACGAGTGGCTCAGTTGGTCTCAAAATTTTTAAACAAAAAGTTGTAAATTCAAAATTGTAAATACCGCGAAAGCTCTAACTCTGATGCGACTGACTGAGGGTATTATGTAATGTTATGATGTAATGGAATGTATTTGTAAGCTCTGCTAATAATTAATATTATGGATAAACAACATATTCTTTTATTTAAACGCCTTAAAGCCGGCTTCAGACAGAGCCGGGCCGCATAAAAAATCGATCGTCTTTTTTGTTGCTACTAACTTTGCACGTGTCAGGGTGCGTACAAATTGGAACATTATAAAATATGCCGCCCTGGATCGCTTTCCCATGCGTCCCGTCTCTGCGTAACGCTGGCTTAAATGTGTTAATATTAATTGAATTTATTATAAGCTTTGGATAGAGAACGAAAAATCTCTAGTAAAAAGTACATTTTATTAGGTACTCATACTCATAGTATTATAATATGTAGGTACGTATATAAAACAAGGTTTAATTAATATAAAATTTCAACATTATATAACAAAAATATAAGAAAAATCATCTCAAAATTAAAACTTATTCTTTTTTATCAATATTAAACATCTATTTTATCGGAGAAAAGCTTGGGTAACTTCTGCCAACACTCGTAGTACTTCGCGTCCAGTTTCTGACAGGTCTCCGCGCCCCATTTAGTTATGGCCATGCTCAGTGAAGACTCGAACATGAAAGCCTGGAAAAGAAAGCGATTGTTACATATAAAAGGTTACTTAAATAATAGATAGTCCTTAGGTACCTTGTAATGATTAAATGAATGGAATATAGGCCTTATTGGTAAATTTTAGTACAGCGTAAGCTGTGCGCTGACCAATCAGTCAAGCTATCTTATACATATGTCGCAGTCAAATTATAGAATTTCATATACGGCCACGCCCGTTTCACACACACGAGGCAAATGTTACTGTAGGGACCATCATAAAAAGTTTGGATTTAGTATTTTGGCGCATTAATTCTGAACTTTGTAATAAGGGCAACAACTTGGCGCTTCGCTGGGCGCAAACAAAACGGCACCAGTGGCGAATACTATTCCGTAAGAGGAGTGAAATCATAGGATTCGCCTGCACAAAACACATATTAATAACCGTTTAGTTGTATAACACAACTAAAGGTAATACTAACTTGAGTGCCAACGGCAATCTTCTGCGGCACCAGGTCCCCTTGCGAGGCTCCCTTGAAGCACTGGTTGTCAGGGCCGTGCGGCGTCATCATGGAGTGGAGCGAGGCGCCGCCCGGCAGGAACCCGCCTTCCTTCGCCTCGTATGAACCCAGGATCAGGCCCATGAACTCGCTCATGCAGTTACCTGGGAGCAAATTATAATGATTAGAATACTTGCATGTATTGCAGCGGTTACTCCTTGTCTAATAACGCGTCGGCAATAATCGTCGGTATCACTCTGGTGTTACAGAAGTCTTTATAGGCCATAGGCGGCTAACATAAAATGGATTATTGTTTGTATACGATTGCATATGCCCGTTTAACTTAGAGGATCATTAAGCTTGTTATTTGTGTTTTTTTGGATTTCGTCACAAATTACGTGTACATACGTCAACGTACCTATGTGCCTTTTTTAAATAAAAAGTAATAGCTATAAAAATTTACAACCCGTTAAGGTTTTGCTATTATCTAAGTGATCTTAATTTTTTATGTTCACCTTAGATCGCGCACTGATGACGTAACCATATAACTGACAAAAATCAATTTTCTAATGAGACATATAGCGATAATGTGATAGTAATGATTGTCACTTAGTGCACTATAAGCCTATTGACTATTGACCCTCAGCACCTACGAATAAATAATATGTCAGCACCCCAAAATGTTCATAAAACATATCGCTGAGGACAGGATTCGAACCTGCGTGGGTATAACCCATTGGATTTCAAGTCCAACTCCTTAACCACTCGGACACCTCAGCTGTGTCGGTAACCGTCATAATAACATACTGCTGTTTCTATTTTATTGGTATCTAAGTCAATAGAATAGTAAAGACAATAGGTTTTGTCGATACAGGTGAAAAATAGTTTTTAACTGCGCCTACGCTCTATCATAGAATACTAGTGGAACGCGCGCACATCGTAGCGCCTAACAGTCCTTAAAACATGATACATTTACGTATTTATGATATTTATTTAATTACAGAATAAGAAGGTGTCTTTTCAGTGGATTCCATCCCACATTGAGCTCAAAGAAAATGATGATGTAGACCTTCTAGCCAAACAAGCCAGTGAGGATGGAACACCACTGAATGAATTACCTCTTCCTTCACAACTGGTTAGGATAGTCCAAAATCGATGCAGAGAGTTATGGCAGGAATATTTTGATCAAAGATCCTCGAAAAAAGGATTTGGTTTAGAACCATCCAACCGCAAGTATCAAAATATCCTTGGATAGATAATAACTCACTGGATCGAAATGATTTAAGGCGGGGCTTTACGAGCAGATTAGGTATTTAGTGCGGGCAAAAGTTGCTCAGAACGCCCGTTGGAAACGTGTGGCGTACGCTTATCGTAAAACGTGCGCGGTCATTGACCCTTGGTGATTGATTCTTTGCATGTAGTTAGCACACACACATTCACAAACACGTCAAACTTATAAAACCCCGTCGATTTTGCGTCGGGGGTTACAATGTGCTAAAATTTTTGGACAAGATCGAAAAAATGAGACACGAGATAAATAATATTATAGATACACGTATTTTTTGTTGAAAAAAAAAACAAAATTAGATTACATTTAATTGATTAGATTAGATTAATTAAATTGGACCAATTAATTAAATTAAATTAAAACAATAATTCAGATAAATTCAGAAAAAATCTGATAAATTAAGATAAATTGAGAAAAATCTGATAAATTCAAATAAATTCTAAAAAAAGTCTGATAAATTCTGAAAAAATCTGGTAAATTCAGATAAATTTTAAAAAATCAGATAAATTCGAAAAAAAATCAGATAAATTTTGAAAAAATCTGGTTAATTCTGATAAAATCAGATAAATTCGAAAAAAAATTAGAAAAATTCTGATAAATTCAGATAAATTCGAAAAAAACCTGATTAATTCTGAAAAAATCAGGTAAATTCAGATAAATTAAAAAAAATCAGATAAATTCGAAAAAAATCAGATAAATTCGAAAATAAATCAAATAAATTCTGAAAAAATCTGGTTAATTCTGATAAATTCAGATAAAATCAGATTAATTCAGATAAAATTAGATAAATTCTGAAAAATTCAGATAAAATCAGATAAATTCAGATAAAATCAGATAAATTAAAAAAATCAGATAAATTCGAAAAAAAAACAGATAAATTCGAAAATAAATAAAATAAATTCTGAAAAAATGTGGTAAATTCTGATAAATTCAGATAAAATCAGATAAATTCAGATAAATTCTGAAAAATTCTGATAAAATCAGATAAATTCGAAAAAATCAGAAATATTCGAAAAAAAATAAGAAATTCTGAAAAATTCAAATAAAATCAGATTAATTCGAAAACATCAGATAAATTCGAAAAAAAATCAGATAAATTCTGAAAAATCTGGTAAATTCTGATAAATTCAGATAAAATCGGATAAATTCGAAAAAAAAACAGATAAATTCGAAAAAATTCAGAATCCAGATTTTTCTGAATTTATCTGATTTTTCTGAATTTATCTGATTTATTTCGAATTTATCTGATTTTTTTAATTTATCTGAATTAATCAGAATTTTTTTCGAATTTATCAGAATTTTTTTCGAATTTATCTGATTTTTTCGAATTTATCTGATTTAATCAGAATTTTTCAGAATTTATCTGAATTTTTTTTCGAATTTATTTGATTTTTTCGAATTTATCTGATTTTATCTGAATTTATCAGATTTTTTCAGAATTTATCTGATGAATTTTCGAATTTATCTGATTTTTTCGAATTTATCTGAATTTATCAGAATTTTTCTATTTTTTTTTTCGCATTTATCTGATTTTTTCGAATTTATCTGATTTTATCTGAATTTATCAGAATTTATCAGATTTTTTTTCTAATTTATCTGATTTTATCAGAATTTATCTGATTTTTTTTTATTTATTTGATTTTTTCGAATTTATCTGAATTTATCAGAATTTATCTGATGAATTTTCGAATTTATCTGATTTTTTCGAATTTATCTGAATTTATCAGAATTTTTCTAATTTTTTTTCGAATTTATCTGATTATTTCGAATTTATCAGAATTTTTCAGAATTTATCTGATTTTTATTCGAATTTATCTGATTTTATTTTAAATTAGTTCAATCTAATTTAATAATTCGTTTATATATTTATATTTAATGTGAATTAATTTAATCGTATTTAATAATTAATTCATATTAATATTTAATTTAAATTAATTTAATCTAATTAAATTATTAACTTATAATAATATTTAATTTAAATTAATTTAATCTAATATATTTTATATAGTACGTGTGTGTTATATTTTTTAATAATCGACTAGAAGGACAAAATAAAGATTATAATATTTATTATCTAATTACAAATAAATTAAACCCCCTACACGCTTCTGAGATTTGGAAATTCACAATATATGTAAGTACCTACTCCTAAATAATTCAAACGCGCGTGTGTAATCGTAGTGGAGGTGAGATCGAAGTGCACAGGTCCGACGCTGACAGTGGTCACCGGCGTTCTGAGTGCGTGCGGTAATGCTCCGTGGGAATTAAAATTCAATTAAAAATCATTAAATAAACTTATCGATAAAATACCTATATATAGCCATCCGTTTGAATGTTATGTATCAAATAAAGTACTCTAAATGTTTATTTTTGTCCTAGTTTTACAAATATTTAAATGGAAGGAAGAAAATTAGGCATATTTAAAAAAAATAAAACTATCGAGAAAAAAAACAATTATCATGTTTCTGTTAATTAAGATCTCTTGTTCAAAGATTGAAGTTACACATACTAAAATATAAAGTAGTAGATCTTCTTAAAAGTTTGCTATATTAGGCTTTGAAAAACATACATTTCACTTACCATAGCGCCTTAAAAGCAGTTCTCAGACTACGCTCCCGCTCGGGACACATTCCATCAAATAAGTTCCTATTTCTGATGAATCTATCCCCATCACCAAACTGCAACGAGTGTGGAGTGACTGAAGATATACAGCACATTATGATGGAGTGTGTCCAGACCGAAGCGCTGAGAACCACTTATTTTGATGACGATCAATTAAAACAAGTCGGTTTTATTAATTGTATTTTAGCCGACCCCACCTCAGACAACATGAAAAAATTTATCGATATGTATAATCATAAATTTACTTTATAATTATTTGTTTAAGTGTATTATAAGATAATTATTATATTGTTTGTTTTTGCGGACTTATGGGACGATGTGGTCGCTCAGCGACAAAGTCCTGATCAAAAAAAAATTATATTTATTAATCACACTAAAATTGTAAATGCGAAAGTTTGTGAGTGACTATTTTAGTGTGTGTATGTTTGTTACTTTTTCACACCCAAACGGGTGCACCGATTTTACTGAAATTTGGTGGTTTGGTGTGTGGTTAGAGATAGCTTTGACCCTGGAATTTAACAGGCTACAGTACAGCGGGTAAAACCGCTCGGCACAGCTTAAACTTTTCCCACGCTCTCTCTCTGATCTCTGATCAAATTTTAGCCAAATAGGATCAGCGGTATTTATTTTCTATACAAAATAAGAGTAAGTAAAGAGATGCTCTTTACCGTGATGATTGTTTTTCGCCGTACCTATAATGATGATGTGTGGTTGTGAAAGTTAGTGCTTTCACCAAAATCTTTTTTGTCGGTGGGAAAAAACGATTTACGCTAACCTAGCTGTGTTAAAACTAGGGTACCTAACTTACTGGTAGCTAAAGGATTAATATATTCAAATTAGGAGGCATTTAGGCATAATTACTAAAAAAATTCATACTAAACTATATAAATTTTCATATCATATATGTGTACTTATATTAAAAATCTATAATACTATCGTAACAGTATTTAAATAATAACTATGCTTCATTAGACACTTAATAACAAAGCGATTACTTATGATTTAATTACTAGATAACGAAGAATACTCATGCGTGTGAGCAAACACTACGTAAGAAATATTTGAAAAGCGTCTAGATAGGAATGCATAATTTCAAGGCTCATCGCATCAGCTGAGGTGTCCGAGTGGTTAAGGAGTTGGACTTGAAATCCAATGGGTTATACCCGCGCAGGTTCGAATCCTGTCCTCAGCGACTTTTTGCACTATTTTTTAGTAAAATTATAATTATCCTGCTGAAATCACTTTAATACAAAGTGAAGTTATTATGTATTTTTATTTGAAAGAGATTATGTTTCTGGTTTGTGTCTGCAGAAAATTTAAAAACTAAAGAACAAAATCACGACAAAAGTGTAACAATTGGCGGTCTTATCGCTAAAAGCGGTCTCTTCCAGACAACCTAGCAGGGAGAGAAATATTCACCTCACAGTCACAGCCGGAACTCACATTTGTTTTTAAATATTGCCATTTTTTCCAAAAACTAGTACCTACTTATAAATAACTTAAAATTAGACACAGATAACGTTTGGCCTACAATGGGCGGCCTTATCGCTTTAAGAGAGCTTAGTCCGCGGGACGCTCTCTCGCTCGCGCTATTTGACACATTTTGAAATATAAATTCAAAGAATTAACTTTTCGAAAATTCCTCAAGAGGGGTCACTGTACAATATTATTGCACACATTTTAAAAGTGTTTTCAGAGTTATATATAAAAAAATGGCATGAGAAGCAATTTTGAAACAAAAAAAAATTAAATCTCATATTTAAACATATGAAACTGAAAACAGTGTCGAAGAACAAGATGTAGTAAATACGTACGATGGTAGTAAGGCGGTCGGAAGGTATGCTCCTGCACGGACCACCGCGGCGGGAAGATGACGAAGTCTGCGATGGCCACGCCCGGCTTCGTCGATGGACACGTCAGCACCGTGAATATTGACGGGTCCTGGGAAAACGTTCAGATTGCAATTCCTAGTCGTGGACTATATAAAACGACCTTTGACTGAGCGCATTTAGTCGACCTCCTGATCTGTCCTAATTGCTCCACAACTTGCACAGTTGAGGACCTTTTTGAAACCAACTTTAAAATAACTTTGTATAATGTATAATTATACCTAATATCATGTAGCCATACGACTCGATAAGAAGAAGTCTTCTTTTAGAGTCGTATGGCTCCAAATGTCGACATTTGACTGAAATGAGGGATAGATTTAACTGAAAATACTTTAGTCAAAGCTCGAAATTTGAATTATTTTCGGGGTTTGACTTGGTCCTTGGTAAAACCTAGGATGACCTGCACATCGGCCTTCTGACTTTTTTATTCTTTATATGTTAGCCTTTGACCATGACATGACCTCGCATGATGTTACGCGACGAAGCAGCCGTAAATGGTTGCAGATTAAACCTAGAAGGCGGGATAAATCCCTCCCGGACTATAAAACAATATGAGTATTGTATGTGTTTGTTTGAATATGTTTTGCATATTTTACCCCATACTCACACAGTGGTCAAAGAGCACAGCGTTGATGACCATAAACTTGGAGAGGTCATATTTGTAGGGCACATAGTTCCCGTGCCATGCGACCACGTCGAAGGGAGGGTGATCCTGTTCCGCCTCGAACAGTGCGCCTTGGTACTTGTTGATTATTTTGAACCCTGGAAATTGGGACTTTCATTAGTTTTAGGTGTAGCCAATAATGTAAAGTTCTTGTCATGAAAATAAATTTTTAGACAGTGTGCATGTGGAAGTTTTCAAAAATTTGGCATTAAACTAATATTATAAAGGTGAAAGTTTGTGAGTGTGTATGTTTGTTACTCTTTCACGAATTCACGGCTAAACGGGTGGTCCGATTGAGCTGTAATTTGGTATAGAGGTGTCTTAGACCCTGGAATAACACACATAGGCTTATAGTACAGCGGGTAAAATAGCTGGGCGCAGCTAGTGGTGAATAAAAATTTACCCCTTTACGCGATAAAATAAATTTGTCGCTTTTAGGCTTCCTTGAGGTGTTTGTTATTTTTTAATTTACTTGTAGTTAATTAAAAAAGGGGCACATAATAATCAAGTTTTAGCGTTTAGTAGATAATATTTATTACCAGGTATTTCCTGATCGATGTAATGGGCGACCGGAGTGAGGAAGTCCCGAGGGTTGGCGAGACCGTTGGCTCCTATAGGACCTAAGTCCGGCAGCTTGAAGTGCCCATCGAATACTTCTAGAATGTACCCCCTGGAATATATATTTTGATAACAATGAGCGACTGGACGAGCAAATCAGCAGGGGGCCTAGACAAGCGCTGATTGTTTGTCGCTATCGCTAAAAAAATGTACTGAGATGACAGTCGTTTTTGTTTGACCGAATTAAATAGTAGCCCTGCAGAGCGCCATAAGCGCACTAATGTAGGTACATCACTATTAACCAACAAAAATAAAATGTTCTTAGAATAACAGAAAGCAAAAGTTAAAGAAACATCTTTCAACATTGTCGCGTAGGCACTCCACTAGCAGGTTACATGATGGTCAAGGAGACAATGGAGCACATTTTATGTGAATGCGACGTATTGGCTACGAAACGCATGAGGCTCCTTGGGATTTCATTTCCCAAACCAGAGGAGTATAGGTTTCTTCCTCTAAGTGGGACCACCGCCTTAATAACCCACTTCTTCCATGAGTAAGGAACGATAAGGTAGGGGTAAACACAATAGATCCCAATGGGTCGACGTGTTGTTGGTTCATTTGCCAGCCCCCGTTAAAGATAGATAGATAGATATATTATATCATGTAAGATAAATTTAAGAAACATCACTAAACTTTAGCTTTCTATGAACTTTTTATTTTTGTCGGTTTATAGGCCCTCGAGAGTATAAGTTTAGTGTTTGGTATGAAGATTTACCTGCTGGGTCCATTCACATCGACGGCAAATCTCATCCCGAGTTGAATGACAACGATCTCATTGGGAGCCACTTCCATTATTCCAAACTCTGTGGTGATCTTCAACGCGCCTTGCTGAGGCACTGAAATAAATAATAGAAAAAAAATTCATAGATATTGCCATTCGTTTTATGTAGCCTGAAGAATGAAGTATCATCAGTAGTGGGCCTATTTAAACCTGGATCATTTTTAAATGAAATAGAGTTGAGTAGAAAAAGATGGAGTACCTACTCTGAACGGCAGAAAGCACGAAACTGCATGTACGAGCTTTAATGCAATTACATTACAATAAGCTTTAAAATGAGACCTACAGTAGGCACCCCAGTCTCTCACAATAATCAATATGTTGACTACTTTTAAATTGTATTATTATTAACTAATGTTATGAAGTAGAAGACGAGCAAGACGCTCTCCTGATGTTAAGAGATAACGGCTGCCCATAATCAGTACAGTGTTACCTAGGACTTCACAATTATGTGAAACTCTAGGAGCACTGCACCAACGCTTCTTACTCAAGAGTCATAAGATGTTAAGACTCTTTAGCCCAGTAATTTCACTAGCTACAGTGCCCTCCTACCGGAGCACAGTGATGTTTGCACATCACTGCTCAGGCGGTAGAATAACTGGCACTGTTGGGGTACCCACCTAGACGACCTCCTGCAAAGGAAGTCTACCCCCGGTAAAACCTACCACTGATTGTGAGAGGAAATAAAGAAATTTTTATTTTTTATATTAACGTTAATAACAAGAAATAGAAGTAGGAACACGTCGGCTATGTTTCCCCGATTTCCATTTTTTTATTTTACCTATTATAACATATTTCTGGACACATTTCTATTTTGCTTAGTGATCGATGTCTCACCAATGAGCAAGTCTCCATCGCTGCTATAGAACGCTGCGTTGTCCATAGATGTGTTACACAGGTACACGTGTATGGCGATCCCGTGCCTTGATCGAGGCTCGCCGGCGCCGCACACCGTGTGTAGGCCCTGGACGAAGTCTACTGGTTCCTTTGGGAGGTCGAATGGAAGCCAGCGGGACTGGGGAATGAAAATGTCGTGCTCAGAAAACTAGATAAAGCGAGTGTCACTAAGGAAAGCGGTCGATCAGCGGATTTTATTATACCCTCGCACGCGCACGCACCAGCCTGGTCAGAAACAACACAAAACCAGTGAGATTAAAATTAAAAGCGTTCTTCGTGCCGACCGTAGCCGAAGTAAATACAAGTGAGTTTATGCCGTTAATTTTCAATGAAGAATCTAAATACTCTCGAATCGTTTAGTGTAAAATAAAGATGGACACTGGTCACTGGACACACGAATCAACCCCTCTAGCCAAGCGAAAAATGCCGGCTCACGCAAAACATGCTGATTAGGTAGGTACTTATATTTTATTAAGTTAGTTAAGAGTTTGGGTCTTGGTGATAGGGGTAGGATACCAGGCCACCTAACAAACCGCCATCCAGATAGTGCCTTTGGTTTTTCTGATATGGAGGGTAGGCAGTAGGTAGTCAAAATATCGTTTTTATCTTACTTGATTAGGATCCGGTTCCTGTTCATCCCAGTTATGAGTGAGGTATTTAGCGACATTTAATTTCTTGAACGGCCTGTGTACCACTGATGGACGGATTCTGAAAAATATTCATCATCACTACTTAAAGTTCTTTTATTATTAAATAATAACGCACCGCTTGCACCCGCTAAGCCATTATGAAACAAGTGAAATTTAAAAAATACTTTTTAAAAACAAGCTTTAATTATTGTTATCATCTTGCATCATATAGTACTCGTCAAGACGAATCAAATGAGCCCAAACTCGATGGGGTTGCGTTGTTTATTGACAGAGTTCCTATAGCCACCTTCCAGCTCCATCATCAGATCAGCTCCATGTCATAATAATATTGCATTGTCATCCGATTTACACACGCATGCAAATTTTCAGCTCAATTGGAAACCGGGAAGTGGGTCAAATCAAACTTGCAAGATTTGATTACAGACAGACAGACAGACAGACAGACAGACAGACAGACAGACAGACAGACAGACAACAGACAGGTAAAAGTAATATAAAGCTTGTAAAAAAGAAACAAGTGAAATTTAAAAAATACTTTTTAAAAACAAGCTTTAATTATTGTTATCATCTTGCATCATAAAGTACTCGTCAAGACGAATCAAATGAGCCCAAACTCGATGGGGTTGCGTTGTTTTATGACAGAGTTCCTATGGCCACCTTCCAGCTCCATCATCAGATCAGCTCGATGTCATAAAAAATATTGCATTGTCATCCGATTTACACACGCATGCAAATTTTCAGCTCAATTGGAAACCGGGAAGTGGGTCAAATTAAACTTGCAAGATTTGATTACAGACAGACAGACAGACAGACAGACAGACAGACAGACAACAGACAGGTGAAAGTAATATAAAGCTTGTAAAAAGAGGAAGAATCTCCAACCGACCGCAAGTAAGTATATGTATAACTTTCTAAACATTTTTGTAATCAAAGATATATTTCGAGTAAAAAAAATATTAAAAAATCATATAAAATATGTAAAGGTCAAATCAATAAATTAATTCACAGTTGTTTACCTGTAGAACCAAGTCCTCTTATTATCATGTCTAGGCGCTGTGAAGGCGGTACCAGACAGCTGCTCCGCGTACAGGCCATATGGACACCGTTGGGGACTGTTCTGGCCCTCAGGTAACGCGCCTGGCCTGCGAGGGTCCTCTGATGAGAACTCCGAGCCGAAGCCAGATAGATACTGGGGAAAATGAAGAAAATTTTAACATATTACTGTACCTATTTATTTACAAAGACATAATAGTTCTAAGTTTGTATGAAAGCTGATGCACGAAACGAGTGCGATAACGCCTGCCATTTCTGTCGTAGTGTTTTTTAAATGTTTATAATAAGGTCTTCATCCAGCCAATTTAATAGTAATGGAGCCGAAGAGAAGATTTTTGCAGTTACTCGAGCGCGTCAGAAAATCGTATGGGGAGAAAGCTTGCACCCTGAAATGTATACCACTACTCCCTACTAAATAATATTATGAACGCTTGATATAGGGTAGTTCGCAAAGGGTGGCCCGTCAGATTAATGAAAAATAAAAAAAGTAAAAAAATATTTTTAAGTTAAACGGTTTTATTTTAAACATGTAAGGTACTAAAAGCTAAAAAATAAAATCGTGAGGCACGTCAAATATCTACAATTGTTCGGGAAAATGTTCATTAGAGATTTAGATATTTAACGTGCCTCACGATTTTATTTTTTAGCTTTTAGTACATGTTTAAAATAAAACCGTTTAACTTAAAAATATTTTTTTACTTTTTTTTTATTTTAAGGCTTTTTAGTACAATGTATTCTACTTGTCAAGCCCTTTCATTAGATACCCATATTGATGAAATTGAAAAAAAAATAGGTTATCCGCCATTTTGTAGCGGCGGCCATCTTGGATTTTAATTTTGTATAGTGCACTGTATTCTACTTATCAAGCCCTTTCATTTGATACCCATATTGATATGATTAAAAAAAAATACGTTATCCGCCATTTTGTAGCGGCGGCCATCTTGGATTTACAATAATATTGAATATACATAATTGTATTGTCACCAGAACCAAAGGCGTATACCAAATTTCAGATCAATCGGTTGACAGGAAGAGGGTGAAATTTCAATTACTAAATTTGACCCAAGAAAAAAGAATAATAAAACAAACAGAGTAAGCTAAATAAAACCGTTTAAAAATAATAGAGCGCGTCAGATTTTTATTCAGCACAGTGATCAGCTTGATGTCCCTGACTAACAATAATATCTAATAATTATTTGGAGGGGTTTGTTAATCTGACAATTTTAAAGATTTAAATTTAAGAAAAGAAAGAATCCCCTCTTTGTCTCCCCTACTATAAGTTTATTTTATGGTCTTCGCCTGTACGAAAGTTTCTAATAATTTTCAAAAAATCTCACCTTCAACGCAGGCATTTCGAACACGTTCACCAACAGGCAGGAATATTCTCAGACTAGTTGATCTGGTAAGTTGTTTTGCTTGTCACTGTTTACCACTAACATCGAGAGCTTGTATGCAAATGTAGCCGGTTTGTTTACTGTGGCCTGATAATAATATTATGTGATATGGATAACTGCGTACCTATAGTTTTTATCTACATATATGTTCTGTGTTTCACCACAGTAGTCCAGTGGTGGAGAATTAGTTCAGCATTGTGCGTCTTACTCGTTGTGTTGAAAGAATGTTCTTCATGTTCATTCAGTAGCACTACGTTTTCTTATACAATCTAGGTACTGAAATATCAAAAATGAAGCTTATGTGTATTTCGCACGCAGAAAGCATTCATCCTATAGGAGCTACTTATATTATTTACCTCTGCCCTCTTAGAAAATGACATACGAGAGGGAAGCCGAAACGCATGTTTTATTAATTTTGAAGTTAAAAACAGCTTGACCGATTTCTTTTTAAGTTGGCTGAAGTATTTATAGGACTGTTCCATAAAGCGGAACCATAAGGCACAGCAGTACCTTTTACTATAAAACCAGGTCACGTTCCAACATTATCACGTGAAAATCAATAACGTTTCTTAGGAGGTGTGTTTACAAGTAGGTAAGTATGCTAATATAAAATACTGGTTTAAATACCATTAACTTCGAGAATAACATTTATAATAGTTTTATTTTATTTATTAAAATGTTGCAAGTCATGCGTTTCGTAACATGGTGTAATGTGGAGTGACATTTTCATAGAAAAAGCTTTATCATATCTGTGGACATTTTGATCAAAATCTTATACGGTCACTCTTCCATTAGTTTTTTCTTTTAAACAGTCTCACGAATAAGACAAATGTCTCACTCATCTTTAATTAAGACAGCTACATAAAAAGGAAAAGCATAATAACATCATTACCTAATAGACATTTCAAGCGAGATCTAGGTATGTCCAATGTCCTCCTGAGCATCTTTGCCCTGCGGATGGTTGATGCTATGTACGTACCTATAATAATTAGATGCCGGAGATCTGATTACACATTCGACACGTCGGAAATCCTAGCAGCAGTTTTATCTACGTCTTCAAAATGAAGTACTTACGCACAAAAATAGACTGCTTTGTTGATCTAAATTAACAATTATTTTAACAAAATTAAAAATAAGGATTTCCTGTGCCTATGAAACTGACTTATTTAACAAAATGCAAAATATTTTTACTTATACTAAGCCGTTTTCAGCGACTACAAATAGGCCTTATTTTATAAAAAATACAAAGAAATTTCCGCAAAGAATTTATTATATCGTTTATATGAACAATAATGTCAAGCTATAATAATAATTTTAATGGAGTATTTTATTCATAACCATGTTACAGTACATACGGATAGATAGGCTACATTTTAGGGGGAGTGCCTTTTCAAATATGATTCAAATCAAAAAATATATAACTGCTAAGTTATTCTTTCATACCGAAAAATAACATTGATCTGAAACGAGTTCTAGCTCGTCTTATTCATCCATAGAGGACTCAATCATAGAGTACGCATTACCGGAGGTATGCTGTCGACGATATGCAATGACGCAGCATAACTTACGTCAATAAACGTCTTTGAACGAAAGAGTTTTATTATGAACGAGCTAATCAAAAATACCCAACCGCCCCCTGCCACGTTTTGGAGATTGTTTTCATACAGAAAGCGGGGTCTATTTTGGTGCTCTTGTCTATGTATTCATCTAAGTGTAGTATTAAGTATTATTACATTATTTTGCACTTTTTATCATTGTTTTGATATAGTGAAAGCAAGAGTTATCAAATTAGTAAACATTAGATAAGCTTTGATTCACTTGTGTGTACGTATGATTATAATAATTAGATGGTAAAATAGTTAGATTCAACCACTAAAATAAATTTGACAACCCGTATAAGATCAGCAAAACAATCAATTTATATGCAAAATCAAATAATTTACTACTTTAATATCCACTTAACACGATGCGATGCTTAGTTTGGTTTTTTCTTTTTAATTATTTCATGCTTCTCTACACATTTATTGTTCAACGTTTTTTTTTTAATCATATTTGAAAAGACACCCTTACAAATGTTAAACTGGGATTACTGATTACGAATTACATCGAATAGATTATAATTATTGTTAAAAAATGTAGCATCTACAACTTACAGCGTGATTATAATAATTATTATTACATTTATTATTGTTCTTAATAATACTTCATAGCTACCAGTGAACGAACAGAAGATATGACATATTTTCAGGAGAAAAAACTTTATTTTGTGAACGAAACAATAACAACAATCATAGCCAAATATATAAATATCATCTTCAGTCTAATTCGCTTTACGCCATTGTTCTATGTCGTCGCTAAAGTAACAATTTCATCTAAGTCGAATTATGACGTTTTTATTAAAGAACGGATGAACGAATGTTTATTGAACAGGGATGTTGAAAAGGTCTAAATTTAATGTATTTTTATATATTTTTTTAGTTTGTGAATAAAATGAAAAAGTGTCTGAAATGATAATATAACACTTATAAAAGTTTGGATGGGCGCGAACTACGTCACACCTTGCTTTTATATTATATTGCGTGCTGTAACGTCCCGCCTCTAACAAGCAACTTTAATTATAATTAATTATAAATAATTGTTTATATTCTTTTTTTTTTATGTGATGAAGTAGAAGTCGAGCAAGACGCTCTCCTGATGTCAAGAGACAACGGCTGCCCATAATTAGTACAGTGTTACCTAGGATTTCACAATTATGTTAAATTCTAGGAGCACTGCACCAACGCTTCTTACTCAAGAGTCATGAGATGTTAAGACTCTTTAGCCCAGTAATTTCACTAGCTACAGTGCCCTCCTACCGAAGCACAGTGATGTTTGCACATCACTGCTCAGGCGGTAGAATAACTGGCACTGTTGGGGTACCCACCTAGACGACCTCCTGCAAAGGAAGTCTACCCCCGGTAAAAATCCGGTGAAGTAGCAATATAATCAGCTTTGCTCTGCAACTAAATGTAATCTTTAAATGATCTATAAAACTTAAGTCCAATTTTTAACCTTATGATTATTGTTACTAAAGCGACCATTCTGAGTTTTGAGATCTTTGAAGCTATTTGTAAGACAAATAAGTACCGATTTTACTCTTACTTGAGTAGCGTATTGCGTATCCATTATTACAAGTATTCCATCCAAATAAATTTTAAGAAACATCGATACAACTGTAAACACGGTATAAACTTATAATAATAATAAGCTAAACATTTAATTAATTATTATGCACATAAACAACAAACTTAATAATAGAGAACACAAATCACAGTAGCGTTTTATTAACAGCACACAAAAGTCACTTTAGTACGGCCGAAATCATCTGCGATAGGAGCTGTGGGAATATATCTGTCCCCCTCACTCTTTGAATTAAACGCTTTAACAGTCAAACAAATGAAAGAGACAAGAATATTTATGAAGCGTCTTTAGGAGCTGTAGGATTATATTTTTTTATCTCCCTTACTCGGTGTACTAAACGCACTACACTCATACAAGTTAACAAACGAAAGAATGAAACAAGAATATTTTAAAGATTTTGTTAGAAACTATAGGAAATACATACCTATATCGATCTCCCTCACCCGTTGCATTACACTCTTATAAAGAAAAACGAGTGAAAGAGAAGGAAACACGGTACACAAGAAAACGTTGTAGTAAAAGTTAGGAGAAATGTACTCTTACTTGATAAGCGTCAATACTTTTAAGTGACTTTTGTAACATTATTCTCTAATCTCAATTAAAATTTAAGGCAGTATCACAAACACAAGCCATATAAAATAAAAATACATCATCTAAACAAAAATCTTAAAAAAAACATAGGGTGCACCCTGTACCAACGTAATAAAACAAAAATTGATTTATTAAAAAAATAATTTTTTTTAAAATTGATTCATAAATAAAAATATGGGATAGTCATTGTTGTAATAAGACGTTTACCAAGTTTAAATGTATTTTAAAGCTTTTGACAAAATCCCATGCTAGTTTGAAATTTTATGAAATAACTATGACAATAAAACAGAAAAAGAATAATACAACGCACCTTTGCCAAATGACTGTTTAAAGGCCGTTAAATCCCAACAAAATTCTAAACAACCTAGTCCTTAAAAAAACTTTCATTCTTGAAGCCAAGTCGTTTAAGAAACTTTTAAAGTTGTTAAATAAACGTTTAAACTTGCATTAAAGTCGTTTAAAAACTTTTTAACTCACAACTACGTTAAAAAAAACTACGTTAAAAACTACGTACGTACTACGTTTAAAAAACTGAAATTAACAGCAAAGTCGTTTAAAAAACTTTTAAACTAGGTAAACGTCCACGAGATATGAAATAACATACATTGCGTCTCCCATACAAACTTGATTTAAATGCGTTGCTATAGAGACGCAAACGATTGTTCTATGCCTAATCTATACATTAATATCACACGGCCTACACTGGCCTATACATATGGATAATATGTAGATTGATATATTTGGTAACGATTAACATATATAAAAGCGACAGGTATTTGGAATAATATGACATTATCATTATGTGCTACTTAGTATGACGCGAAAAGCACGTATCTGAAAATACATAACACTTTGCCGTCATCCGTGTTTCCCGAGCGGTACAACTTGGGTATCTTCAAGGCACCGAGTGAATAGGTACCTTTCTAGGCTTACGTGATCCATCGTCGACCGCATTTTCACTTCCCATCAGATGGGATGTGGTCAAACGTAGGCCTATTTAATATAAAAAAAACATCACTATAACGTAGCGTTTAATATGTAATTGTAGGTAGTTTTCATAGACGTCAGTAACATTTTGTTCGAAAGACATGTGCAGATTTAAATGATCAACCAGGCTTTTTATTTTTATTCAGTACCAATAGTTTCAATGCATGTTAGCATGAAATGACAATATTTTTTAAATGATTTATCAAATACTCGTAAAAATCTAGCGAATTCGTACAGTTTTAATGTTACGCGTCATACAAAGTAGCACATTCTGTCTCAGAATATACAATAAATAATAAACAAATAACATTCACAATAAGCTTCCCCAAACATCGGGTTCCCACAAAAAATTAACAAAAAGGAATTTGTAAAAAACCGTTAAAATAAGCTTTAAAAACGTTAAAGCTACCAAAGGTTTTTGTGTATAAAACACTAATTTTCCCTCTGTATAATAACTACCGAACACTCTTACGCCTAGCTGTTTTATTCTGTCAAACTTGAAAATGTATCCTGATTTTTTTTAGGTAGTGAAATACCAACAATTTGAAATATACTTGGAAATTATTATTAATCCTTTCGTATAATTTAATACTATTACAATTCTTTGATATTAATTATATTATTGTATATATTGAGTATTTTAATTTGTTAACCCTTTTATTGCGATTTTATATGATTTAATGAAAAAATCTATGCAAGAAATTAATTGGAACAATTAAAAAATATTAATAAATCAAATATGTAGGTAGATACTTAATCTAAAATATCAATTTTGGGATATTGTTTTCACTTTTTTGTTATAACGACGACGACAAAATTCCAGTGAAATTATGACATATAATTTATGAGTGTTATAAATTAATATCAATCAAGTATTATTCAGTGATGGCAAACACTACCTCTTTTATCGATTGGTTATATCGAATGATAAATATCGATTATTTTTATGGATACGTATCGAGTGTTATCAAGTTTTAGAATAGCGCGCGTCACGTTACAATCAGCAAAGCTCACTCCATTTACAGAATACTATAATTATAATAATCAATAAATTACATACATAAACATAGTAAATAATAAATATCGCCTTATATCAATGTTATTTACTACAAAAATAACGAGTTATTCGATTAAGTAAATAAATTACTTCATATACTACGATTATAATATATTGATTAATACATAATTATGAATATTATTTGGAATATCATATTATTAATACTAAATAGATTGTGGCCACACTTTATGAGAAAAATCAGAAAATGTGGCAACAATACTTTTATTTTAATTATTTTTATTGTGACCTACCGACTAAACTACTTTAATATCATGAGAGCGCTATAGATCATTCACAGTTATTTTACCTCTGACAGATGTCAAAATTATTTTCTTTATGTTGCATTATTGTCAAAATGTTGCCAGATCGTTACTTTTGTTACGTTTTACGTTACTTTTTCACCCCTTGTTACTTTTGTATTCGTGTCTAGATGACTTTTACGATACTTTTCAAGGTCTTTATTTTAAATTGAACCTTATAATTAATGAATCTTTTTCCTTGTAATGGTATAGAAAATAATAGTTAATTTATTGATTTAGCAGAGACAAAAAAATAAGGCAATTTTGTATAATTTTATCTGGTTTAGATTTTTTTTTTGTTGATTAGCAATTTCTTATTTAAATAAACTGAAAAATTAGTAATTATCACCGAAATGTTAGAATATGTAAGCGTATTTCTATTCAACTGTGTACCTAGTCAGGTCATAAGTATTGTCACACAGTAAAAACTTTTCTTTTAGAATGCTGGCCACAAAAAAGTTTATTGAATTCGAATTTCGAATTGTTCATGAAAATAAAAATGTATACTTTTTAGAATTTTACTCATTTTTAGGGTTCCGTACCTCAAAAGGAAAAAACGGAACCCTTATAGGATTACTTTGTTGTCCGTCTGTCTGTCAAGACCCTTTTTCTCAGGAACGCGTGGAGGTAACAAGCTGAAATTTATAGAAAATACTAAGGTCTATTGCCTCTTTGAGCTGTGAAATTTTCAAACTTTTAGGCCAACGCAATCAAAAGATATAGTCGAATATGTCGCAAATTTCAGCAAATTTTCGACATTACCATATAAATCAAAACCTACGGGGCACTTCCCATGAACTCAGAATCTTGAAATTTGGCACGAAGTAATTCCTTAGAGCACAGATAAAGGAAAAATTGCGAAAACCATACATTTTTATTTGCATCATATGAAAAAAATATTTTGAATAATTTTATACCTACTACCCCTTTTCTCATGAACGCGTGAACGCATTAAATTGAAATTCATATCAAATACTTAAGTCTATAATACCTTTAAACTGTAATAAAATCATACCTCTATATCAACGCATTCAAAAGAAACAGCAATTTTAGTCGCAATTTTAAACTCGCAACTACTCTAAAAAAATCAAAACCTACAGAGAACTTCCCGTGAACTTAGAATCTTGAAAATTGGCACGAAGCAACTCCTTAGAGCACAGATAAAGGAAAAATTGCGAAAACTGTACATTTTTAGTTACATCATATAAAAGAATATAATTAATAATTTCATACTTACTACCTTATTTCTCATGAACGCGTGCAGGTATTAAACTGAAATTCATATCAAATACTAAGGTCTATAATACCTTTAAACTGTAATAAAATCAAACCTCTATCTCAACGCATTCAAAAGAAACAGCAATTTTAGCCGTATTTTTAACTCGCGACTACTCTCAAGGGAATCAAAACCTACAGGGTACTTGCCGCTAACTCAGAATCTTGAAATTTGGTAAGTACGCAGCAACATCTTAAATCATAGGCACAGGAAAAATTGCGAAAACTGTAAATTTTTAGTAACATCATATAAAAAAATATTTTTAATAATTTTGTATTTACTACCCCTTTCCTCAAGAACGCATACAGGTATTAAATTGAAATTCATACCAAATACTCAGCTTTATAATAACTTTAAGCTGTAAAAAAATCAAACATCTATGTCAACGCAATCAAAAGAAACAGCAATTTTAGCCGCATATTTTCAAACTCGCAAGTACTCGCAAGGGAATCAAAACCTACAGTATAATATTATACCCACTTTTCCTTAGGGTTCCGTAGAAACCCGTAGGTTTGTACGGAACCCTCGGTGCTCGAGTCCTACTCGTACTTGACCGGTTTTATTTAAATATGGAGTGGACGCTTAAAGTAGACCGTGTTGCAGTTATTGCGTTGCATCGTTGCGGTTACGCGCCAATTCAAATTTTTGACATACTGAAAAATTTGAATATAACCAAAAGATTCGTTTATCGTACCATCAAACGATACAATGAAGACTCTAGTGTAGATGACAGGTCAAGAAGTGGTCGCCCTAGGTCTGTTAGGACTCCAGCAGTGATAAAAGCTGTGAAGGCGCGAATTCAAAGAAATCCCAAACGTAAGCAGAAACTGTTGGCCCTTCAGATGGGGTTAAGCAGAACCACGGTGAAAAGGGTGTTAAATGAAGACTTAGGGCTTCGGGCATATCGAAGAAAAACAGGACATCGTTTAAATGCTCGTCTAATGGACCTGAGACTGAAGAGATGCCGCGCTTTGTTGAAGCGGTACGCGAGAAAAAAATATCGAGAAATTCTTTTTTCGGATGAAAAAATTTTTACCGTAGAAGAGAGCTACAACAAACAAAATGATAAGGTGTACGCACACAGTAGTGAAGAAGCGAGCAACCGTATTCCGTGTGTCCAACGAGGTCATTTTCCATCCTCGCTCATGGTATGGTTGGGAGTTTCTTATTGGGGCTTAACAGAGGTACATTTTTGTGAGAAAGGTGTAAAAACGAATGCAGTTGTGTATCAAAATACAGTCCTGACGAACCTTGTGGAACCTGTTTCTCATACCATGTTCAATAACAGGCACTGGGAATTCCAACAAGATTCGGCGCCAGCTCATAGAGCGAAGAGCACACAAGACTGGCTGGCGGCGCGTGAAATCGACTTCATCCGGCACGAAGACTGGCCCTCCTCCAGTCCAGATTTGAGTCCGTTAGATTACAAGATATGGCAACACTTGGAGGAAAAGGCGTGCTCAAAGCCTCATCCCAATTTGGAGTCACTCAAGACATCCTTGATTAAGGCAGCAGCCGATATTGACATGGACCTCGTTCGTGCTGCGATAGACGACTGGCCGCGCAGATTGAAGGCCTGTATTCAAAATCACGGAGGTCATTTTGAATAAACTTTATTGTCATAAGAATCTATGTTTTGTTAAGTTCATTTTGGTATATAAATGGTAACATAATAAATAAACTTGTTCCAATAATTTTATATTAAACATGTGACAGAATTTATGACCTGACTAGGTATATTGTGTAAAATTTTCAAAAATGCGTTACTGTTCAAACGTTACTTTTTGTACTTGATAAGGTTACTTGTACTCGTTGTTTTAATAATTATTATTATAATCCCAAGCTTTACCAATGCCCATAAACTCAATTTCCTTTGAAGAAAAAGAATTTATCTATAACAATATCGGATGGTTAACATAATATAAACAAGTGGTTACTGCGAACTATCAATATGATATAAAATATTAGGTAGGTTCGAAACAGGAAATTCATGTAAGTACACACATCACTGTAAAATAATACTTACAAGTGAATTAAATAAAAAAATTAAAAACCCCCGCCCCCAACGCAAAACGTAATTCACCATTTTGAATGGCGGCCATCTTGGATTTTAAATTTTATACAGTGCCCTTTCATTTGATTTCCATATTGAGGGGGTTGTGGAAGAAAAAAGTAATTCGCCATTTTGTAGTTGGTTAAAAATGGGGAAGTCAATACTCACCTGACATGGCAACATTATTTTCAGGCTAGCCAATCTAAGGGCTAGAGGTAAAATAACTGTGAATGATCTATAAAACATTTCATTTATCCTGCAACCGTTTCATAATACAAAAACTTTCATAGCCTTAGTAGTCGTGTGGAAAACTTCACAAAATTATTTGTGACAAGGTACTTACGACTACGTTCATCTTTCAATCAACAAGTTGCTTTATTTCCATACAATTAAGGTTTATTTTAACTAAATTGTGCTCTATACAGCATCATTCGTTCTCACAAAAATACGGACTTAAAAATCATAAATTTAAGTACCTACGCATGTAGTAAGTATTGAAGCATTTTGATTCTTACTACAGTTGTAATAAGAGCGTAAATACACATACGATTATTTGTCACAATTTTTTTTTTAATCGCAATTTGTCAAAAGCATGTAGCGACAATAAATAATATCATGGCGTTTATACCACGGTATTTATACGCTCTAAGAGTATTTAATCCTTTACTATATAAATAAAATTAATAATTGCGAATCAATTAATAAAATCATTGGGTATACATTACAATTTGAAACCCAAATAAAATATAATAACAATCAAATTATTCGAGGTATCCTCCAATATTCAAGGAAACACATTTAGGCGTGTGCTCGTAACAATTATTCCAATATTAAAAACACAAGGTGTGTGTTCAATCAATCCGGCAGCTGAAGTGTTAAAAATCCATCCCCAAATGTCACTCAGCCTTTTTTCACACAACGTGCCAATTTCATAGAGCTGTAAAAGCGAAAGAGCAAAATATTCTACGAAGAGCAAAGTCGTGACTTTTATGGTGAACACACATCTATCACACGCAGAACGAATTAACGAATCGAATTTTCTTTATAATATGGAATCTCATATAACCTCGCATAGTTGCCGGAGTCGAATCGGAAGATTTCCTATACAAAAATTCTTTCGGCGCGGTCGATGCGAACAGATGTGAAAGCACCATTAAAAGGCTTATTACACTTGGCTGAATTCAAAAGCCTAAATTCAGTCGTTACTGAATTAAGTCACATGTAATCACATTTAGGAAGTTAGCATTCTCAAGCAATTCAGAAGCAAGTTTCTGATTGTTTAAATCTGAATTAAGGTTCTAAATCCAGCCAAGTGTAATAAGCCTTTAAACCCTATTTAAATGATTTTTTGTGTGATATAGGAAAATGGACATTGACTAGAAGCATTTAAGGTAACAAATGATTTCTAGTAGGGTTGTTTACATCACGACTTGGCTGATTTGTCTATAATAGCTAATATTGTCTATACCTACCTATTAGAGTCTAGAGGTTCTTTAGAAACATGATATTTAACTTGAATGTAGTTGAAAGATAAATTTCTATGATGTACTTGTTCAAGGAGTATACAAGGTCTTAGAAAAATGTGTAGTAATAATACAGAGTATGTTAATGCCTCAATCCGGTACATATTATAATTGCAATTTCCGCTTATTTACCCAAATAATATCATTCTGAATTTTCATAATATGAAAATTCTGGAATTGTATTACACGAAATTTTAAGTTCATGAGATGAGTGTGACTTGATTACCACACATTTTTAAGCAAGACATTGTATACTGATAATTATTATGTTATATAAACTTAATAATTTCTATACATAATGTTGATTAAATTAGTGGTTATTTATGAAGAGAACCTCAGTAAAGTGTATGTATTAGTGTAGTAATGTTTAATGTTGCGTGGGCAGCATATGCGCCCACGCAGCTTCGTATTTACTGTGCGCGCTGCTGCACGCGGACTTGCTCGCGTCCACCACGCTTAATGGGAACGGTTCACACTGGAACAAAGTTATTGTAAAATTAGCTTTTGGGGAAAGGAACGTGACCCTAATAGACCACTTTCTGATGGAGTTAGGAAAATGAAGATGGGTGTTAATGGCACTATTTGACACAGTGCTCTTAGACGCTCTTAGCACAATGGATACCAATGTATTGCTGGGTCTGCCAGCCTCCCATATAAGTCATAAGGCGCACTCCCCTGTGAGGACAGCTCGTGCCAGCAGCGTACAGCGGGTACAGTATACGTACGGTGAGCGCGCAGTAGGCTCGCTCGAGCGCGGCTATGAACCGCTCGAGCTCGGTGCTGCTGGCCAGCACCAGCTCCCCTGTGAGGACAGCTCGTGCCAGCAGCGTACAGCGGGTACAGTATACGTACGGTGAGCGCGCAGTAGGCTCGCTCGAGCGCGGCTATGAACCGCTCGAGCTCGGTGCTGCTGGCCAGCACCAGCTCCCCTGTGAGGACAGCTCGTGCCAGCAGCGTACAGCGGGTACAGTATACGTACGGTGAGCGCGCAGTAGGCTCGCTCGAGCGCGGCTATGAACCGCTCGAGCTCGGTGCTGCTGGCCAGCACCAGCTCCCCTGTGAGGACAGCTCGTGCCAGCAGCGTACAGCGGGTACAGTATACGTACGGTGAGCGCGCAGTAGGCTCGCTCGAGCGCGGCTATGAACCGCTCGAGCTCGGTGCTGCTGGCCAGCACCAGCTCCCCTGTGAGGACAGCTCGTGCCAGCAGCGTACAGCGGGTACAGTATACGTACGGTGAGCGCGCAGTAGGCTCGCTCGAGCGCGGCTATGAACCGCTCGAGCTCGGTGCTGCTGGCCAGCACCAGCTCCCCTGTGAGGACAGCTCGTGCCAGCAGCGTACAGCGGGTACAGTATACGTACGGTGAGCGCGCAGTAGGCTCGCTCGAGCGCGGCTATGAACCGCTCGAGCTCGGTGCTGCTGGCCAGCACCAGCGCCAGCCCCGCGCCTCGCTCCCGCGCCTCGCACACGCTCCACTCCTGCGACAAACGAAACAAACACATTTATTCGACCACTTAACTTAACACGCGCAAATAGAGACAATAATATTGCACGTACAATCACACAAAAAAAAACATGATGACATTTAGCTGTGTCCAGCGATATTACCCGATAAAAACTAGATAATGCGTTATTCCAATTAGCCCATGTGATTTTCAGAGGCTTAGGCAGAGAGCTACGAGCTTAAGCAAAATGTCACCGAACTTCTTATAATATCATTTGTTATGTAAGTAACATTTTACGCAAACGAAAGAATTATTAAAAGTTATTTCCATTGCACATGATATATAATGTTTCAGTAACTCACCAAACAGCACCAGTTTTCATCAGTGTCGGGTATTTTGAACGCAGTGAGATTCTTGATGGAGCCGCACGCTAGGATCTCTACGTCCGTCCGCATTTCCTCTATGTATTCTGTAACAATTATTTATTTTCATATTAGGTACAAAGGACTCTTTTTATATTAGGTTTAAGTTTTTGTAGTGGTAAGCCTCTATTGCAGAGGTTGTCTGAGGAAGTACCACTTTTTTGCCAGTCATTCGGCAAACAGTAATGCGTGCAGAGTGCAGGCATGACCGTGTTCCGGACAAAATAACTGGGCACGACGAAAGTCAAGGACAAATATCTCAGGATGCTAAGAGCCATGTCGATGATCTGTGAAACGATGTTTCAACTCTGAGAAAACGGGTGTAACCAATTTATTAATATGCAGTTTGTATTCTTACCTCTGAGCAGAGCATCAGCGCCTCTGTCCTTGAGGTACGCGGCGGCGCCGGCCACGAAGGAGGCGTCGAGCGTGTCGCGTACGCTGAACACCTCCGTGGGTGTGACGAGAACAGTGCATGCGCTCGGTGGCCCGCTTCGCCCGGCCGTGCTCTTTGTACCGTCTTTTTCTTCTAACGCCTGAGAAATTTCATACATTTTAATGACAATAATATAAGACGAGCAAATCAGGTGTGTGATGGAAATCATCATGATTGCACACTGCCAAATTTTTAAATACAAAATTCTGCGCGGCAACGCACTGCGCCTATCTGGTGGCGATATGGTGTGAATAAGTGCAACATCAAGGCCTGCAATATGACCCAGCCGGGTTAGGATACGCAAGACCACGTTTCGCGCGATATGTGATAAAATGCCTATACTAAGACTATATGCATGTCTGGCTCGAAGGACCAATAGTTACCTGAGCGGCGTGTAACAACAGCGACTGCAGCCAAGAAGACGCGTTAGGTTAGAAATACATGTTTTATAGGAAACAACCGAGACCTGTAGCACTATAGTGCTAACCTTTAAGTCTGGCTCGAAGGACCAATAATTACCTGAGCGGCGTGTAACAGCAGCGACTGCAGCCAGGAAGACGCGTTAGGTTCGTCCGGAGCGGCCAACAGCAGCCTGCTCGAGTCAACCAACGCTATCTCGAAGCAGTGCGGCCGACGAGTCCAGTCCACGTGTCGCCTCACCCCCACTACGGAGCGGAGCTGTATGTTGTTGGGCAATGGGGATGTGCCGTCTGGTGAGTGTGGTCCCCAGTGAAGCACGCCGGCTCTGGAGAAGAAATCGGTATTACACGATGGTAGTAGGGTTTTGTAGCTATGAGGCTTCCTCGTCTAGACGATGTCTATGTATTTTACTTATAGAGTATTTTACACGTCTTTCGTAGATATAAATGCTGCCGGGACGATGGAGTAGGAAGTGTACCTCTGTCGCACCCGCTGAACAATCACTACGACGTAGGACACCACGGGATTTTAGTGGGTACCACGGGTACCTATATTCGCTGGTCTCTCCGGCTCGATGTTCCATATAACAACCCTTTGACTTGGGATAACTTAGGCTAGTACTCGCAATGTATTTCATCGAGTAAAAAAGACGAGTATTTCGCATTGAGAAACCCTTCCACTATATACATTTTAGCTTTCCTTGGGGCAAAAATAGTTATCAATCAAGTTTGTAATCCTTACCTCAACAAAAAGTAGCACGGTTCAAACCGCCTGCCCTTGTCGGTCTTGCACATGAGATACCCTTCAAGCGGCGGGGCGAAGGCGCCGGGGGCTTCTATAAGCCTGTCGCCCGCGTCGCCTGAGCATACTCGCCCGTAGAACAGGATCTGTGGTATCTGTGACAATTTACTTACCAATTTATTTGTGAATAAAATAAAATGTATGAGATATCGTCACTGGGCAGTACAAAAATGTACCAGACTTAGTACAGTGACGTCAAGACCAAGCAACTTCAGAGCGTTGTGTTTCTCAAGATTTTCATAAAATTTACAAAGAAATCTAAATATATAAAAGGAAAGAGTGACTGACTGACTGATCTATCAACGCACGGCCCAAACCGCTGAACGGATTGAGTTGAAATTTGGAACACAAATAGGTTTCATGATGTAGACCTCCGCTAAAAAAGGATTTCATCATGCGGGCAAAGCCGCGAGCGTAAGCTAGTTATAATATGAATGATGGTAGAGGTGGACTACAAAAATGGACATAATATAAAACTTAACAAAGTAAACACTGTAAAGACCATACCATACTTTAAAACAGCAGTGTCAATCTTGGTCCCCGAGGAATTTAAAAACTATTTTATAAAATTTGCTAAACTTAGCTTAGTTACTTAATTCTTATTAGTATACCTACCTACCTACTCAGCGTTAAATTGTAAAACATTAATAAGAAGTTCCTCGATTTATTAAATCCATCTTTGTCTAGATGTAAGTTAGTTTTAAGCTTAAAACCACTGTATTTTTGGAAATAAACAAATTTATTTATTATTTATTTGTTTCCTTATTTATAAGTAGCATTTAATTTATAATTAGTTATTATAATAAATCATCTTATTTATTTATTTAAGAACATTAGTCAATACCAGAATGTGCAACCTTGGTGCGCGAGTGCATCCAATCTGCCGATCTATCATTAGCGTGTTGTAACACAACCTTAACGGGTGTTATCTGTTCTGTAGATTGAACAAGTTAATAAAAAAATATAAAACATCAGTCAAGCTGTCACGGAGATATTTGATAACAAGCATTGTGATACAAGATTTTTATATGCAGTAATATCCCGGACTTACGCGATACACTATATACAGTGATATCCACGTAAGTCGAATACGCGTAAGTCGGGTTTCAACATTATTTATTATATAAATGCACATAAAGTTTGTGTATCGGAACTCGTTATTTTGTCTAATAGCTTTATTTAGTACATCTAAATAATGAGATTCCAAGAGAAAAATTAAAGAAAATGTAAATTCAACACGCCGATGCGCGTGGTGATCAAAAAGAAAAACCCCCTACCTCCGAATTCGCGTAAACAGGGTAGGGTAAGTCGGGGTATTATATTACTGTATTAGACTAGCTTATGCTCGCGGCATTGCTCGCGTGGCGAAAGCCATTCGTCGCAGATGTGTTCCAAATTTAAACCCGATCTGTTCGTTTGGGCTGTGTGTTAATAGATCAGGCAGTCACTTTTTTCTTTTATATATTGAAATGTATCAAAAACGAGTAAAGGTCATTTTTTAAATAAAGCAAAACTATTCTCCTGCAAAGTTTTACATTAATAGTATATAGTAATAGTATATAGGTCAAACAGTAAATGGACGAAGTTTAAGCTTAAAGTCTAAGCGCCAGGCATAACTCACCCCTTACTAGGATTAATATCGAGCACTAACAAGATTGGTAAAGAGACCTAGGGAGAGAATGACACTATAGTTTTACTGTTATGTCTTGGCCTGAGTCCAGGAACACTGAGTTAGTCTGAAAGCTATACGATATTATTATCTTAAATCATAATATGACAATAGGAAATAGGGACGTTGTCAAGGGCAAAAAAGTATTTTTTTTTTTCATTATAATAGGTTAGCCTTTAACCACAATCTCGAATGATGTTAAATTAAGTAAAAACAACGTATTTTTAAATGTATGTAAATAAATAAAAATAATAATAATGATGTTGATTAGAATAAATAAATAAACATTATCCAGGAAGGAAAAGGGGATTATATTTGTTTGAAAACATGCTGGTCTTTCCTCGTAAGTATTAAATAATGTTGTCGCCTAAATATGGCGTATTTACGTCATATTTCATTCATAATAATTATTAAATTAACCTAGTGATATTAGTGCAATATTTTTTCCTGTCCGGACGTTTACTGGCCCGGCCCGCGAGCTAGCCTACCTCCAACAGTATCAAAACCGGGAGCCTATTTTGTATCTTTTCCCATTCATATCGTCTTCTTTCTTGCCGCATACTTTGTCTTTCTATCGTCCTTCATCTTTCGTATCTATATATTAAAGCGTTACATCTCAGCCGATTTTTCATAAAATTTAATATAATGCTAGATTTGGATTCAGAAGAACAAGGAGGAAATAATTCTGTTAATATTAACGTGCATTATAAAAAATTGCATGACTGACGCACAGTGGGACGCGTAGAACAAGCTAGCTGGACAAAACTCAAAGATGCTTAGATTTGATAGTTTGAATATTAAACAATATCATTTAGATATAATATAATATTTTTGAAGTAAATAATGAGCTTATGTATTGTTTAAAAATATATTTTGTAAGTAAAGTTACAAAAAATGTTTAATTTATAATTAAGTTTTACATAAAAATGTATATAGAGGATAAATTATACACACACATATATTATATGCATATATATGACAACTATCACTATATATTACATAATAATATACTTAAGTAAAATCTTACTTCTTAGTATTATAATACATCTTATCTATTTAGTACTAGTATTATACTTATTATACATATAGGTATATGTACAATAGAAATGCGGAAAAAAAATACTGCTCATTATAATCACTCTCATATTCTAATAAGTCAGGTACTGTGACTGTGTAGTATAGGCCATTATTATTATTGGACTGCAGTTTTATCCAGAACTGCTTGTAGTTTAACTTCGACAATTGTTTCAGTCATTGAAAAGCTTTCTTCAGTAGGGTAACAACATTTTCTTGCCTCAGCTACATTACGATATGATGAAAACACAATGTCATATTACGTGTATGAATGCACGAGTTTCATGAACATTTAGAGTCCATATAGTACGCTAATGCTTCGTCACTAGTTAATGGTCTTCCACTGCAAGATCTTGGCTTAACTGCTTCAGAAACCTCGTTGCTGTGCCTTATTATATTGACAACTTTTCCATTACCTTCTAATCTATTAGTCATTTCAGCAGCTACCGTTAATTTATAAGCACTTCGTGATTACACTAGGTCCTCGACCCTACATTTTTTAGTTGAAACCCATTTTTGCAAATTTGATGAATAAGAAGATTTTTTTGATGAATTTCTCTCACAGAACTATCCGTTATATCAGTAAGACAAAATCTCACTAGATAGCATAATATAAAACAAAGTCATACGCCGCGTCTTTCTGTCCCTATTTCCTATGTATTCTTAAATCTGCAAAACTACGCAACGGATTTTAATGCGATGCGATTTTGAGTTTTTTTTATAAACAGAGTGACTCAAAAGGAAGGTTTGCATCATGCATGATAATACATGCTTAATATAGTCGAGAAACACTAATAATTTTAGATGTTTCTAATGAGAAGTCGTAAATTAACACATTTTTTTGCACTCACATTGAAAACACTGGCTGATCCCTACGTGATAGACCAAAATAATGTACTACAGTATTGTACACCCTAAAAAGGTCTACAAAAAGTTCACCATGGTATAAGTCTATCCCTAAGAGATACCATGGTTATACCCACAATAACCATCTTTTGCTTTTCTTTTTTTTAACAAGAAATGAGCCATTATTCACAGCGATTTTGAGCTATATAGTATTAATCCTCGTCCAATTAAGTGTCTTAAATACATTGTGCATTTAATATAGAACAATATGACCCTGTACAGCATGTAATTTGAATGAATACTTGCGAAGATATCACAGATAATAAAGTGCGGCTGTACCAAATTAGAAAACTAACAAAAAAAAATGAAGGACTAGGTATTTGTTGACTGTTTTATGCGCTACGAAGTGCGCGCGGGTCCACTAGTTCTTGATATAATCAAAAAGATGAGAAATTCTATCTTCTTTGGGAAGATTATGCCATTCTTCCAAAAAGTCAATTCTTGAAATAGCGCAGCCGCGTTTCGAATAAAAAATAATATAAAAAAATGGCACACATATGCGCAGCAAAATTTTAGCACATTGGAAAGTAGACATATACAGCTATATTATATAAAAAAACTAGACTGTATACATGTGTATACAAAAAGTTATATTCCACGAAAGTCAAGAAATCACAAAAAAAGTCAAGATTTTTTAACAACAACTTTAAACTACCATTGTGCTGAATTGATTGATTGTAGAATAAATATTTAAGTGAAATAATAAAGTACACACCTTACAAAATAAAATCCATAACAAGAAAATTCAATATTATATTTTACAAATTTTTGGCGAAATTTAGAAAACCAGAAATAAATTGCAACTGAACTAAATAAAATTGACGCAAGTAATTTATACCTAGTTTAAGGGCTTATGACTCGCCACTGTGGAATGTTTGTCACCCCTTTCACCTGGATTTGGTGTATTTGGGGTTTTGTTTACCTGATTACACCACTAATTAGAAAATCTATGACATGACTTTTGTCTAGCTAGCTTGTTCTACGCGTCCCACTGTGTGACGGTGACATGGAGACATGGAGTACTTATATTTTTTTTTAAACAATTATACCTGTAAACTTGTATAACCATGTGAGTGAGCATCAAAATATATTGTTTTTAAAAACTCTCCAGCCTAAAAAGCCGAACTGATTGAGCAGAAAGGGGTTAAATTGGATACCTATTTCCAAATCGCGGCCAGCGTAGATATCTTAAAGGCACCACATCTTCAAACCAAGTAAAAATACGTGTAAATATAAGCAAATTTAGAAAACTGGTAATCACTATATGCGTTGTGTCATCCCAAGTTACCAATAAGGATATTTCAATAATTACATTAACTCAGTACTCAGAAGGTATTATTGACACATTGGGAATAACCTTGCGTACAATATAAGGAATAAACAAATGTTCCCGAAAATAAAAATATTCTATTTACATAACTCATTCATTCTCTTCATTACATTCCCTTCGCGTGAATGTACACGAGCCCCAGACAATTTGGCGGCTTTGGCCAATTTGAACGGAGTTGACAACTTAAATATGGAAATATGAAGTATGCATTGTGTACAATGTAAAATAGCCAAATTGACTTCATTAGAATCAACAATAAAGCTTAAAACCGTGGTAAAGTCACCCAAAAAGAACTTTCGTCCCCGTAAGTCCCGATTCCGATCGGCCCAGGGGTATTTGGATAAAAGCGCGACAAAATTACAAGTATACTTACATAGTCATATACATTATATATTTTTTTATTTTATTTATGTAGTGCGGCTCTGGTATCACTGCGGCCTTGATTGGCCTATTGTGATCACCACTTATTATGGTGAGATTGACTCCTAGGCGCCCGGTGCAAGAGTTCACCACATACACTATAAACTTTGCCTTAATAATATTGGTAGGCTGGTAGGATTAAGGATTTATCAGTGATCGCGCGAAAGAGCTAGATGCAATTTGCTCAGGACAGATGGAGGCGAAGGACAGGAAGAGGAGAAGGCCTTTGCCCAGCAGTAGGACGATATGAGCTGATGATAAAGCATACATACCCGTTTCTCATGCCTCTGCCGGGCCACAGACGCAGCAACCTGCCTGCAGGTGAGTGGAATCATAGCAGGCGGCCGATGAATGCGGAGGGGCGAAGTCCTAGCGCTCCACTCCAGCGACGAAGCCAGCCTCGCGCCGAGTGACGCCTCCCCTGTCACCACTGAGCAGGCTATGTTGCCGGCCACGTCGATGATCTGGATGTACTGCGCTTCTGGGCCCACCTGAGAAATGTATTAAGAATTACATTACATATCTTTAAGAACTATTATAACTCTATAAGTATTTATGCAAATAAATATTATTCATTCATTAATTCATTCAAGACGAGAAAATCAGTTGCCCGATGGTAAGCATTGTGATTGCCCAAATTCGACACTAAGCCCACCAGTGTTTTTTTTTAAATACAAAATTCTATGCAGCACTGCACTGCACCTGTCACCCTGAGATAGTTGTTGAATCTCGTCATGGCCAGTAATTACTGGTAACAATCTCTAATGATTTTATTCCTGACAGATTTTTTTATACAAATTCCCCAGATTGAGTGCCCTATTTCTTGCTAATATTATAAAATGCGAAAATATAGATTTGTGTGTATATTAACCCTTCAGGCCAAAACAGCCAAGCAAATTATGATGAAATTTGGTATGCAGATGAATTTTGGTAGGCAGCTTTTACATCGGAATTACACATAGGAATAACACATTGCCTTTTCATCTATATGGGTTATATATGTATATTATACATTATTTTTTAGTTATACATGGTTGGTATTAATCAGTTGTTCAATGTACATAATGAATTAGTCATTCAATAACATACTGGAATTCATTGGAATGTACAACATTGTTTGCATAATTATTATGGCACAATGACATCAACCAAGTAATCAAGATATTTTTGTTTTGCAATAAAAACAATATTCAAGTTCAATGAACAGACAATTAGATAATATTGACATTTTAACCTAAGATAAGTTTTAACAGTGGGAGGGGTTTCTTAATGTAAGAAAGTCGTTTTTTAAGAAAATTTTACATAATAATGCACAATAATCATTAAAAACACCTAAATCTTAGAGTAAATTTCTTAGAAATCGTTTAACTGGTCAGCGGATAGATCATTGATCCTATATTAGCTTTATCTTGGCAGGTTTATCAAGTAGAACAATTAGAAATGGATTGCATAGTGCTGGTCTTTCTTTTTTTGAGAGCATTGATGAGACAAGTAAATGGATTGGATTGAAATTTGGAACAGAGATAGGCTTTATTAGGCAGTTAGGTTAGTGTTTTATAGACTTTGATTAGGCATAGATCTGCTAAGAAAGGCTTTTGCTATGTGGGTTAAGCCGTGAACATATAAGCTAGAGGCTGCTACATTTTATTCTAAACTGACTTACAGCTATAGCATCCAATTCATTATGCGGTAATCTGCATAATGTCTCATATTCAGTGCCTCCTTGCTTCACCCCAGTCACATAGAGGGCATAGTCGGTTATGAAAACTAGGAGTGGTGTCCAAGATCCATCGTCCATTGTATATGGAGATTTCACTTTCATCATCTGAAAAGAATATTACAGATATTTAATTTGTTTACTTTTTAAAGGGCACCGCTGCCCTAAACTGACTTTTACGGAATATTTGGAGAAGGGTGACCCACATTGGATGTGTATGTCTCTTTAGTCTCTAGCGTGTATCGCTGCGTCTTACCAGCAACTTAACGCCCGCGAAAGTCGCGCACGGCCAATATGGGGTCAGTCCTACTTTATTAAATAATTTGTAAATGGACAGTATAGACTAGTTCAACCGCCTTTATTATAAAAGTAATGAGATGATTTTGTTATTAATGTCTATTCTTGAGGTTGCATCGTTATGATGCAAGAGCACACAACTCCAAAACAAAAATTGCAATAAATTTTAATTTATCGAGAGCGCGCGTGAGTTGTTTCGTACTAAGTATATGTTTTGCTTGTTAACTCGAGAAGGCAGCATGTAATTAGTATTTATATTGCGAATTTTCTGTAAATTATAAAAGTTTTCAAGTGTTTACGTAAATACTCTGCAGGCAATATCATAAGGTTCAAAATCACATAATTACATTTCATTGAAGTATATTACAATATGAGCAAAATTACTGAATGCAGTGATAGCCAGGTCAAGGTTACTAGAAAATGAGAGACAATTACCCTGTTCAAGGTCTCATTGGGGTACGAAAATATCAGTAGCCTCAACTTCTCACTGCATTCAATGGCGACGTTATCTTCGAAGCTGTCAAAGTACGAGGGCTCGTCGGCCGTGAGGAGACGCACTGACAGTCTTTTGTTCTCGATCACCTCTTTGTCAATAAGTCGCGACATCCGCTCGGCGGAAATGTGAAAGGTTTCCGACACGTTTTTGAAAGGAAACAAAATACTCGGGAAATGCTTTTCAAGCCTCAACTTCAATTGATAGAACTTATTATTCTTGATTTTTAACTCAAGGTCCTTTCTCTGACACACATTCTTTAGGTATCTATTCAGTAAGGCAGATTTGTTGGACTGCAATTTCTGATTCGCTGGACTGTCAAAGTAATCATCATTGAAGTCTTCGGCCCCTTTTAACGTGGAATTATCAGTGTTGGAGCAGTTGTCACTGTTAGCCTGGACTTCTTCGTTCAACTTTTGAACTGTTGAAGCTGACTTTCTGCTGTATCTATTGACATTTTGTTTCTTTGGTGATGACAGATGTTTTGGAATGCCATTTTTCTGCTCAGTCTCTTCCTGAACATTTTTATTAAACTGTCTCTTAGGTGTTGAAGTTTTACTGGAAGTTTCATCTGGGATTTTGGAACTGAGATCAGATTTGCTAGTGCTAGTAGTCATTTCTTTCACTGGTGTGGAATCAGGGATTGGGACAAATGACACTTTTGGAGCATCAAAAGCTGTTTGAAATGTATCATGGACATAGCTGTATGACACCCCTTTATGCTCATACACTGTACTTTCACAGTTCACTACATATTTGCTTAAAGAGTCAACTTTGTTCGAAGACTTTTTGTCTAGTGGTGTTTTCATATTGAGAGTGAGTTTATGCCGTGGAGACCCTTCTTTAGGGGTCCTATCACCAGTTACAGTGTTTTTAGGAGGAGCAGAGTCCTTAGGGTTGGCATTATCTAGCTGTTGCCCATTCAGGTTTATCTCCACAAAATCCTCTTCATCATCCACATTGAACCCTGAGTCTAAACTCTTTGATAACCCCTTGTTCTGATTAACATCACAGGGTAAAGCTTCCACAACATTGTTTAAATCAATGTTATTCTCGGCTACACCTCTTTCAGGTGTGAAAGTAAAATTGAAGTTCTTGTAAAAACTCTTCAACGAATCTATAATACTGTTTGTGTCTAACAAGTTCAACATTTTGTTGTTCTGTTTTCTTTCTTCAACCACATTGGTTGTAACGTAGCGCTTTTTCTTCAAAACAGATTTAACTCTGTTAGGGCTTTGTGTGACTTCGAGAGGCTTCATGCGATCATTGGTTTGGTCTATGTCAGCTTCAGAGAAATATGTTTTCCTCATGAAAGCTACGTGTCCGTTATTTTCAAAACCATCACAAGAGTATGATTTCTGTGCTTTGTCACACTTTCTTTGAAGTAAAGAGGTTTCTGTTTTGTTTGAATGTGATGATGATGAATCAGTAGAGGATGTCTCAGAATCACAGCTAAAGTTAGAATCCGAGCTGTTTGAGTCACAGGCGTAAAGCTTCCCACTGCCACGGGGCTCATTATTATTGTCTTTATCATGATTCTCATTAACATTTTCAGGTTGATCAGAAGTTGGGCTGTATTCAAATATCCCACTCCTATCATTTTTTGAATCCCCGTATGTGAGGATGGCAGACATGGTCTGCTGAGCCACATCTGCAGCATATTTAGGCATCCTGTCTCCAGAACCACACCATGAAAATCTATCAGTTCCTATATTATTCTTTTGCCTAAATCTATCACAGTAAGAACTATCAGGTCCATAAGATACAAAGCCTCTCTCAATATGAATATTATCTGTTTTGGTGCTGTTCAGTATATCCTCATGGAATGAGACTCTCTTCTTTTGAGAACTTGATCCACTCTGTGACTTTTTCCTACACCTCCTCCTATAAACAATATCTTCAGATTGGGATTTCTTTGGTTCATTTGTCCTCAGTGCAGGCGATTTGATATCATCCACACTGACTTTCTCACTTTCTAAAGCTTTTAACACTACATCTGGCAAGTTTTCATAGGCATTTGGTTTTTTATGGGCCTCGACAACTAATTCTGGAACTAAGTCGTCAGTGGCCCCCATGTTTTGATTGTCGATGTCGCTGCGAGTCATGATACTACTCGTGGTGCTTCTGATCATGTCCTGCGAGCAAGAGGCCGGCGCATCGTATATACTATCACAGGCTAATTCTTCAGTACCGATCAAACTGTGCGACATGAGCGCCTGACTGGTCGCTTCAGAAGCCTCGCTGTCCAAACATAACACGCCAGAATCACCAGGCGTGTCGGCCAAACTGCTCGTTGTGCTAGAAATGAGGTGACAGTTGCCTTGAAGACTCAGCTCGGTGGGCTTGCCCGCGCTTTCATCTTTGCCCTCCATCTTCATGTGTTGCGATGTATCCTCGCCGCCGCTCTTTGTCGCTGTCGCAACAATAGTGTCGTCTGTTCTATGACGACGTTTACTTTTATCGATCTCGTAGATTTTCATTTCTGCAGCCTTGTCCCCCGACATGTTTGATATTGGACTTTCACTTATTATTTTTTACCACTATAAATCACAAATTAATAAACAATATATTTAATTACTATTTAGCTGTCTTCATTATTAGTTTTATTTATAAAATTCACATAAAATACGACACAAACATGACATACACAAAGCAGCCATATTTAGCATTTTGACAGTTTTGATCAGTGTTGCCTTTGCCTTATCTTCAAAAGTAACCTTATCAAGAACAAAAAGTAACGTTTTAACATGAAAAGTAACGCATTTTTTAAATTTTCGTATTTTTATACAATATACCCACTTACTCGAATTTATTCGCTTACTTATTCAAACATTTCAGTTATTATTTCCTTTTTTTTCAGTTTATTTATTTAAGATGTTGCTATTCAAAAAAAAAATTAAATCTTCTTACAAAACCAAAAGTTATACGAAATTGCCTTATTCTCTCACCTTTGCTAAATCAAATTAACTATTATTTACCATTTCATGGAAAAGGTGTTCATATAATTTAGTTCAATTTAAAATATAGATCACTGTCCCGAAAAATAACGTAAAAGTAACTTATCTAAACAAGTAACGCAAAAGTAACGCAAGGGGTCAAAGAGTAACGTAAAACGTTACAAAAGTAACGTTCTGGCAACGCTGGTTTTGACATTTGTTATTTGTTTTTTTTTTACTAATGTTGCCATAAACCATGTTAATACAATGTTAAAAAAATGTAATAAATTTATAAAATGTCACTTTAAAAAAAAATCATTGATATATTAATTTATATGGAGGGATACATTGAATAAAATTAAGCGGACTATAAAAAAAATAAGTACCAATTAAAACACATTTTTAAAAAATATTTTCGTTTAAAAATCCTGCATTAGCTTTCAACTCACTTTTCTGTTAACTAAAGCGTGGAGTTTTTCTTTAACGAACATAAAGCTATATGGCTCATTCTCATTTTAGCTCAAATTTGATGGTCACACGGTTATATTTCCTAAACGGTTAAAGACAGAGATATGAATTGTGGATAGGTGGATAAAACATATATTAAGCTACAAAATAAATAAAGATTGTCATAATAGACGCAAAAAATAATACTAAAATTTAACATGAAAGGTCAAAATCGGGGCCATTTTTCGTATTCTCATGGTGTCACACTTTGCGTTTCAGTTAAACATTTGGGCACTACTTTAACAAATTTTCATGTATCTGTTTGTAAAATATACCAAAATTATCGCAAATAAATATACTTTAAGGTCTACAGGCTAAAAAAAAGTTTTCAGTATTATTTTGAATTTAAAATAATATAATGCGGCGGTCACACGATTTTAGGTGCTTTAGATTTGCGTAGTTTAACGGCTGCTGTGAAACATAAAATCAACAATCCAATGCAGAGTTCGATTCATTTCAATGATGGCCATGTTCTGCAATCGTAGAAGTAGGATTTAGGACTTATCGAGCCGTGGAAAAAAATATATTTGCTAAGTTTCAATTTATTCATGGGTGTACCAATCACTTGCATGGACAACATTTTTATGCATTGTATTTTAGTTATTTAATTAAAAGCTAGCTTTTCGAAACGCCAAAATGTGCGAAATAAAGATGTAGTATTTAATTTTATACATTATACCTAAACTTTCCAGAATTTCACCAAAAAGGGATATTTTCGTCACCAGCGTGGCATCACCTTCATAGCGTTTTTTACCATGAAGGTGATTTTTGAGCCACGAAAGTGATTTTTATGTATTGTTTTCTTTTGAAAGGGCCTTTTAACCTACTTAAAAGTACTGTATCTGTTATGTTAGGGTTTTAATACATACAAACTAAATTTCTGACTAATAAAAAAGTAAAGTGAATGGTAAAGTAATATCTCAAATTACGCATATTTTCTTTTGTAGTGAGGTTTGTTTTTACGTTAAATGTCGTTTTATTGTACATATTTGGTAGATTTATTCTTTAAAAAGGGTTTTACTTGAAAAAGTTGTAAAAAAATAATGACTGAATCACTTTCGTGGCGTCGAAAATTTCAAAACAGTTTTTCTTCGAAATGAAACGTACGATTTAAATCATTTATATAAAAGTTTACTCGTGTTATCCAGCTCTATACAATATTATACATAAACATTACATATAAGCAATAAATAAGAATTGCCATGAAGGTGACGATGAGAATCGATTCCATGAGAATGAGCCATATAGATCATTCACAGTTATTTTACCTCTAGCCCTTACATTGGCTAGCCTGAAAATAATGTTGCCATGTCAGGTGAGTATTGACTTCCCATTTTTAACCAACTACAAAATGGCGAATTACTTTTTTCTTCCACAACCCCCTCAATATGGAAATCAAATGTATAAAATTTAAAATACAAGATGGCCGCCATTCAAAATAGTGAATTACGTTTTGCGTTGGGGGCGGGGGTTTTTTAATTTTTTTTATTTAATTCACTTGTAAGTATTATTTTACAATGATGTGTGTACTTACATAAATTTCCTGTTTCGAACCTACCTAATATTTTATATCATATTGATAGTTCGCAGTAACCACTTGTTCATATTATGTTAACCATCCGATATTGTCTATAATAAATTCTTTTTCTTCAAAGGAAATTGGTAAAGCTTGGGATTATAATAATAATTATTAGAATAGAATAGAATAGAATAGAAATACTCTTTATTGTGGACCAACATATTTACAAAACACTAATAAAATTGAATTGAAAGGAACACAAACTAATACATATATGATAAGGTAACTTAAAATTAGAGCATAAGTTTGGTCTACAATGGGCGGCCTTATCGCTTTAAGCGATCTCTTCCAGGCAACCGCATTTTTAAATGGATATTATATGCAAGGAAGAGTAGGGTTCTCATGCGAAATAATAATAAAGGTACTTAATTTAAAAAACCTATTAACACATACTAGAATATATGATATACATACTTACATAATATTAAACATACAGAATTATATAAATGTAATAAACAATAATATATACCTAAAATACAAACATACTTAAAATAAAAATACATAGTATATTAAAATACATATTTTAATAATAATATAAATTAAAATAATACATATTTTTAATATAAATTTAAATAAGATAATATTAAGTTTGTGACAAGTAGTAGTCTTTAAGTTTGGTTTTAAAATGTTCGAGCGTTTTAGCGCACCTGATAGGGACAGGAAGTGCGTTCCACAGGTGGACGGCGTGATAAGTAAACGCCTTAGCATTGTACTTAGAGGCAATAGTAGGGGTTGTGAACATAAGAAGATAGTTATTGGAAGAGCGAAGATTTAGCGAGTGTGAATCAGATACAAATTTAAAACGTTCCTTTAGATATGAAGGTGTAGAAGGATTAAAAAGAATATTATAGAGAAGAGAGAGAATGTGAGTATTCCGGCGAAGTCTGATCGGTAACCATTTCAGCTTACTGCGGTACTCAGAAATGTGATCATATTTACGCAACCCAAATATGTACCGGATGCAGAAATTTTGCAGTCGTTCTAATTTATTAAGCTGTTCTTGGGTTAAGTCCAGATAGCTAGCGTCCGCATAATCTAATATGGGCAGAAGAAGAGACTGTGCAAGGGCAGTTTTAGTGGTAATCGGCAGGAAGTTGCGAAGTCGTCTCATAGATCCCGCTGAAGCGTATATTTTCCGACTTACTTCTGTTATTTGAGTGTCCCATGATAGGTGGCTGTCAACATATATTCCCAAATTTTTGACTGATTTGCTGATCGGAATTACAGTACCGTCAAAAATTACTTGGGGCAGTCGGAACCAGTCAAGCTTCGAAATCATCCGAGAACTACCAATAATGATCGTCTGGGATTTAAGCGGGTTCACACTGAGCCCATAGGACTTACTCCAATCCAGAATGTGTTGTAGATCACTATTGGTAGTCTCAATGGCCGATTCGATGTCATCGACTGGGGCCTGAGTGTATATTTGTAGGTCGTCTGCGTAGAGGTGGTAGGAAGAAGATAATTTTAGTGAAATAGAGTTTATGAAGATAGCGAAGAGAAGGGGAGAAAGAACGCCGCCCTGTGGGACACCGGCAGTCGTATTACACCATGATGAGAACTTTCCATCAATGCGAACACGCTGCCGACGGCCAAACAGGTAACTGCGAAACCACTCAATAGCCGAAGAAGAGATGTTAAGAGAACGAAAGAGACTGAGAAGGATTTCAAAATCCACGTTGTTAAATGCGTTACTAAAATCGAGTAGTGATAGTACAGTTAAATTTCCCGTGGCCATACCAAAGCGTAGGTCTTCTGTAATTTTGACTAGCGCAGTAACGGTACTATGACCACGACGGAAGCCAGACTGAAAAGGATTTAAGAGAGAATTACTAATAAGAAAGGAATTTAGTTGATGGTGCACAAGACGTTCTAGGACTTTAGAAAGAAAAGGAAGAATAGAAATAGGTCGGAAATCAGAGAAAGATGCAGGATGCGATTTTTTAGGGAGTGGAATGATTTGTGCTTCTTTCCATATTGTCGGAAAAGTAGCTTCGGTTATGGAGGAATTAAGGATATGACAAATAACCGGCAAAAGTTCGTCAAGAATGAGAATTACCATTTTGCGACTGATGCTATCACTACCCACCGCATTAGATGAGATAGAGTGGATACTTTTCTTAACATCACCCTCGGAGAATTGTTTAAAAATAAAAGAAGAATGGTCAGGAGCGGGAATTGATGATAATTGAGAGATTGTTGCTGCCTTCACTGGGCCATCGAAATTAGAAGAGGAAGAGAAATGTTTGTTAAGAAGGTCTAAATTTAAGTCTCGGGGCAAGTTATCTTGCCGTGATTTCCCAACTCCCAAAGACCTGAGAAACTTCCACACTTTGGCGGGGTCATCGTTTTGGACGGAGTCATGAATGTGCCGGCGTTGCGCATCCCTACACACCTTGTTGCACTTATTACGACGCATAGAGTACTTACTTTTATTAACGTCGGTAGGTTTCAATTTATATTTAGTTTTAGCAGCACATTTCTTTTGCATTAGACAGCGGATTTCGGTACTGATCCACGGAGCAGGTAAATGTTTAATTTTGATCGGTCTTACGGGGGCATGTTTATCGTAAAGATCGATTAAGGTAGCATTAAAGAATTCGATTTGTTCATCGATGGATTTTGTCTCAACAATCCCGGACCAATTTAATTCACTTGCATCTTTACGTAAGGCTTCCATGTCGATACCACCAAAACTACGTTGCAGAAGGACTGTGGGCTTGAATTTAGGCGGGCGGATTTTATAAGCAACATATATAAGATCGTGGTAGGAGAAAGCATCCGCCGCACACTGGCCATGATCTCTGACAAAATCAGGAGACGAAACTAGAATAAGATCTAAGAGAGAAGGCGTTGAATTTGGAAAATTATGCGTCGCATGTAGTGGAAGAATAGATAGATTGTTTGCCCTTGCAATTGATTGAAAGATCTTAGATCGGGAGTCCTGTTTAAGAAGGCATGTATTAAAATCGCCCATGATAATAGTATGGTCGTATAATGGACAGAATGACTCAAGAAGACTTTCAAAAGAAGAAAAGAAATTTATGCGTAAGGATGGACAGTAATAGACACCGAGAAGAATTTTGGTATGTGAAAGGACAATTTCGATTAAAAGATGTTCGCCCGCACTTGGAGGAGGCGGCTGAGCCGATGTACTCACTATGGAGAACGGAATGTGCGATCGGAGATAAATGGCAACACCGCCACCACCGCTCCCAGTGCGGTCGTTTCGAATGAGTTGAAAACCAGGAAGCATGTAAGAAGCATTAGGAAGACAAGGCTTGAGCCAGGACTCTGAAACTAGGATAGCATGTATATTATTATTATCAAAAGACGCTAGCATATCTGTAAAATGAGCCGGAATACTTTGAGCATTGAAGTGTAGGACATTCAAGTTCTTAGAACTACTACTTAATATAGAACCTAAAGAATCTGACAGGGAAGGAAGACTCTGGAAGCTGCAGTCAGCACTGCTGTCTGTGTTTGTAGATGAACAGGACACAAAATTAAGGTCGTCATCACTGTCAGATTCACCAGAACATATATTATTCATATCTATAAATTTACAGTATAATATAATAAATACTCAAATAAAATATATAAATAAATATTATAATAATAATAAATATATATTTATATAATAGAATAAAGTCTGATTAAATTCCAACTGTGGCTGCTTATTATAAACGGCCACCCACCGTTGAGTGAAGGTATAGGAAAAATATACAAAAACAACACACACTACAAATAATTTAAAACAGATCAGGTTAAATTCTATTTCCGATTGGGCAGTTACACTAAATTTTTGTTAAAAAAGAAAAACACAATAACAATTAACCAAATAAACAATATTTACATAAAATTGTTATAATCATTTAAATTTTGGCAAATGTTTAACATGTACGACACACATTTTAAATCGGTGTAGTAAAAGAAAAATTACGTAGTTGTCAATGTCATTGAAAATTTGACAGTTGACAGTTACTAATCTGTCAAGTACCTGTGATTTGAGATTGACAGCAAAAAGAAAATAATAAATTTTATACACAAACACAAAAATAACAGGTATACCGACATGGTTAAAAATAAATTTTGAGACGAAAAATAGTGCAATCGTTAAAGGAAGTTACTTGGTCATCTACCCTGCAACAATTTAAGCCCAATCGGAGATATTACAAAAGAAAAACTTACCTAGGACATGCACACAACTTACAACTAACAAGAACAGCCGAATAACACTACTTTTTGGCTATGCGTTTGGTCTTCACCGGAGCCGCAGACGCTGGTACCGCAAGTGACGAGGCCACTTTCGTAGCCGGCGCAGTTTTCGGCTTATCCTTTGCAGGAATAGCGTCGAGTTCAGCCTTACTATAGACCCGGTGTCGCGTCCCATCAGCGCCGAGCACGTACACGTAGCCTTCCCGTGTCCAACATTTTGCGACCCCAAATCTTTGACGAGCAGCCATGAAGGCGTCGTGACGAGTCTTTGTGAGGAATTCCGATAAAGTGATACCGGAACCCTTTAAACCTGTCTTGGACGCCCAGACTTGCCCTCTCAAAGCCATATCGCGGAGCTTAAAGAGTATCGGCCGGGGCCTGCCAGTAGTGCCAGCACGACCCATTCTCTGAGATCTGCTAATGTCGTCCACAGTAAATTTAGCCAGCTTCAAGCGATCTACTAGTGCCTTAACTACCACTGCATTGGTATCTTCATTAGGCGCCTCTGGTATTCCATGCAGCAGCAATATTTTTCGGCGTCCATTCATTTCAAGCTGATCAGCTTGTCTGGCAAGCACCTCAATCTGGGTTTGAAGGGCCCGAAGTGATGTCATCACAAAAGATTTGAACTCTGCGAACTCATGTGCCAATGTGTCACAATCTCCGGTCGGGGTGCCAGGTGTGGAGGCTTGCCTCTCCTCAAAAGCTTCCATCCTCTTCGCGAACATCCCCATCATGGAGTTAAGGCTTTCCTGGATTGTGTCCATCCTGTGTTGTGTATCAATAATTGTGGACTGTGGGCTGAAACTGTGTGACTAGATGTGTTGTTATCAAAAACAGGAGAAAACACTCACTGGTAGGTGTTTAAATACCACAAGTGCATTAACACAAAAATAATTGCATATTATGCACTATTTGTATTTTTTAGAATAAAAATAATTAGGAGCTTTAAAAACCAAACTTTCTTTTTTTTTTAAAACAACTTTTTTTATTAAAACAACGAGTACAAGTAACCTTATCAAGTACAAAAAGTAACTTTTGAACAAGAAAAGTAACGCATTTTTGAAAATTTTACACAATATACACAGTTGAATAGAAATACGCTTACATATTCTAACATTTCGGTGATAATTACTAATTTTTCAGATTATTTAAATAAGAAATTGCTAATCAACAAAAAAAAATCCTTTTCTAAACCAGATAATCTAAATGCTAAATCAATAAATTATCTATTATTTTCTATACCATTACAAGGAAAAAGATTCATTAATTATAAGGTTCAATTTAAAATAAAGACCTTGAAAAGTATCGTAAAAGTCATCTAGACACGAATACAAAAGTAACTCAAAGGGTGAAAAAGTAACGTAAAACGTAACAAAAGTAACGATCTGGCAACATTTTGACAATAATGCAACATAAAGAAAATAATTTTGACATCTGTCAGAGGTAAAATAACTGTGAATGATCTATAGATCATTCACATACTTTTGTATTCGTGTCTAGATGACTTTTACGATACTTTTCAAGGTCTTTATTTTAAATTGAACCTTATAATTAATGAATCTTTTCCCTTATCGTATAGAAAATAATAGTTAATTTATTGATTTAGCAGAGACAAAAAAATAAGGCAATTTTGTATAACTTTATCTGGTTTAGAAAAGGATTTTTTTGTTGATTAGCAATTTATTATTTTAATAAACTGAAAAATTAGTAATTATCACCGAAATGTTAGAATATGTAAGCGTATTTCTATTCAACTGTGTATATTGTGTAAAATTTTCAAAAATGCGTTACTTTTCTTGTTCAAACGTTACTTTTTGTAATTGATAAGGTTACTTGTACTCGTTGTTTTAATAATTATTATTTTAATCAAAAGCTTTACAAATGCCCATAAACTCAATTTCCTTTGAAGAAAAAGAATTTATCTATAACAATATCGGATGCTTAACATAATATGAACAAGTGGTTACTGCGAACTATCAATAATATGATATAAAATATTAGGTATGTTCGAAACAGGAAATTCATGTAAGTACACACATCACTGTAAAATAATACTTACAAGTGAATTAAATAAAAAATTAAAAAACCCCCGCCCCCAACGAAAAACGTAATTCACCATTTTGAATGGCGGCCATCTTGGATTTTAAATTTTATACAGTGCCCTTTCATTTGATTTCCATATTGAGGGGGTTGTGGAAGAAAAAAGTAATTCGCCATTTTGTAGTTGGTTAAAAATGGGGAAGTCAATACTCACCTGACATGGCAACATTATTTTCAGGCTAGCCAATGTAAGGGCTAGAGGTAAAATAACTGTGAATGATCTATAAGTGCAACTCTTATAATAATAGTTTTTCGTGACATCAATACTATTTTTAAGTGAAAGAAAACCACGCTTTGATAATTAAACAATTATTTGATACTGGTAACTTTCAAAGATTTTTAATCTGTGCACGGTGTTGCAAGCTAAATAGAACTTCCATAAGCGAAGGGTAAAATTTGATATTTTTCATACAGTCATACAGATCCATGTTCTGTGTCCTGTGTTTTGATCCGAGATCATGATTTTAAGCCGGATGTACATCGCGTTTTTTGGCGTGGTTTAAAAATTCAACTAAAACATCGCAAAAATTTTCACAAAACACTGTCAAACTACACTTTTTGTTTGCTCCAACAACATTTTTGCTTTCCATACCCGATGGAAAGCGCGTAGGTACAACAAAACATAATAATATTATCAATTATCACTATTCATCAAAATCGCCAAGAATTTTGTTGAATGTTGTCATGTTCTTGATGAATGTTGTCATGTTCTTGTTGAATGTGTAGACCAAATCACAGACGAGGCTTTTAATTGGTCCACGTCTTGTTATAAAAAAAAGTAAAATATTGCTGGTTAGCAAGCATTTGAAATTTCCTTGAATTTGCCATCGGTTAAAAATTAAATCCTTCAGGCATGAGTCATTAAATCATCAATAAATTAAATTTTAACATCAGAAAAAGTTTTTGTAAAATTTTATTTATTAAAATAAAAATAAATATTCTGCGTAAATTGTTAATTTGAAAATTTATATGGTATCACTTTTTAGCTGAGAGCGCGATTTTTGTTGCGGTTTTGGGGTTATGTTGATAATTTTGTGTTATTTTTGATAAAATAATCATCCATATCAAGTGTTTTAATGTAATTCTACGCAAATAAATACAATGGAAAGTGCTAGAGTGTTGTTTTTCTTAATTGTTTGTGTGTGTCTAAGCTACAGTGCTAAAATAAACACCCCAAGAGTGCTTCTCCCTTGGTTCGAAGAAACAAAAGTGAATTTCACGTTTGAAATCATCGAGGGGGGATGTTACACATGGTTTGTATCCTCTACTATCATGTAATAAAATCTGGTAAACATAGAAAGTAATTTCATTATGTATTTGTAGGACTTTGTCACGCGATGACATCATTGACTTGGAAGCCTTGTACGAAGATACTTGGGGTCACTGCTCGCGAGCGGCACGCGTTTCAGTGAGCCAGACATGTATTCCACCTGGTTCCGTCATTATTCTGGCCGAAGAAGTGAACACCGGCGAAATACTTCGCGGCGATGTTGACATAGACAAAATAGATCATCTTGAAGTCATGAGTACAACATGGAATTTGTTTTTAGAAGAAGCACCAGAGGCTTTTGAAGTGGTTGCTTATGACGAACAAGGGAATAAGTTCTCTACACTTGATGGCCTGAGTTTTACTTGGAGTATTGAGAACCTGGGTAACAATGTTGGTGAAGATCTGTTGGTTAGGTAAGTATTATGGAATACCATTGAATTCTTTAACATAGATAACAAGTTCCAAGACAACTGAGAAGAGTGTTTGAGATATTTTTGTAAAGTTCTTGCATAAAATGAGTAGGTATAATGCTGAATTAGTATTTAATATTTTTCACGAAATCTCATAGTCATTATCTTTCACCATTCTTCTCTGTCATCTCATAATATGCATAATATCCTCTTTTCCGCAGTTTATGCCCTTTAAGGTGTCTCTTTTGCATTATTTATAGTCTAAGCACATTTACTTAACCTTTAATTACTATCAACTTTGAAGTAACATAATAAAATTTAAATTCATGTGTATGTCGCTTTCAACCAAGTGTTGTAAAATTAATTAAGACCACACAAACCACTACCACCATTAAGACCTATACAAAAATTATCTTATATTGCAGCTTAGTTCGATGGAAAGACACAGATTACGAAGCTCCACCAGGAGTGACTGAACTAGAAGCTAAAGGTCTCCGATCCTACTTAGCTCTATTGTACGGTCAAGCTATGGGCCAGTGCCGAGTGACAGTATGTCTCGGTAAAATATGCACTGATTTCAAGCTGTCGATAGTTGCCAGTGTGGTACTGACTCCGGCCACCGCGTTGATTGCACCTGGAGATACTTTGAGATACAGGTATTACTTTTTTTTATTTATGTGGTGTGGCTGTGGTTTCACTGCACTGTGGCCATGCTTGGACTATTGTGTATGCCGCTTATTATGGTGTGATTGACCCTAGCAGCTTCTAGAAAGTGCTGAATTTTCCTTGAGGTCATCTATATAAGCTGAGAAGGTGCTGTCCCAGAATAGAGTATTAGTAAGACTGAGTTGTCTTAACACTTTGGCTGCAGCTGTTTTTAAGCGATTGAATCCAATCCTGTGTAGCAAAACTTGCACACTACTTTTACAACAACAGACAAAGCCTAGCTAATCTAGCCTATTAGTATTTTGACTTTCTGGTTGGTTGAATTATGTCGTGTTTTTGTGAGCTGATGCTACAATACTGGGCGTAATTTCCGTCACTCCGGATAGTACAAAAAAAGTCACCACAGCTAAAGTGTTAAAAGACAGAAGCCAGAGAAAAGACATTTACTATTGCTATTATATTATTATGTAAGTTAGCATAACGAACTTGGCTTGATACGCTACCGCGTGTCTACATGTGGCACTTGTTAAAATCTCTGGGTCTAATTAAGTTGTTTCCAAACATTTGAGTTTGAATTAAATTATTTCAGGGTTGTAAGAGCGCGCGCCGGCCGGCTCACTATCCAAGACATAACTGACACCCTCTACTACCTAAAAGTGCCTAACATTGACATAGCTCAGCTAGAAGACTCGGTCAGCCTTGTCCGAGGCACAGAAATCGGCACCACAAATGTAGTTCTCTATTCAGGATCCACAGAAGTAGCCACAGCATTTTTGACTGTAGTCGAACCATATAGCATTCGAGTCACTTTGAGACCACCAAACTTATTGATCAAAGGAGATGTATTTTTAGTACACTGTGTGCTGCTTGACGAAGCAGGGCATCCTTTAACGTCTGGTGATGAAATATTGATCAGGCTCTCAGTAGACGGAGAGGCTAATGTTGAACTATTGAAGTCAACGGAAAATGGAACAGTAACCGACGCAGTAGCACATAACTCAGGACCGTTTATTGTGACAGCTAGATTGCATTCTATTTCTGGTAGACAAGTTACACGGAAGGTTGAAGGGCAAGTGAGTGCTTTTGTAGTGGATCCACTTGAGATAGTGCCTCCAGAGTTGTTTGTGGCGTGGACAGAGAATATTCAGGAGATAATGTTGAAACACCGTGGTGGTGGTGACGAGCCGGTTGTGTGGTCACAGACAGGCGAAGGTCGTGGACCGCTCAGCGTAGCGCCATCTGGAGCATTGACTATCAGAGGAGAGGGAGACATCAGCGTTAAAGTGCAGCTAGAGAAGTATCCACACGTGCAAGCTGTTGGGAAAGTGTGGGCAGCGCCGGCAGAATACATTCAAGTGTCGACTTCAGGAGTCGCCCGTGTTGGACGCCCGCATCACCTGCACGTAGCACTGACAGCCACTCATCCAGACACCGGCGAGTTGTACAATTTCCACACGTGCAACTGCGCGTCGTTTGCAGTGTCACTACTCGAAGGTCCCGAGCCTCACAACGTAACAGCTGCCACGTGGGTTCCGCCGGCTGACGGGGCGTGCTGCGTTCTAGAAACCACTTACACTACAAGAGGCGTGTCTACAGTGCGAGTGTCGCGTGGACGAAGTGGTGACGTTGCGCGAGTGTCAGTTCGTGCTGCGCCTGCTTTACTGTGGCCTACGCGTGCTGCCGCTCTCCGAGGCTCCAGTCTGCCTGTTTTAGCAGAAGGCGAGGCCCTCACTCCACAGTCCTCCGAACCACGTACGGTTGAACTCACAGTACGAGATGGCGCTCCTCCGCACCGATACCCCGACGTCCAATTATTCACAATGAAATGCCGTAAAAAGGGTGACGCCCTGACGGAACTGATATCACACGCTGATGATGAATCTGAATCGGTACAATTGGAAGTGTCATGCGCACAGCACGTTTCCAGAGTAAGACTAGAGGCACTTGATGCGACGAGAAACTGCAGTGGTGGACCGAAGATTTGGCTACGACCTGGCTCTGAAGTCTCAATAGGAGTAACCCTGCTAGACTCCATAGGAAGGGAATTGCTCGACGAACGCGGACCTAAAGTATCATGGGAAACTGAACCTAAACACGTCGGGATAGAGTACCGATCGACCGACAGGCTCTTTATCGAAACGCATCCAGACTTCGCGCCCGTTCCTGTCCCTTACAAGTACTACCAGTTGGTAATCGCTGATGAGAGAGCTGTGGGTTGGAGTGGGACTTTAAAAGCGAGTATTCCTGAGGCTACAGCTAGTATACAAGCGATAGTTGTGGCGCCTTTGGAGTGTAGTCCATTAAAAGTGAACATAGCTTGGGAAGGCGACACTTTAACTAATGTAACTAAAGTAACGGGTGGCAGTGGACGTTACACAGTGGAAGCGTCAAAAGGAGTGTCAGCTTTGGTGGAGAATGGAGCTTTATCTTTGGCAGTGCCGGGACCAGGCAGTTACGACTTGGTGATTAATGATCAATGTGTGGCTGGAGAAAAACAAGTTGTTGAGGTAAGCATGCTATTTACAAAATTGGTTCAGTCATACCTAAATTCCCTCTATCATTTGTCAAAGAGATTAATGTACACTAGTGAAAATGGTAGCCTAACTGGTTTATCATCTGTAAAGTGCTATTCTGTGACGAATTGAGTGTCATGAGGGCTCCCTGTTAAGCGGTGGACAAACATTATGTAGTCTGATGATGAAAGTGTACTTCTTTATTCAAAAATTTACATTACATTCTCAGAAGTAGAATGTATAGGATGACAGATGTAGTCTTGACATTTCTTAGAAATCCCGCTGAATATCGCACGCCGTGCTAGACACGAAGATTTTAAGTTTTATGACCTTTTTTTTACACAACAAAGTAAGAAGACGAACAAGACACTCTCCTGATGGTAAGAGATAACGATGCCCATAATTAGTACAGTGCTACCCAGTATTTTACAAAGGTAACATTGTGGGTGCACTACGCCAACTAAAAGCTTGTTACTTGAGAGTCATAAGATGTTAAGACTCTTCAGCCCAGTAATTTCACTAGCTACAGTGCGCTCCTACCGATGCACAGGAATGTTTGCACATCACTGCTCAGATGGTAGAATAACTGGTACTGTTGAAGTTCCCACCTAGTCGACATCCTGCAAAGGAATTCTACCCCTGGTATATTGTCAATATCCCTATATTTTTAAACTTTTTCCACAGGTATACATAGAAGAAGTCCTAAGCGTGGAAGTGTCAACCTCTCGCGCAGTGGGCGTTGGCTCATGCGTGCCCATATCAGCATTAGTTCTGGGAGTGTCACATAGATATCTAACCACCAACCGAGAGCCAGAATGGAGGTCGTCCGGCGACATTGTTGTTAAAGGAGATCTACTCTGTGGCGTTAGAGAAGGCAGTGGACGGGTTAGGGCGGCGTTTGCTGGTGTTTGGAGCCCTGAAGTTGAGGTATGTTGAATTTGAGCTCTAAGTTAAGGTAGTAGGGGTGAAATTGTGTTGTTTATTTGTGAGAGCATATTGAAATTTGCGCTGCTATTTGTGGAACAGTTGACCTGTTAGAAATTCATACTAGCCATATTATTTTTATTTTATTTTTATTTTATTTTATTTTTTAATCACTTCGTATTTTGTATAAGCAGATGTTATAGTTTAAAATCTTTAGTTTGATTGATAAATGCACCAACTTAAACACTGACTTTTGACATTTATTGCTATAAAACCACAGATTTAAGAGAAAATTAGTTTTTAATTTTATAACTTTTAGGTTATGTCGATAAGTTCTTTGAAACACTTATCCAACAGTATTTTTATCTTAATTTTTGGTACATTTCGCGTGTGTTTAGCCCCGCTGTAACTACTTTTTTTAACAGCTCGACTAACACCGGCGCTCGAGTACGGGATAGACTGAAAATCAGCGCTGCGCAGTGATTTCTGTGCCGCATTAAGCTGAGTCTATCCCCATTGGCAGAATAGATTGATTGAATTTTGTTTTTTTTTATTTGTGTCTGTATATTTTCTGTTATTTTTCGACTGTTAATAAAATGCTTTTTATCTTTATCTTTTAGGTGTTCGTATTCCCGCCCTTAGAGATAGTCCCGAGTAAAGCGTCGTTACCGCCGGGCGCCCGGTTACAACTGAGACATCACGGCGGACCGCCACATCATCTGGCTTCCTTGCATTACACTTTGTTGCATCCTACTGACACTTTGGAGGTAAGAATATGTTATGGTTGTCTGGAAGAGATCGCTATTAGCGATAAGACCGCCAATTGTTACACTGTTTACATTACAAATTGTATTTAGTTCTAAGTTCTTGTAAGTTGTATCTCACCAAAAACATTCTGTTAAAAACTAGCCAAGTCTCGATGGAGCTGCTTGTTTATCTCTAAAAAGTAATGAAATCTAGACAAAGTCGTGCCAAGTATAAGGTTCCTTACTGCGATTTCTTTATTATTATAGTTAATGTTGTGTGACTTGGCCGTTGAAGGGTACACAAGGGTACAAAACCAGATGCTCCATGACACTTGGATAGCCTAAACATAATTATTGAAATACGCCTAAGTATTATTGAAATACGCAGCTTTATCAAGCCTACAATTGACTGATTATCCAATCAACGTTTTCCAAGTGGAAATTTTCTATCGTGAATGGGTAGCGGACAGATTGGTGCAATAGTGTCATGGAGCACCTGGTATAATACCCTTGTGTACCCTTCAACGGCCAAGTCACACAACATTAACTATAATAATAAAGAAATCGCAGTAAGGAACCTTATACTTGGCACGACTTTGTCTAGATTTCATTACTTTTTAGAGATAAACAAGCAGCTCCATCGAGACTTGGCTAGTTTTTAACAGAATGTTTTTGGTGAGATTTCACTTATTTTTGTAGAAACGCTATATTATAAGGTTATCAGAAATACAAACCGTAAGCGCGTTTTAAAATACAGTCAGCGCCATCTAGATACGTGTGCGTTCACTCTTAGTCCAATGCATCATAATATTATACCGGGAAGTGGGCCTAATTAAACTTGCAAGATTTAATTACAGACAGACAGACCGACAGGTGAAAGTGAATAAAAGCTTGTAGTAAAGGCGGTATGTCGATCTCTTCTAATACGAGTAGTTTGGTTGGGCTCTTATTTTAGTTGGCCACGCTAGATATCGCCTGATCACAACTGACGATTTACGACACATATACACACTCACATATACATATACTATGCCTTAAATATATTTTGAATTAATAAGCAATTTAAACCATTGACTGCAAATGTAACTTTGTAATCCTGTACATTTATATGAGATTACAAAGTTATTTATGCAGATAAATTATCTCGAAAACGAGATCGAAATTGCATGTTTTTTTAGTTTTCCTATGGCTTATGCAATAAATTCTAAGTATGTACCAAATTTCAGCTCTCTGAGTTTATGGGAAGTACTAGTTCTATTTTGATGATCATGAGTGAGTGAGTGTCGAAAATGCGAAACTTTGCTTTCGCTTAACTTCGGAACTTAATGACCTACAGACTTGAAATTTTGGATTTTAAGTATGTAATTATAGCTTACTGGATGACGAAAATTTCTGTGTTCTGGTCTTATCCAGAGGTTCTCAAATAGGGGCCTGAAAATGCGACGAAATGGTTCCTGTAAAGATGGTACGGCAGTGCTTGCTTCGCGCTCGACTTGGCGGGGGCACTGCCGTGCCCCCAGATCAATAAAGTGTTATCCATCTTTTATATTAGCTCAAGCTCGCTTCGTGCTTGAGTGGGGACAGTGGACTAGCAAACGCAGCATAGGACGTCCACCCACAAGGTGGACAGACGACCTTATAAAGGTCGTCGGAAGACGCTGGATGCGGGTCGCATCCAACCGGTATATATGGAGGTCCAAAGCGAAGGCCTATGTTCAGCAGTGGACGCTCTATGGCTGAGATGATGACGATGATGATTACTATCTCAAGGAAAATGGTCTTCGCTAATTTTATTTTTTTAAAGCCTGTTCAAACCTCAGTGATATTCTTTACCGCGTACTGTAGGGAATATCTTCTTTCTTTTTACTCTTTCCCACTTAAGACTACGATAAACTACGGCGGGCCGCACCGCTTAACATTATTTTACAAGCTTTTATTTACTTTCACTTGTCTGTTGTCTGTCTGTCGGTCTGTCTGTCTGTCTGTCTGTATTCAAATCTTGCAAGATAAATTTGACCCACTTCCCGGTGTCCGATTGAGCTGAAATTTTGCATGCATGTATAAATCAGATGACAATGCAATATTATTATGACATGGAGCTGATCTGATGATGAAGCGGGAAGGTGGCTATAAGAACTCCGTAATTAAACGACGTAACCCCATCGAGTTTGGGCTCATTTGATTTGTGTTGACGAGGACTTTATGGTAATAATAATAAAAGCTTGTTTTAAAATTTAAAATTTTACTTGTTCCTGCATTATTTTCGTATTATATTATTATAGGCTGAATAAGCATGTTAATTATCCAGCCTTTAATAATTAAATAAGAGATATAATATGTCTTACATTAAGTTTTTTTCTGACAGATTGATATGATTGTAGAATAGAATAATACTTTAATTACAAGAAAACTCACTGAGCTAGATATATATATAATGCTTCGTAAAACAATCGGCGGTTTTATTAGGCAATTGATTGATTTGATTGTATTTAGTGATTATATTGACAATATATTTTATTTTGTTAGGTATCATCATCGGGATCTGTTCATGGAGTATCGCTGGGTACGGGTCGAGTGAGGTTGGTTGCTCTCGATGCTAATCATGTTGAGATGGCCAGCGCAGAGTCTGAAGTTGAGGTAAATGCTTCATTTATATGAATAAAACAATTAATATAAGAAAAAATAAATGAGGAAAGAAAACACAAAGATCCTATCCCTGTCACCATTTATGGACATTTTGGTCACATGATTTTCTTCCCTCATATTATGCCCATTCAGGCCAATCTTCCACTCTTCAATTTCTCTGGCACTGGTGCAATTTTCAACACGGTAAAGAGATATACAGTAATTTAACTCCCTAGAAGCAGTTGAACTTAATAATAATAATAAATCATTTATTTCAGGCAATAGTACACTGCCACAGACGCAGTGTACCAGAGGCCCATATCATATATACCTTACAGACTAACATACATAAAAATTTTATAAACTTAAAAACTAGGTCACACGTAGCGCCGGCGACGTGTTGCGCGCAGAGTCAGCAGGAAGTCGACCTCGAAATTTCCGAAACACGACTCCCTGCGGCCAGAAGTCCTCCTTCATGAAGGAGACTTAAGGTCGCGTGAGTTTGCAACGCGGTCGACAGGGATCGGCAAGAAGCGAGGTGCCGAATAGACGTTTTTATGCAGTAAGCTTCCGAATAATGGTTGTGAAATATTAAATATTATAAAGTATTTAATTATTTTTGATATTTTGAGTAATTCACAATAGTAACGCCTATTCGGCACCTCGCTGCCTACCGAACCCTATCCACTTGATTGCAAACTCAAATTACTATATATCTCTTTGCCGTGCTTTCAAGCTTCAATTGTTCTAAATTGTATAATTTGATTTCGCCAGGTTATACCAATATCAGGGCTGCGCGTGCGCGCATCGACGCAGACACTTCGGGTGGGTGCGACCGCTTCGTTGTGGATAGAAGCGGGCACGCTTCGTTCCGCTTCGCTCGCTTCGTTGCACCCGCCGCCGCGCGTCGTGTTCTCACTGCGCGACTCCACTGTGGCTCGGCTTTATACTACGCATGTCGATGGTAAGATACACGTTATTATAATAGACTGTTGACTAACACTGCGGTTGGGTGCGACCGCTTCGTTCGAAGCGGGCACGCTTCGTTCCACTTCTCTCGCTTTTATTTACTTTCACCTGCCCGTTGTCTCTCTGTCTGTAATCAAATCTTGCAAGTCAAATTTGATCCACTTCTCGGTTTCTGATTAAGCTGAAATTATGCATGCACATATAATTGGATGACAATGCAATATAATTATGACTTCGAGCTGATCTGATGATGGAGCTGAAAGGTGGCCATAGGAACTCTGTAATTAAACGACGCAACCCCATTGAGTTTGGGCTCATTTAATTCGTCTTGACGAGTACTTTGGTGCTAGATGGTAGTGAATATAAGTGATATAAAATACAAGATTGTTTTTAAAAAGTTGTTTTTTAAATTTCCCTTGTTTTTAAGTTAAAAACCCTATATTATTATGAAATTTAGTTATTCAAATGTGCAGCAAAACACATTAAATTATATCCAGTATACCATAATTTGTTACTTTCAGACAAACTGGACAGAGCCGTAGCAGAAGGCCTATCAGTAAGAGTGGTGCCACTGAAAGCCGGAGTCATCACCATAGATGTTCGAGTTAGAAACCTCGGACAAGCATCCGAAACTAGATCCTGGGACAGCACCATAGAAATACTCGGCATTGCCGACATACGCACATCAGTGGAAGGTTAGATTAGATAATACATTATTGTACACAATACTGCCAACTCGGTTGGGCAGCGTTCAGGAAACAACGCAATGTCTTTTCGTCGGATATACATTAGTGCCTCAAGACGAAAGTCTTCAACCAATGTTTCCGGAAGGCACGTAAAACTGTGGGTCCCAGCTGCTTCCTATAAGATATGCAGTTGTTAGGTCATGTTGCAGGCCCTGTAGTAATTTCGGCGACCTGAGACTGCAACATGTAGGTTGGCCACACATCCTAGAATTATGATTTGACTCTGACAGCGTAAGTAGGGTAACCTGTTCTGTTGGATTATAAATCCCAATTATTATTTTTATGTGTGTTACCAGTGATGACTTACGGCACTGAAACGTGGTCCTTCACTATAGGCCTCATCACTAAACTCAAAGTCGCTCAGCGAGCTATGGAGAGGGATATGCTCGGGGTTTCTCTACGCGATCGAATCAGGAATGAAGAGATCCGTAGACGAACAAAGGTCACCGACATAGCCCAGCGGACTAACAAGCAGAAGTGGCAATGGGCAGGCCACATAGCACGTAGAGCGGATGGCTGGTATATGTGGAAGTCCAAAGGGAGGCCTATGTTCAGCAGTGGACGGAGATAATGGTGATGGCACCATACTAAAAATAATAATATGTAGGTAACGTTAAAAAGTGATAAGAATAACATCTGGTCATATTACTTAGGCAAGCGGTCATTATGACCGTGTTCTGATATGGTGTTTAGTGAAGCCAGGTAGACAAAAGTCGGAAATGACGCATTGACAACACTAATGTTTGAGACGTCTGTAGGCCACCACCACCATCCCCGGTGGTCCACTCACCATCATGTGGGCTGTTTGCTTTTGTATCTGCCTCTAGAAAATATAAACCACTAGCTGCGCCCAGCGGTTATGCCCGCTGTCCTGTAACCTATGCCCAGGGTCTTGCTATCTCTATACCAAATTTCAGCTCAATCGGTAAATTCAGCCACCGTGAAGGAGTAACTAACATACATCTATACATTCTTACAAACTTTTACGTTTATAATATTAATGAGTAAGATGTATCTAACATCTCTGAATTAATGTATTCTTATTCTCAGGTCTCCAAGGAGATATATCACCAGGGGATAGACTAGCAATCGCCGTCGGGTCCACTATCAGACTTAAATCGTTGCCCAGAAGTAATTGGAAAGCGTATGACAACGGAGCCTTTGAAGTGACGGCGAATGGTGAAGTGAAAGCTTTGAAGCCTGGTTTTGGAGTCATTCTGGCTCAGCATAAAGATGAAAGGAATAATATTTATCGGGAATCGGTAAGTTTGTTTCACTTCATTCTGTGTTTTATATGAATGTATGTGTCACGGGGTTTATAAATTTCCTAGGAAATAGCAAGAAAATAGAAAAGTTTATTAATATGCGAAAATGTGGGCGTAAAATAATACATTTTATCTCTCGTTTGGAATCCTACGAAAGCTTATGAATAAACTTACGAATCTTGTTATTTTCCGATGACATAATATATGTATAAGGTTTTTGCGATGACAGGTCGCATGATATCTCCATCTTTCATTCTAATAAACAGGTGGACCGATTGCCACCTGTTTAGGCGTGAAATAGTAACAAACATACATCCAGACCACCATACATTCTTACAAACTTAGTTATTCTTACAATATTAGTAGGATTTAAATGCAATAGCGACAATCTCAAGCCCTTAATTGGCAAACTGCGCTTATTTAAATACCAAAGTGATATGAAAAAAAAAAATGTTTATTTTCCAAACATCTGCTATATATCACCGAAACGTATACATTATAGGACATGCATAAATTAGACATAGGTAGTTTTAGCTGCGGTACCCTAAACTAGGCTAGAGCCTGTCTAGGGCTCAGAGATGCGGGTTTATAGATTTGAATATGCTTAAATCCAATTTTGAAATGGTGTGAACAGGTTACTCGTATGATTGAATACACGGGTTTGACAATAAGTTTTGGTTAGACAAGAACATTGTTGGATGGCTGGCTGGTATATGTAATAGATGTTTGAAATAGTTTTAGTGCTAGGACGTTGTCAGTTGACTCCATAGTTGCTCAGACTGCTAACCGAAAATCTTTATGCATTTATTTTTGTTCACACAGATAATACACATAGAAGTGGACACGCCACAATATTGTACAGCGGAAGTGACGTCATCCAACAACATCCGAGTAGTGTTGCGCGGGCAACACGGAGTCGAGCTACTGGCGCCATCTGCTGGCACCAGTGCGCAGCCTCTACTGGCCACTACTGTACAAGACAGGTAACAATAATATAGGACGTGTGTAGTGACGTCATCCAACAACATCCGAGTAGTGTTGCGCGGGCAACACGGAGTCGAGCTACTGGCGCCATCTGCTGGCACCAGTGCGCAGCCTCTACTGGCCACTACTGTACAAGACAGGTAACAATAATATAGGACGTGTGTAGTGACGTCATCCAACAACATCCGAGTAGTGACGTGGGCAACACGGAGTCGAGCTACTGGCGCCATCTGCTAGCGCCAGTGCGCAGCCTCTACTGTACAAGACAGGTAACAATAATATAGGACGTGTGTAGTGACGTCATCTAACAACATCTTAGTAGTGACGTGAGCAACACGGAGTCGAGCTACTGGCGCCATCTGCTAGCGCCAGTGCGCAGCCTCTACTGGCCACTACTGTACAAGACAGGTAACAATGATATAGGATGTGTGTAGTGACGTCATCCAACAACATCCGAGTAGTGACGTGGGCAACACGGAGTCGAGCTACTGGCGCCATCTGCTGGCACCAGTGCGCAGCCTCTACTGGCCACTACTGTACAAGACAGGTAACAATAATATAGGACGTGTGTAGTGACGTCATCCAACAACATCCGAGTAGTGACGTGGGCAACACGGAGTCGAGCTACTGGCGCCATCTGCTAGCGCCAGTGCGCAGCCTCTACTGTACAAGACAGGTAACAATAATATAGGACGTGTGTAGTGACGTCATCTAACAACATCTTAGTAGTGACGTGAGCAACACGGAGTCGAGCTACTGGCGCCATCTGCTAGCGCCAGTGCGCAGCCTCTACTGGCCACTACTGTACAAGACAGGTAACAATAATATAGGACGTGTGTAGTGACGTCATCCAACAACATCCGAGTAGTGACGTGGGCAACACGGAGTCGAGCTACTGGCGCCATCTGCTAGCGCCAGTGCGCAGCCTCTACTGTACAAGACAGGTAACAATAATATAGGACGTGTGTAGTGACGTCATCTAACAACATCTTAGTAGTGACGTGAGCAACACGGAGTCGAGCTACTGGCGCCATCTGCTAGCGCCAGTGCGCAGCCTCTACTGGCCACTACTGTACAAGACAGGTAACAATGATATAGGATGTGTGTAGTGACGTCATCCAACAACATCCGAGTAGTGACGTGGGCAACACGGAGTCGAGCTACTGGCGCCATCTGCTAGCGCCAGTGCGCAGCCTCTACTGGCCACTACTGTACAAGACAGGTAACTATAATATAGGACGTGTGTAGTGACGTCATCCAACATCATCCGAGTCGTGACGTGGGCAACATGGAGAATATATTAAGTACTGGCTGCGCGCCCAGCGGTTTTATGTGCTGTACTTTGTAGCCTGTGTGTTATTCCAGCTATCTCTATACCATATTTCAGCTCAATCGGTCCACCCGGGACTTTTTATTTATATATTTTATTTGGAAAATCAACAGCTCTAAGTATAGATTAGATTTAGATATTTTATTTTAAGATATTGATAGAGAAATTTAGATGACAAATGACAATGCAATATTATTATGACATCGAGCTGATCTGATGATGGAGCTGGAAGGTGGCCATAGGTACTCCGTAATTAAACGACGCAGCCCCATAGTATTTGAACTCATTTGATTCGTCGTGACTTTGGTGCTACATGGTAATAATAATAAAAGCTTGTTATAAAAAAATCGTTTGTAATATTAGTAGTATTGTAACACTTTGTATTTATTTTCAGCGTTCTAGGCCCCGAGTTAGTAATAGAAGGCCTGGATGCAACGGGCATGTTCATGACATTTGAAGTGACCGTTGGAGGAGTCACAGTTACAGATGAAGTCTGGGTCACTGGCACTGATACTAGGACTGATAAGATTGTTTGTAAGTACTTTGCTTTAGTAGTTTTATGCTCCCGAGTTAGTAATAGAAGGTCCGAGTGTTTTTTTCATTTCATTTCATACATGCAACATGCTGAGTCTGCTCCCATTGACTGAGTCTAAGTAAAGTAAAATTTATTTATTTGTGAGAGTATTGTAGGTACAACATGGTAATTCATTAAAAGTCTAATATATAATATTATACGAAGTAAAATTTGTACCTAATAGGTATTTATACTGAAACTGAATATTATGTATCTTCTGTTGACAAAACATTCTATTAATTTCATTTTCATTTCATTTCGTACGTTACTTGCTTAAACCTCCTCATTAATATGAGTAAATTTACAAACGCAGTAATGTACATCGAAGTTGTCATCAATCGTAGTGGGTGAGAATTAGCCAATAGGGCCTCTGGACGCAACGGGCATGTTCATGACATTTGAAGCCACCGTCGGAGGGGTGACAGTTACGGATGAAGTCTGGGTCACCGGCACTGATACTAGGACTGATAAGATTGTTTGTAAGTAAGTATGATGGAGCTGGAAGGTGGCCATATAAACTCCGTAATTTAACGACGCAACCCCATCGAGTTTGGGCTCATTTGATTCGTCTTGACGAGTACTTTGGTGCTAGATGGTAATAATAATAAAAGCTTGTTTTAAAAAATAAACCAATTTTTATGTTATTTTAGATAAATACTAACCAATGATCAAGATGATGCCCGAAAAAGGTTTGGATGAACTGTGTGAAAGAGGATATGTGTGCTAGGGGAGTGGATGAAGATATGACGGATGATAGAGCAGAATGGAGGAGAAAAACGTGTTGTGCCGACCCTACCTAGTGTGGGATAAGGGCAGGAAGAAGAAGATCAAGATGATGATTTAAGTAGATTTAGGATTATTGAACTCTTTTCTGGCAATAAATGGCATTTTTTAAATCAAATTGACCTATAATTTAAATAAATGTGTGAATAGTGACGGGCGGATGGGGCGCGTGCTTAGACGGCGTGGGATGGCGTCCGTCACGCGGGCTGTCCGTGACGGCGGGACACGGCGTGACGCTGGTGACGGCCACGCAGGACGTGCGCGCCACGCACGCGCTGCGTCACGCCGAGCACGCCGCCGCCAGCCTGCTGCTACTGCCCGTGCACCGGGTAACACTGCCTCTACTATATACTGGGACATTACTGTGGTATACTGTGATCCAAGTGTTGTATACTGTGACCCAAGTGTTGTATACTGTGACCCAAGTGTTGTATACTGGGACATTACTGGTGCATACTGTGACCTAACTATAATACACGCTGCTATGAGGTTGTGCACAATGTGACAGTACTGTCATATACACTATGACATTACTGTAGTACTCGCTCTGACAAAACTGTTGTACACTGTGACATTACTGTTGTATACTGTGACAAAACTATAATACACGCAGTCACGAGACTGTTGTGCACAATGTGACATTACTGTAATAGTACACACTGTGTCATATACACTATGGCATTACTGTACTCGCTCTGACATAACTGTAACAGTGTGTAACAGTGATGAGCGCCGCTGTCGCCGATAAATTCCATTGGCGCGCCGACAGCGGCGAGCCGGTCAGGTAATAGGGCTTAATCGGAGTAGTTTCCAACTCCGGGGTTAAGTTCTCCATTACGTTTGCCTCAGTGCAGTCTTCGGTACAAGACTGGTATTCACCGAAGGTGAATATGACCTCCTCGAAAAGCACATAAAAGTACAATTTGCTGTTCTGCTTAGAGCTCCAGTTTTTTTTTTGTTTGTCCACATTCACTTTTCTATGAACTGGATCAAACAAATATGACCTTTATTTCGTTCTTAAATATTTTTTTCTGTCCCTTTTGGCTGTGGCATAATGCCATACCCCTTTTTACAAGCTTTTATTTACTTTCACTTGTCTGTTGTCTGTCTGTCTGTGTGTAATCAAATCTTGCAAGTTAAATTTGACCCACTTCCCGGTGTCCGATTGAGTTGAAAATTTGCATGCATGCATAAATCGGATGACAATGCAATATTTTTATGACATCGAGCTGATCTGATGATGGAGCTGGAAGGTGGCCATAGGAATTCTGTTATTAAACGATGCAACGCCATCGAGTTTGGGCTCATTTGATTCGTCTTGACGAATACTTTATGGCGCTAGATGGTAATAATAATAAAAGCTTGTTTTTAAAAAGTTTTTTAAAATTGCACTTGTTATATAACTGCTTTTGTACTCTGTGACAAATGCAAAAAAAAAAAATCGAGACTCGGGACACATATTATGTAGATTCAAGATTCTTGCGGCAAGATGTACTTCCGCACTTCTCAGACTGACGTGACATTTCTCATACTCCTACTTATTTCTTCCCAGATGGAGTTCATGGTAGGCGAATGGCCTCCATCCCTAGTGCCCCTGTCCATCGAAGCCCTAGGGCTGAGCGGCGGCCCTCTCCTCTGCAGCGAGGAGCAGCGGTACGCGTTGGAAGGCGTGCGAGTGGAACTGCCTTACACCTGTCGTACTGAACTGCCGCACCATGCTGAACCTGTCATGGATATTATTCATGGTATTAAACAACAATATTTATAATTGATGAAAATATCTTTAAAACTTAATACCCATACAAACCTTTTTGTAGGCTTCCATAGTCAACAAGGAAGCCTTATAGTTTCGGTTCGTCCGTCCGTCCGTTGAAAGATATTAAAGTAAAATTTTTTTTGAGCATAATTTTTGAGCCCCCCCTCTATAATCTGAACCCATCCACCACCACCATCTGATCCAACATCAATCCACCTCCATCTGATCTGATTTTTATTAGCTTTAAAAATCTGAGGAAAAAAAACAAAAATATGGCGTTTCAACGTTTCAAGGTTTCACTTTCCAGGAAAACTATAACGGTAAAGATATCTTTATTAGTTTTAAATATATCGTTGATGAAAGTTAAGTTATATAATCACTAACCATACTACAGCAATAAAGAACACTTATTAACCCTTTAACCGCCACCGTCGGATATATCCGACAAGCCTGTTCTGTTACGTAACCGCCAGAGTCGTATATTTCCGACGAGCCGTATATTTCCGACTGCACTTTAAATCTACATTTTTTAAGTCATAACACTGTATTTTATAAAACTATACTCGTAATTAGATAAATAGTGAATAAAGTTATGATTTACAGTTGGTTTTATGCTTCTCTCCCAAATAGAATAAATATTAGACATCACTTTTATTGTAGGTATTTATAATTCATAAAACTTGCCTGGCGCTAGGGGCACGACAAGTGATTTTAAGTCTGGCGGTTAAAGGGTTAACCACAGATCGGCCACAAGCCGATCTACAGAAAATCCAAGTGCTCCAAACCACTGTCAGATGGCAGAGTGCCCAGAATGCTGGCAGCAATGCCACGATGAATGGCAATACTTATACCACGGTTATCTCTTTACCGTGCTTATACGTTGGGCCAAATATACCCCAGCATTTCGGTCACACGTCGCCTCGACCAAGCGCTCAAAACATAAAAACTGTTAATATTCGATTTGCCAGTACTACGGAAGCCTACATTGCGCGTAGGTCGATTAGCACATGGCCTATTTCCTCCGCGCGTCGTATTCCTCAATTCTGAGAGTCGTGACCACCTCTCACTATCTTCTTTCTTATGATGTCACGCCATCAATCCCGATTGCTTGCCACTTGCATCGCATCGTATACCGAGGTGTCCAGTTTGGTGCGGATTTGGTCAGACCATCGTGTAGGGCTGCGACCTCGTAATTTCTTTCCCTCTACTTTGCCGGTGACCATTAGCTTCTCCAGGTTGGCCTATGGCCTATATTTATTTAGTCTTATATTTATAATTCCAGGTAAAATCGGTTGCAAGATCATCCCAGCGACGCAAACGACGAAGGCCAGCGAGGTGGACCTCTGCGCGGAGTGGGGCGTGTTCAGAACGTGCACCAAAGTGCAAATGTTACCGCCCTTGCAAGTGTCGCAAGCTAAAGTATCGCTGCTACACCCGCCCGCACTGTTCACAGTGGTGGGACACGCTAAGGCCTTGAAGTTCACTAAAATAACTGCTACACCTGGACTTAAGTTGGATATCGTTCATGGTTTAGGTGAGAAAAAATATTTTTAATATGAATAACTACACCCCACAGTTCAATTATTGGCTAATTCACACCCACTACGAATGATGACAACTTCAATGTGCATTACTGCGTTTGTTATTTTTCTCATATTTTAATGAGGAGGTTTAAGCAAGTAATGTACCTACGCAATTTTGTCAATGGATTCTAGTGCTTTACATTACACGCTGGGCGATAGCCAATAGACCCTCTCATCCAATAGTTAATTTTTTTTTTTTTTTTTTTATGTGATGAAGTAGAAGACGAGCAAGACGCTCTCCTGATGTTAAGAGATAACGGCTGCCCATAATCAGTACAGTGTTACCTAGGATTTCACAATTATGTGAAATTCTAGGAGCACTGCACCAACGCTTCTTACTCAAAAGTCATAATAAAATGTAGCTATAATGTGTTCTCTCAGGTTTTCAGGCATTTTTATAGCGAGTTTCATCCTAATCGGTTCAGTGGTTCTTGTATATAATGTCTTCTTGTCGACAAAAATGCTGACTCGACCAACTATTATAATTCTCAGGTTCATAATTTGTAAATAAGTAAGACAAGACTAAGAAGTAGTGTCAGTTTTACAATTTTCATTTTAGTTACTTGATTGTATTTAAGATATATTAGGAATGGGATATTTCAGGAACCTTAGTAATTTAGGTTATTATTAGCTTCTTTATTAAATAGACATTTAAACGACTTATAAAAGCAGAAAAAGTTCATAATTCGTCGGAAACTTTTTATGTATGTCCACTCAAAGAAGACTGAACCGATTTGGGAGAATCTTATTATATTTCAAAAGGTTGCATTGATATTTCGTATAAACTTTATTGCAATCTGACGAGTGGTTTTTGAAGATTTGAATAAAGACATGTGTCTCGGTTATTGAAAACGTGCTTCATTTCGGTTCATTTTGTTTTACACTTGTGGCTTTACATTTTTGTTTCAGGTGAAATCACAGTAACAATAACAAACGAAGCATCAACATGCGGCCTCGGATTCGTCACAGTGAACTCTAAGCTAACATCTCAAGAGATACAAGTCGACGTAGAGAGAGAATGCGACGTGGCTTGTGGCACCATACTGGGCGCCTTGTTCTCTCTGATCAGCCCTTATCTATCTACATTGATCACTTTGGCTGCTGTCTGCGTCGCTTACCTTTATAGTAAGTATATTATAATGTAATGTAACGGAGGTGACGTGTAAATGATACTCAACGGTGTTACATTCCAAGAACAAGTCTTTATTTAGAGATCACAGAGGTAATTCTTAAGACTAACGGCTAGGTAGCGGCGCGGGAGTTCAGTATTCCACTGATGTACTCGTCCGGTTCCTGAATCCAGAGCGACTGGAGTGAGTGAGTGTACAAGCACTGTCCACTTCCCATTGCGGGTGGGTCACATAGAGAGAGAAGGTTTGGTCTGTGTGTTGATAAATCAGTCAGTCAGTCACTCTTTCCTTACATAATATACTATAGCTTATCAAAATATACTAGCTAATTAATATACTAGCTTATCAAAATATACTAGCTTATAAAAATATACTAGCTTATAAAAATATACTAGCTTATAAAAATATACTAGCTTATAAAAATATACTAGCTTATAAAAATAGCAAAATCCATTCTTAGCGAAGGTCTACGTCATAAACCCTATATGTATTCCAATTTTCAACCAAATCCGTTCAGTGGTTTGGGCTATGCATTGACAGATCAACAGTCAATCAGTCACTCTTTCCTTATATTTAGATTTAGATACAAGTCGACGTAGAGAGAGAATGCGACGTGGCTTTTGGCACCATACTGGGCGCTTTGTTCTCTCTACTTAGCCCAGCGAGGGTCTACCAGTAGTCTATATTATCTTTTTTTTTTCAGTTCAATCAAAATTCGGGTCCAAAGCGACGATAAACATCCCCACGGAGGCCCCATCCCCGGCGCAGTCTCCAATGCCTCAACGATCGCGGACGTGGTCGCGCAGTCCGTACGCGGCTAACGGCCCCGCCGCGCCAGTTTACGGGGACACTTCTTCCCTACCCGATAACAGCTTCGCTCATAATAATAGCAGGAACCATTCTAGATTCCTGTAGGAATGTGAGAACAACTGTGACAAATGTGTGCCTGTTAGTGTGTATATCCTAAAAATTAGTGTTTCCTGGAATAACAGTACGAACCATTTTAGGTTCCCGTAGGAACTTGTGGATATATGTAATCAAAATACTGTGACAGATGTGTACGGGAACAAATGTGACTGTTAATGTGTACGGAGACACTTCCACCAGCTTCTCTCACAATAATAGCAGGAACCATCCTAGGTTCCTGTAGGAACATGTTGATATGTGTGATTAAATACTGTGACAAATGTGTGACAAATACTGTGTCCAGTTAATGACAAATGTGACTGTTAATGCGACTGGGACGCTTCTTCCCTGCCAGACGAGACACCAGCTACTCCCATAATAATAGCAGGAACCATTCTAGGTTCCTGCAGGAACGTGTTGATATAATATGTGATCAAAATACTAAAATAATGTGACAAATTTAATATGTGACTATGGTTACGGGATGATAATGTGTACGGAGACACTTCTTCCCTGCCCGACACCAGCTTCTCACACAATAATAGCAGGAAACATTCTAGTTTCCTGTAGGAACACGAGGATAACTCTGTAGTAAGTGACTAAATATTGTCATAAATGTGTGACTGGTAATGTGTACGGGGACATTCCACCCTACCGTCACCAGCTTCTCTAACAACAATAGTTGGAACCATTCTTAGTTCCTGTAGGAATATGTTGATATGTGCGTATAAATACTGTGACAAATACTTACTGTGTTCAGTTAAAGTCAATGACAAATGTGTTAATATGTACAGAGACATTGCCACCAGCTTCTCTAACAATAATAGCAGGATCCATTCCAGGTTCCTGTAGGAATATGTGGATTTTAATATTTGAATAAACACTGACTAATACTGTGTCCAGTTAAAGTCAATAAACAATGTGTTGTTAATATGTAAGGAGACACTTACACCAGCTCCTATCAAAATAGTAGCAAGAACCATTCTAGGTTCCTGTAGGAACACGAGGATAACTGTGTAGTATGTGACAAAATATTGTGACAAATGTGTGACTGGTAATGTGTACGGGGGGACATCTTCACTCTACCGTCACCAGCTTCACTAACAACAATAGCTGGAACCATTCTCAGTTCCTGTAGGAATACGTTGATATGTGTATAAATACTGTGACAAATGGTTGACTGTGTATTTGTAAAAAAATAATGTGACTGTATAAAATCGTTACGTCGAAATGTACACAAGAATAATCTTCATCATAATTAAATATTTTGACGTGACAACGTCTTATAATTCGATAGAGCCGGCTGCACGCACGAAAAAACATGACTCATGCGGCGTTACCTCGCTCTGAGGCGTTCCATGTAAGGCTTGAAGTGCAAGCGAGAGCGCGGAACGAGCGACAAAGAAGCACAATCGGCCTTTGCGTTCGGCAGCGTTCGACATCCGTCTCTCTCCTACTTGAGTGAGCAATGCGTCTGCGTGGACAGCTGCTATACTATAGTACATTTACCTTAAGACGTTGTCACGTTCAACTATCGTCAGTAAACCGACTTTACAGACAACCAATTTTTTTTTTATAAAATGTGATCCTAAAGGGGCAGTAAATATGTCTCATAAAAACGATAAAATAATCATGTCACCATAAAAATTGGATTGACTTTGTAGTAATAAGTAGGTACATGAAAACTAAATATTATGTAGGTTATCATTTATTGTTTTCTTATTACTGAGTGACATGACTGATTGATCAACATTTATTTGATGTATTTCAAGGACTAAGTATGTTCTGAAAAGTAGCCTATGTGTGATTACAGGATCTAAGCAACTTATTATACCAAATTTCAATTCAAATGGTTCGGCTGTTTAGGGGTAAAGAGATAAATACTCATTCACGATTTACAATTCCATCATCATCATCCACAGCCCTCTACATCCCACTGCTGGGCATAGGCCTCCTTCATGTTGTGCCACTCAACCCTGTCCTGTGCCAATCTGGTCCATGTGTGACCCGCCACTTTTATCAAATCGTCCATCCATCTGGCTGCTGGACGACCGACACTGCGTTTGCCTGTCCTTGGCCACCATTCAGTCAAAATCTTACTCCACCTGTCATCACCTCGCCTAGCCAGGTGGCCTGCCCAACTCCATTTGAGTCCCATTACCCTCGTTCCGGCATCTTGAACTTTTGTTCTCCGCCTAATTTCGATGTTTGGAACTCGATCTTGAAGTTTGATGCCGAGCATGGCGCGCTCCATGGCTCTCTGTGCTACTTTGATGCGGTACACAGCCTCATGTGTTAGCGTCCATGTCTCGGCAGCATATGTCATGGTGGGCAGGACACACTGGTTGTAAAGCCTGGTTCCATGCATCGCATTAATTATAATATGAGTAGGTACAGGAAATCAAAGGCTTCGTCCATAGTCTAGATTCATAAAAGTTGTTTTTTAATTGATTTGAATAATCGTGATTTCAAGTTTGACCAAAGGTTGTGATGGGAAAAATACCAAATTAGGCGGAATCTAAATAAAAAATACTGTAACTTTTTAGGGAGGTAGGTATTAAAATGGTGGTTAGTTTGCTTTTGTAAATAATGTGGTTATTGTTGCTTTATTTTTGTAAAATTAAATTAGGACATTTTTTCTATATCGGTAGGCTACGATGCGCACTGTAAGCCTATTTCACAATGTCGACACATTTATCCCGCGTGAAATGATATTTAGGGGCTGCGCAGACGGCACACTTTTTGTGCAATCGAGTCTGCGGCGCACAAAAAGTCTGCATGGCGCGCAAAAAGTCGGTTGCGGATTTTTCACAGACTCAACGCACACGACGCACATCTTCGATCATTCTGTCGGCAGAGCTGTAGGGACGTAGACGCTATGGAAATCGTGCAGAGATCGCGAAGTATTATTTTGTACATGAAGTACAGAAAAAGAAGAAAAAAGCGTTACGTCCACCCCTAGCAAATGCAGATTGCCGACTAAAGTGTGTGCCGTCTGCGTTAGCGCGCGTTGAAGCAAACGTTCAATTTTTTTCACACACTTGTGCGGAGCGGCGCGGTGCGGTCTCCCCGAATTACACGGATTATTTGTGCGCCGGACGTTTTGCGCGTCGTGTGCGTTACTGCATATAATTGCATAGGTTCTATTTTCACAGACTAAAAAGTGCGTCATGGATAGTCTGTCGTCTGCGCAGCCCCTTATGTGAACAATACTATAAGTGGCTGTCATAAAGTCGAGTTTTACACGACAGTCAGATCATTTTGACGTACAGACTCTAATTAATATTTATGTCAAAATTCCACTCACTATACTGGTACCACCCACTGGACAAAACCGTGTCGCCAAGCGGTCATTGTGGCCGTGTTTCGGCATGATGTTCAGTGAAGCCAGGGAGGAATTTATCCCGCCTTCTAGATATAGCCTGCTGCCGTCTACGGCCGCATCGTCGCTTAACATCATGCGAGATCGTGGTCAAAGGTTAACCTATAACGAATAAAAAAAAATTCTAAATGACTGGCGTGTTAAAGTCGACTTTTTGACAGCACATTTCGCGCTAGATACATGATGACTTGCGCATCATAGGCCTACTGGACATACTTATATACTTAGAAGCAAACAAATCAACTAAACTCTGACTGCTAGTATTATAATATATTTTTTTAACACGTTCAGTCGTCCCATATTATACACTAGCTGCGACCCGCGGTGTTACCCGCGGCTCAGTTGTTGCCGATAAAGCTTGTTTATAATAATAGCTCTAATTTTAACTAACTTTTAAAAACTAAATCCACTTATTATATAAGCTTACTACTCGTACATTAGGTACCCTAACACCAGAAACATGTAGAAGATGTTCGGTTAATTTTGTGAAATTGGGTTTCTTATTCGGTTCGCTTTTCGGTGAAGTTAGGATTTGACAAATTTATTTCCATTTTAATTTTTTTTTCGTACATACATAATTTTGTTGATATTTTTTAACATGCATAATATAGTCGAGAAGAAGACGAATCGAAAAAACCATAGATCATCAAAATCGGTCCAGGCGTTCTTTAGTTATGAGTATTGAAACTTTTACGAAGTACCAGGACACCAGAAATGTTGGAGATGTTCGGCTCGTGAAATTCGGATACGGTTAGATTCGGTTTTCGGTGAAGTTCAGATTTGACAAATGTCTTTCGATTTTAAAAAAAAAATTCGTACAATTGGTTGATATTTTTTAACATGCATATTAGTAGAGATGGCGACCAATCGAAGAAATCATAGATTATTAAAATCGGTACAGCAGTTCTTGAGTTATGAGTATTGAAACTTTTACGAAGTACTAGGAGACCAGAAACATGTAGCTCATTTCGTGAGATTCCGGTTAAGTTCGGATTTTACAATTGCGTCATTAGACGTATTCTAATTTCAAAAAAAATTAAAAATCGAACGCGTAAAATTTGTCATTTGTCAAATCTTAACTTCGCCGGAATGAGCCAAACATCTCCTACATGTTTCTGGTCTCCTGGTACTTCAAAATTTTCAAAATTTCTACCTATTCTTAGATTTTTAAAATTTTCTACCATTTGGTAGCTTTTTAAAATTTCTACCATGAAAATATTTTACCAAAAACTCTCATTAAATTATCTACCATTTCGTAGATTTTAAAAAATTTCTACCATTTGGTAGATTTTTCAAAATTAATTATCTCCTACATGTTCCTGGTGTCCTGGTACTTGTAAAAGTTTCAATACTCATAACTAAGAACGCCTGGACCGATTTTGATGATCTATGGTTTCTTATATTTGTCTTTTTCTCGATTATAGACTTCCTTAAAGTTTCTGGTATCCTGGTACCTGGAGGTAATAGGAGCCACCATTGAGACGCCAAAAATAAAGTTGTTTTTTTCATTTGACATCGATTCTTTCAGATACTGTTTTATTTATCAGGATAAAAAGTAGCCTATGTGTTATTCCAGAGTCCAAGCTACCTTCATACCAAATTTCAAGTCAATAGGTGCATCCGTTTAAGCGTGAAGAAGTAACAAACATACACACACACACACTCACACACTCACACACATACACACAAACTTTCGCTTTTATAATATTAGTAAGATATGTCAGTAAGAAACAACTAGCATAAAGGGTTGTATTGTAGTAAAGTGTACCTAAGTAAAATGCAGGGACTTACTAAGAAATCAAAACATTTTGTATCGAGACCTGTGAATGCGTTAAAAACATTTTCAAGTTGATTTGGTTGCTTATTTTAGTATTATAATGTAAATAGTAAATATGTAAGTTAAGTAAATAAGTAATAACAAAGTATTTTGAAAATATTACTTTTTGTGGTAAATTGTTAGTAAGTACTAAACACACTGCATCCCACAGTTTCTAGAAGAAATCAACTCAAATTATTAATTCAATTCATTATATTATTATTTTGATTTGTTAAAAAAATACACATTTGTGCTATATATGTAATGTGTAAATAAGCATAGTCGGCAGCCAATACTAACTTCATTTAACTAAACTATTCCAGTGGCACTGGAATGAAAAATAGTACAACGATCCAGTTACTGGATTGCTTAGTATGTTCCAGTGCCCGTTCAGTTAAGTTCAAGCTTCACATTAATCTAATGTTGAATTCCTAGTTTTAAATCCTAAGTTAAAAGCTTTAAAAAAATTAAATGCGATTTAAGATCTCAATGTCTCATGTAATTGCATTTAATTTCTTTGTGTGCCAACATACACATGTTTTTGTAAGGTTTTCTAAGTCATTGACGATTTTGATGTTATAAATAATTATTAATTATGAATTATTGTTATTCAAAACATGTGTTTGTTACCTACCTATACTAGGTATGGGATTATGTGTGAAATAAAATATTTTTATAAATTTTAAGATTTTTTAATTATTTGTCATCAACATTCCCATAAACTTAATAGTAATAATAGATTAAAAGGAAACGGGAATAAACTTGTTTAGCTACATCGCTAAAGAAGTTAGAATCAGTGCCGGTTTTAACATTACCAGCGCCCTGGGCGAGATTTCTACGGCGCCCCCTAAAAAGCAATTCAAACCCATACTAAAATCGAAAAAGGACATAATAAAGGATTTTTTTCTGGCCCGAATCCGATGGACAAAATCATGGGCGTATCCAGAAAAAATTCCCCTTTCCAGCTTGATACGGGCTCTGAGAAAATTTTAAGCTTGCTTCGAGTGGCAAAGAAAGTAAATGTTCTCATTTATATAAGCGCGAGTAACTCGCTGCGAGCGCCGAGAAAATTTTGAATTTTTCAGCACGAATGATGTGCGTTTATCTTCCTTCGAGTGGCAAAGAAACTAAATGTTCTTATAAAAGCGCGAGCAGCTCGCTACTAGCACCGAGAAATTTTGAATTTTTCAGAACGCATTGGGCGCCCCATTTTAAAGCCTGTGGCGCCCCTTTTATCCGGCGCCCTGGCCAGGGCGGTCGCCCAACCGCGCCCTACCCTAACGCCGGTACTGGTTAGAATACCCCTCTTTTTTGACGATCGACTATGAATAGCACAATTTTGAATTTACCAAGTCTCCCAACTCCCATGTACATAGGCGGATCCAGGATTTGGTTCTGGGGGGGGCCAAGGTGCAGCCGGGCAAAAATATTATAATTTTGACTACGTTAATTAAGTATGTGTTTAGCTCGCTCTGAGCAGTTGGAAAGTTTAAACATCCTTAACACTGGAGTACACGCGTGGCCTACTATAGTAGACCAGGGTAACATTTTTGATGATAACTTTTAAATTTTACAAGCTAGAACTTTGAAATTCCAGATAAGCCTCGTCTATGAAATTTGACAACTTGTCAGTTATGTATTTTATGTCAGTGCGAGTGCAATTCTTTGCAAATTACATTTAAAAACGCGGGCCCACTATAGTAGTCCGCGCGAGCACTGGCGTAACAAATTTGGAAGCGTCTGTTTTTTTATTTTACGGTATTTTGGGCTATTGTTAACTTTTTTTATATAATTTGATTACATATTTATGTCTATACATACCAGCCATTCACTGGCAATGAAGATTTTATAACTCAAAGTGACGATTTTCGTGCCTAGACCAGAAATTTTGAAATAATTCAAAGTATAGACAAAACCTAACAAAAACACATTTTTTGAATTTCTAAAAGACGTTTTATTAATGTCTTGTGAGCCTAAGTCAAGTAAATAAATATAATTTATTACTTTTAACTATGAATTACGAAGCAACCGTCTATCTAGATTCATGGTATACGTGAAGAGCGCAAACCTGAAATCACCATAATTTACAACCTTACTAAATGTTATGTAGATACGTTTTACCAAATGTGCATACAGTCCTGTCACATAGTAGTCGATTCCAGCTTGTAGTTATGTTTTTATTTTGATGCACACTGTAGCAATCAACGCATTTCTTATATGAACTGCCTTCCTTCAAGAACTGTCCTTCAGTTTCATAAAACCATTACTGATTCGTGGTACAAACATCGAATCACTTCTCCGATCACTGAAATTCAGAATAAAATGCCTTGCAGGTGTATCCGAACCCACACAATACGATTTCACACCAAAGATTCACAGAATTGGTCGTTGCGCGTTGTGTTCAATAGCTTAAGATAAGTTCATCAAAAAACGTAGCAAAACTTAAAATTCTAAATATTTGTCCCAATGACCAAGATGTAGCATTCAATTACTATGATAAATCATAAAAAAATACTTCATGTAACACAAATAGTAACATAAAAAAATTAAATCTGTCATAGAGGAGCAGTTATGTTGGATTTTTGCAAGATATTTTAAAAATGAAATAAATTTTAATATTATTAGTAGATCATGATTATTTTTTGTTTTTATATTAGTAAAATATATGTTATTACCATATATTGTGGTATTTTAGTCATGTAACTAGTAAAAAAAAGACAAAAGCCATTTTAATTTGGATTAGGTACTATAGTAGGCCGCGCGAGCACTCGTGTAAAGAAAAGGGGCGCGTGTACTGCAGTGTTAATAATATGTGCGCGAGCAGCTTGCTGCGAGCGCCGAGAAAAAAATTATAATCTTTACCATGAAATATGTGCAAAATTCGTAACTCTACAATGATTCTGGGGGGGGCCTTGGCCCCCTGCCCCCCCCCCCCTAAATCCGCCTATGCCCATGTAGTATGTACTAATAATATGTAGTAGGTATCTATTCTTTGCCTGCATACTAAATAATCCTCAGGTTAATTTGCATTTCTAAAAAATCCTGAAAGATTTCGTAAGAGCGGTAATATTTCTTTGTGGGGCACGAGTCTCTGACGAGCGGCACGAGTTCTTTTGCCTTCTACCGTTTCATCGACTTTCCTTACAAGGCGCCTCGTTCGCGAGTCTGCTTGCTCTAGCTCTATGTGGACCATAGATGTGGACGTGGACGACCCACCGCCTAGAAATAGGATAACTTGCCTTTATTAAAGAGCAGTGTATTACCGGCCATAGACAATTTACTAAATAATTGTCGATGGCAAATATTCAAAGTGTGGTACCATTTTCTATTGTGAAGAAATTTACAGGCAATAAACTAATATTGGTAAGAGTTACCAGTTTTAACTCCGTACCCTAAATAATTGGTAAGAAATAAAAAATATTATAGATTCGACATATAACATTATAATAGTATTTTAATTTGTGGTAAGCATTTAATGTAGTAGACGGCAGATGATTAAATTGCATCATTCATTAATTCTAAGAGATCTTCATTAGTTGACTTAGGAAAACTATGTTGAAAAGTGAGGTCCGAACTGCTTTTAGTTTTTATACATGTGTCAATATTTTCGAATTTGGTCTGTCTATTAATTTGTATTATTTTTGCACGGTCATCATTGTTTTTGTTATTAATTTGCAGCGTCAGCTCGATAGGCTTCGAACTTATTTTCTCTATCGTATTCAATAAACAGTTTATTTCACTTGAATCGCTGCAATAATTTTCATATTCTTCAACAGGGTTTTTCTTGTTATCATAACCATAAATACTTTCACCCAAGTTTTGCAAAATAGTTGCATTTACAGTTGAAGGTAAACTAAATGTGCCATCTTTTTTCTGCAGCCCTAACCTAAGAAGCACTGATATTTTTGTATGGTATTCCGAAAACCATAAGATCATTGTATTCATAAGACATTTATAATCATCATCAGTAAATTTTTGAGCTAATGCTTCAAATCTTCTCATCACTTGTTCGATCATACATTTTGGGAAATTGTCAGGCATGAGTGCGGCAACACTTTTTAAATGTCGGCGGGTAATGTCGAATATATTTTGATTTGTTGTTACGGATAATTGCCATTTGAATATCATCGTCATTAAATCCCAGAGTTTATTCAATGAGAAGTCATCGAGTTTCATGATAGAAGTTGTTGATATATCCTGCAGTAGTTGTTTAATGACAGCGTGTGTGGCCACCGGCTGTGGTATAAATAGTTCATCCAGGAGCTTCGGATGGAAAAGTACAGTGACCACATCTGTTAAAACTGAAATAAAATGGTAAGTTTAATGAACAATAACAATACTATAATGTAATAGAGACTTTACGTAATAAATTGTTATGTCTAACCTCTTTCAGATTTATTCAAAGTTATGTGCTGAGCTTTCAATCGTTGGTCAATAACAAACACCATTTCACATCCCAGGTTGACCACTATCAAAGGGGTTGAGAAGTGAGACATATCGAAACCTATTTCTGAAAATTTCAATTGAGTACAGTTAACGCAATAGCAGCAAAAATGAGTATCGATTCACTTTATGAGGGAGTTTTATCCAAACTTACCAGGATGGAGAAAATAGTGGAAATATCGAAGGAACTCGCAGGAATCGAGGACATGGACGAGAAAGTTTTGTATGTGTACTATTTGCTACGAGATTTGAAATTTTTCCCTGATATTATAGTTGTGGACAAGACTGATGGTGTGTCTATACATTACCGTAACCTAGGCAACAACTGTTTCCAGAAATCTGATGACTACAGAGCATGGCAGTATTATAATCTGTCACTACTGCACGCTCCGTCTCAGTCTGAACACTATGCCTTGGCCTTGGCCAATAGATCAGCTGTGTTTTTTTCAATGAAAAAGTTTACAGAATGCTTGGAAGATATCAATAAAGTCTTTCGCATGACTTATCCTGATAAGTTAAAAGATAAGCTTAAGAAGAGACAAATATCATGCCAAGAAATGATAAAGCAAATTGGCATACAAAATATTGAAGATGAGAGGCAGAAAAGTCAAATAGAAAATGTCCTTAGTTTAGCGAAAAAACAATGCGGGTGTGAACATCAAAATGTAAGCCATAAATTGCAATTGGTTAGGGATAAAACAATGGGAGCACACGTCATAGCCAAAGAGGATATACATGTTGGTGAGGTTTTAGTCAAAGAAGAGCCGTATTTGAACCTTCTTTTGAAATCTCAGTATTTATTTGCATGCAGCTACTGTTTGTCGAGAAATATGAGTCTGATACCTTGTGATAAATGCTGCTTTGCATTATACTGTAATGATTTTTGCAAAAAGAATGCTTGGGCGTCATACCACAAAGTTGAATGCACATTAATGGCAACATTACTCCAAATGGAATTCACTAAACTAGAGTTACTCGCTCTGAGGATCGTGATCAAAGCCCGTTTGGAAAGGTCAAACTGGGTTGAACTGTATGAAACGATCATCCGCACAGAAGCATTGGCAGACACTCCATATAGAGGCCATAAGCCTGTTGGTGATAAAAATATTTTCAGTTCCAAGTACTACGAATCAATACACACATTGGAAATGAACATTGAAAAGAGGTCGATATCTGATATATTTCAGAAGTGTGTGTCCGCTGCGGTTTTATTACGACTCTTGGAGATTGGTACTGATTTTATTGATAAAAGTGCGGATGAAGTGAGGGATAAAATAAGGAGATGCGTTGCGGAGACTTTACTGAGGCATACAATGACGAGTCCGACCAATATGCACAGTATTTCTTCTAACATTGAGACAAAAGATGGTAACTTTGTAGATGAGTTGAGCATTGGGAGTGCCCCGTATGGTTACCTCAGCTTTTTCAACCATTCCTGCTGTCCTAATGTGGTGAGATGTTGTAAGCTGGGCACCAGCGAGATGACCCTGATTGCATTGAGGCCTATTAAGAAGGGGAGTCAAGTATTTGACAACTATGGGTAAGTTTCTTATGAACTAGTTCAAAGACTTTTCTAATTTACGAGGTGAATTATGTGTAAGCCATAACTAACATTTCTTAGTGCTAAAATGCATAAAATTTGTACTGTTTTATTACAAACCATACAATATAATAATATTATGATGAGTAAATTAAATCTATAGTCATAGGGTTAAAGTTATGTAAAATTATGTATTGTGTTAGTATTTTCTATTCTATTTTATTCTATATTATGTGATGTTTAAATTCAATTGCTTAGGTAGGAAGAGTACAGGTACAATATATTTAAAAAATATATTGTTTGCTTTTTTATTGTATACTAGCTTACCCGGCAAACGTCGTTTTGCCATATAAATAATTTCCTAGTAATTTCTAGTATAGCCAAAAAATAGCTTACTTATTGGAAGTATGTATGTATGTTAGAATGTGTATATTGTATTTATGTAAGAATGTGGTATATGCGTGAAATAAGCATTATTTTATGGAAAAAAATTTCAAACAAAAGTAAAAAATTAAATTTTATTAAAACATTGTCTCTTATAATTTTTTCATACAACCAATATTTCCATTGACATTTCAAAATAAAGATTCATAATGATTCATTTTTTGGAAACTATGAAAATCTTAATTGATCAATTACATTTTTTTAATAAAATTAAATTAAAATTACATTTTTATAAGATCAACAACATTTTCGATATAAATAAAAAAAAGTATACTTACAACACAAAATCCGTTGTTATTGGAAGCTCGTGTCACGTGTTGAGTACTTTTGAGGTTATAAAATCACTTGATTAACTAATCGTGCAAAATACACTCAAAATTGATAATTTAATTATAATTATTTATAAAATAGGAATGATTAAAAGTTAATATGAGAGTTACACTGAGATAGCAAAATAATAATTGTCAACGTTACTACTACACTTGATGCATAAACAATAATGATGGCCGACAACTGTGTAGGGAGTGAGAAAGAAAGGAGACGCCGGTCTCCTTTCTTCCCTACTCCGTGCTGTTTACTGGGTCAGAAGTGACACCTGTAGACATCTGGCGGGGATAACTAATTAAATGACGATTGATCAGTTTTCGACCGGAGAGGAAAAATGATTAAATTACTAAAATGGCTATTAAAAAATAAGGGTTGATCGTAGAAGGGTGAAAATTGAGGATTGTATGTATTTTTGTATGTTGTATCATAAAAAAATAGAAATTAAAAATTTTGTCTAAAAAATAAAATAAAAAAAATTATGGGTGGACTACCCCTAACATTTAGGGGGATGAAAAATAGATGTTGGTCGATTCTCATAGATACCGGATAAGCACAAAAAATTTCATCAAAATCGGTCAAGCCGTTTCGGAGGAGTATGGCAACGAAAACTGTGACACGAGAATTTTATATATTAGACTAGCTACAACCAGCGGTTTTAGTCGCTGTACTATAGCCTATGTTTTATTCCAAGCTATCTCTATACCAAATTACAGCTCAATCAGTCCACCTGTTTAGGCGTGAAGTGGTAACAAACATATACAGTACACACTCACTCACAAACTTGCGCATTTATAATATTAGTGATAAAATGCATACATACATATTATTATGCAATACGAAAATTGACCTGCTTTGGCAGAATCGACATTTTTGCTGCGGTGGAAAATAAGATACTATTTTTTTCCATGTCAAATTTTATTAATACACAATTATTATCATAAATTTTTTAAAGACTTATCCATTCCACACTGTACCTAATACTGTAACTTAACCTTCCAGAATGCATCACGCCGTAGAAGACTTGGCGAGTCGTCAGGCGCACCTAAAGTCGCAGTACAAATTCACTTGCCTATGCGAGGCTTGCGCGAACAACTGGCCTAAATACCACAACGCCAAACCCGGCCGTCTCGATACCAACACCAGAAAGACGTATCTACAACTCTTCGGCCTTGACGTCATTGAGAAACTACAGAAAGGTAATAAAACTACAGCTTTAGAGGTATTTAAGCCCTTATGTAAGTTAGCAGAAGCTTGCGAAAAGTATGCGCCGTGTAAGGAACTTTTTGAATGTCAGGAGGGTATAAAACAGTGCTTGGCCATTTTTGAAGGTGTTGTGCCATATGGGTACAGTCAGATTGTGGAGTGGAAGCCTGTTCCACCAAAGGTGTGAATAATATTGGGGTAATTTCTATGAGCATTCCAGCTCATAGAAATTACCCCAACTGAGGTTTTTTTTACATATTATGTTCATTTGATCCTAGGCTAAGTGCACACTGCAAAATTAATTCGTTGCGATTTTTAAATGCTATATCTATTGAAAATGTAAATCAATTAATTTTGTACTTAATAATATATAAAAAATATGATGCAGTGCTCTGATTTTAGTGATGTAGTTGTAGTTATGTTGTTTACAGAATGTCGATATTTTTTGCAACTATCTCTTGTCGTATTGCGCTCTTAGCTTTAGCAATATGCAGTGTTTATTAGAACTTCAATATAAAGTCTTAAGCAATATTTCATTGTGCTTGCCTTTCTAAGATAACAATAGGGATGTTGACAAATTTTTGGAATTGCTTTTATATGTTAGATAGACCCATTTCATACAAGAATATCATATTTTTATGCAAAAATATATGAAATTTCAATTTTATATTACGTAAATAAAAATGATTTTTTGAATTCCGTCTAAAACGTTCCGAACTGTCATCTGACAGCGCGTGACGTCACACCACTGGCTGGACTTACGCTTCCTATGAGATGTTCCTGATTTCGACACATTTTAATTATTCATAACTTAAAAATCACTGAACCGATTTTGATGCAACTTATACTGTGCCCTTAGTTAGTCCATACTTAAACCAAAAATAAAGTCAATAACAAAAATGTATCTCTGAAAATATAAGATCCATTTTGGTTATTGACTTTTTTTTTGCTTAAATTCGCAACAACTTAGGGCACAGTTATAAGTTGCATCAAAATCGGTTCAGTGGTTTTTAATTTATGAATAATTAAAACGTGTCGAAATCAGGAACATCTCATAGGAAGCGTAAGTCCAGCCAGTAGTATGACGTCACGCGCTCTGATTGGCGTTCGCATTCGCGCAACAATAAGTAAAAAATATTGAAATTAAAATTGATTTTATTCAATTTTGGCTTGTAAATAGATCCTTAAAATGTGATTATAGGTTTTTAAATACTGTCTTTTATTTGAAAAACATAAGTTTATACGAATTCGTAACATGTGTCAACATCCCTATTATTTCGTTTTGGGCATCAAATGTCATGATGAATGTATCTTCACAAAAATAATTTAGCTACAATATAAGTTTTGCTCTTGGAGTTAGTTCCTTAAGTTAAATTAAAAAGTATTATCAAAAATATGAAATTTTAATTTAATAATCATCAAATTTTGTTACTTGGATAGCTGTAGTCTGCCATTTTTACGTTTGTTATTTGTGAATGAGACGTCCAGTTTCGTGTTGTTTGGTTCACCTTTTAAAATGATCCTGATGTTTAGTGTTATGACATGCACATTTTAACTGGACGCTACTTAGGCTGACCCCACATAGGGGGACAAAGTCAGTCACGACTGTATTGGTATGCGGGCTGGTTTCCGGGATTAGGCCACTCGGCCCATTTTGCTTGTGGGTGGGGTGTTGTGTCACCCAAGCTCCCCGATGAATCTCAGCAGGCCTCGGTGACGACTTTTACTCGTTGACGCCGTGATAACGCGTTCCTTGCCTTGTAACGCGACTTATTATATTGATTTACAATACAACAATGACAATGCTAATGTGGGTTCAGCCTTAGAGCGTCAGTTTGATGACGTGTACGCCGCGTGCGCCACTCTTATGTTATTATGATCATAAAAGTAATTCAATCGTGCAACTTGTAATAAAATTAGTTATAAGTGATAACGTTTAGTATGTGCCTTATAAAAATCGTTAATTATATTGTATTTAAGAGCGCTTATGCCGCGGAACGCTCTCTTGCTCGATTTAAATGATACATTTTGAAATATAAATTCATAGAATTAATTTTATGAAAATTGTATCAAATTGTTCTTTAATTCTATGCGGTAAAAGCGCTCTTAAGAGCGCTTATACAGTTGGACACTCTCGCTCGAACTATTTGATACATTTTGAAATAAAAATTCATTGAATTAACCTTTAGAAAATTCCTTAAGAGAAACTCTGCTCAAGATTATTGCACACATTATAAAAGTATTTCCAGTTTGATACCTTTTATTAAATACATAACCTATATTAAATACTATATAAATGTCACGGGGAGAATTAAAAGAAATTGCTCAAGAATTTATATTTCAAAAGCTATAGCGTCCAACAATACAAGCGCTCTAACTAGTTATATAAAAGCCGCTTATAAAAGTGGCTGAAGCAACAGCGTGTTCTTTATTGATTTAAAAAAAAAAGGTGATATGAGGCATTGTGTAATGATTTTGAAAGATCAGATTTAAAAAAAAAAAACATTAAAAACACGCTTTGCTTACTTTATATTATGGCTTTCACATTTTTATACTGTTATAATTTTGAATTTGTTACAATAGTTTTTAAGTGAAATTAGTTAAGTTTAAGAGTAGTTTTTCTTTGGCGCATCTCAAGTCAAATTGGTAGCTTTTTGGTAACTCAAGCCTCAGAGCTCTATTTCAAGACAATAAATACATTTATTTTTACATTCTGTGCCAATAAAATATGTACTTAAGTCTCCTTACCTTATATATCTTTATAACCACCGTCGCTCTATTTTATGTATTTCCTTTCCCTGCTTGGTTGTCTGGAAGAGATCGCTATTAGCGATAAGACCGCCAATTGTAACACTTATTTCTGTGTAAAGTGTAATCTTAGTTCTAAGCTATATTATTGTATTGGTGTGAACAATAAAGAGTTTTCTATTCTATTCTATAAGATACGATAAGAAAACTCTATTGTATCACCACAATTTGTACAATAACTTAAATCTAAAAACAGTTTACATTATAAACAGTGAGAGTGGCGGTCTTATCGCTAATAGCGATCTCTTCCAGACAACCAAGCAGGGAAAGGGGAATAAATTTCGGACAATAAGTGCATTCGTTCATTTGATATGAACTGACGCGCAATGCAAGCGGATAATACGGCCCGCTCTAGTGTGCGATGGTTTATACATACAGATGTTGTTTGCGCCAACCTTTATAATATCTATAGTTTTTTACTTAACATTACGTATAAACTAAGTATTTATATATTAAAACATCTGGTAACTCCTTTACAAGTTTCTAATACTTGTGTAATAATACATAGGTACGTTTAATAATATTAATAATACATAAGTGTACAGTGTCAAAGCATTAAAATACTTGATTTTTAAATAGATACATTTCCAAATAAATGTTTAGTCTTCATGATATAAACTAAAAATTCTATTGATTTTAATTTGTATGTTTTTAATTAAGATATATTCTAAAATAAACCACTTTTATATGGCAATACAGTTGTTATTATGATTATAAAATACTTATCAATCACATGCTTTAAAAAAAACTCGTGTTTCTAAAATTAGATGTTCTTTGAGATCTTGATGATCTTTGAGACTGAGCCCTTTTGTGTATGAATCTCTTGGTCAGATCTTGAAAACTATGATAAATTTATATTCAAAAATAATAATGTACCTACAAAAAACTGATTCTCTATAATATATTATATTTCTCCGTAATGTATGTGTCCTATAAATATTTAAAATAAATCAGGAATTGTAACTGCACTTAAAAATTTCTCAACAATCAACAGCTCTCAGTTCTGAATTTTAACCAACCCATATTATGTCAACTACCAAGAGATTAAGCTGTTTAAAGCCGGAAACACATTATTAAAACGCGACGCGACGCCTCGCGACGCCACGCGACGATTCTCGTTCGGATTGGTCCGTGGCGTCACGTGACCACACGCCACCCAATCCCGTCGCGTTTTAATAATGTGTTTCCGGCTTAAAACACGTCGTATAATATTGTATTAAATACATTTAATTTTAATATTTTTCAGGTTATTTACTTCCAAGTTAGACTTCCTGACTTATTGTGTATGTAGTCATAACATGATCTGAATTTTGTATGTACTAAGTGTGGTTATTTGTATTCGTTTAACATTATTGTCTTTAAAAGTATAATAAATATCTATTTGTTTAATAATATATTGTTTTTCTATTCACTACTTGAGATATATTTTACCCGTCTACCACTAAGCCGAAAAGAAGGGCTATATTCTAAAAGTAAAGAAATGTAAAGTAATACTTAAGTATTTCACCTTTCCAAACACATAGTTATGGTGCATTTACTATTTTCTATTGACGTGGAGCGGAGTAGAATTGACCAATCACAGTGCTGGAATGGAGATGTCAAAATATTTCAAGCACTTTGAATGGTCAATTCTAGCCTGCTCTTCGCTCCGAGACGGTAAAACGCACTTAAGAGCGCTTTTACACACAGGAAGCTCTCTCGCGCGCACTATATGATACATTTTGCAATATAGAATTGACTTTTTGAAAATTCCTCAAGAGAATAAAAAAATATAATAATATCAAATAGTGCAAGAGAGACGGCATCCAGCTGTATCAGCCCTCTTAATAAAAAAATATTTATATCTATCACAATAAACAGTTCTATCTATGTCTATGGTAACAAGAATAGGTACTAAAACATATTGCCTTTCTAAGGCTAATACTAGTGCATAGCTAAATAATGTAAGAATAACATCTTGTACACGTGACACGTGTATACTAAAAACTCGTGTTTCTTTTGGATTTGTGCTACTTATATTTATTTAATTAATCTACAAAAAGTTCTTTCCAACCATTTGGTTTTTTTGACAGCATATTATTAATATTCTTATTATGTGTTCTGAAACAAAGATATTATGTCTAACGCATCTGTTCACAAAACACGACGTTTGTGTACGTGCTTGTTCACGCTATAACACGCGGGCGCGGGCGCGACAGACTTTGCTCACACCGCACGTGCGTTGTACGTGAACACCTTCATAGCACGTCATATGTTTAATATTTCGCGCCCGCGCCCGCGCCCGCGCCCGCGCCCGCGCCCGCGCCCGCGCCCGCGCTCGCGCCCGCGCTCGCGCCTGCGCCCGCGCGTTCACGTGAACAAGCCCTACGTCAGCACGCATGTCGCCCTCAAAAACAGCATTCATTGTTTTTCAGTCAGTATTAATAATTTTTCACAAGAAACAAAATGGCTGGACAGATAATGATCTATTTCTTAAAACCCAAGTTGTAAATAGAGAGCTAAAGCTAGTACAATGTGTATATTACGGTTTAAACGAAATGTATCTCCTTTAGATGGCGGGACGTTTCTTATAAATTGAGTCTGTTGTTTTCTTAACACATCTTCATTAAGCAGGATTATTCTACCAATTTCTGTTTGTGTGAAGATATTATTTATATTTTTAAAATAATATATCACACTGTCTAATTCGTTGTAAGAGAGTATCTCATTCGGTAATCCTTCTAACATAATAAACTCGTCGCCACCTCCCGCCAAAAATTCAGACATTATCAATTTATATCTAAAATCGTCTCTAATATCAACCATTTTTTTAGTTCCACATTCTGAGCAAATTGCTTTAGCGTTGACGATTCGTGATCCCGGTGGTTTAGCCAAATCGTAAGTTACATTCATTCCGGAGAACTGCAGGAATTGCCCAGTACTGTCTATGACTCGCCATGAATCGATGGAATGTTCTAGAGCCTTTCTTAATGTACTTCCGTTCATAGTCACTACGTGTAAGGTATCTGTGAAGGGTAAAACTGTGATCCAATCTCCTCTCGTCATTTGAAAGGGTTTCACAGGGTGATCTATCGAAGCTCTTATTCGGCCTCCTTGCACAATGGCAATGTAATCACTCTTGCCACTGAGATATTTAGAATATTGTAAAATAGAATCTGTAATGAGATCTCCTATATTACATTCTCTCAGTCGACAATCTTCCCCGTGAAGAGTCACAGAGGATTCTCCAACAACCACGTTGTTGATACGATCTATATCGCTACGGTAACTGTTCACAATCTTAAGTAATTCTGGATCTCTAGGAATATCGTCGTTCAACAAAATGGGGAATCCGTCACACTCTATGATTTCTCCTTTAGAGTCAAAGATCAAATGTAGCTTCCCGAGATATTTTGTATAGGCATATGCTTGAACCACTCTCACTATTCTGCCAGAAGCTTGTCTTACTTCAGTAGGGTATGGGCCTTGAGGTTTTTCTGGGACTTCGTCGGTAGTGTTCTTGTTTAGAAGGAAAGTGTTTGAATGGCCTCCTATTACCAAATCGATATCTTCAACTTGTTTTGCTATTTCTAAGTCTTTCAAGAATCCGGAATGTCCTAGGGCTATCAATATATTGACCCCTTGTTGCTTTAATTTTCTTACCTCTCTTGTAATTGCCGGTATTTCATCTTCATATTCAACTTTATTTTTTGGTGCAAGGAACTTGGTTTCAGCTGTTAAATATCCGACTATTCCAATTTTGACTCCATTTTTAACGATCACTATGGAATCGTGGAGATTTTTTTCTTGTTTTAGCTCGGGGACTTTATCCAACATAAGATTAGCGGCTAGTACTGGTGATGAGAGGTTTCTGATGAATGGTGTGAGTCCATCCACAGCTTCGTCGAATTCATGGTTTCCAAGAGACTGAAAGAAAAGCTAAGTGTCACTTTATACATTTTTGTTTGAATTAGTCTACAGGTCGATGAAACATGAGTGTGATTGACTTAACTATTTAATGTTGGTAATATTACTTGTTAAAAATAGCTTAAAAATTAAAGTTATGATTTACCGAAATGAAACAACTGTTGTTAATTTTTTTTTAATACTTTTACATTAAGTAGGAACAATGCGTAAAGACAAAAGTAAAGCTAATGGAGCAGAATCACTTCTGATAATACTAACAAAGAAAAAGATATAACAGGTATTTGAGACGAACTCTTTGTTTTGGGGAGCATATCATGTTGTATAGTTATTCGACCTTCTACTTGGGGATATATAGGGCTATGGCGTTTTACGTAATTTTGAGTACAAGTTAATTCACTGTAACCTAAACGCTGATGTTTGCCCAAGTCTTTTAGCATCCAGAAACCGTCTCCGCCGTCTGCGAGAAAATTAGGTGCAATTATTTTGTAAATTTCTTTCTTATCTATTTTGAAGAAATTGGGCACATCACAAGCCCAACATCTAGCTTCTGCTTTTACAACACGAGATCCATTTTTCTCATTCACGTTATAAACTACACGAAGTCCAGAAAACTGAAGAAATTCTCCTCGGATGTCTTTGCTTTCATAATAAGCAACAGAGTGCTCGAGCATTAATAGAAGCGTAGAGCCCTTCATAGTTACCATCGTCAAGTTTCCAACAAAGGGCATTACTTCTAACAAATCTCCATTTGTAATGTCAAACGGTATGGTGGCATGAGCTACAGATGTTCTTATACCTCCTGCCTGTATTATAGCGATAGGGGCATCAGTCCAATGTTCTCCTTTGTAATTTATAGCATAATTGTAAACCATTGCATCTGTGATTAAATTCCCAAGGTTACACTCATCTTTTGCACAAGTATTTCCTCCATCAAGAATAACTGAAGTGGTTCCCAATATTTCGTCTGCAGTCCACAATGCATCAGTTCGGTATGTTTCTATTAAAGATAGAACGTATGTATCTTGGGGAATACTTTTGTCAAGTAGAATAGGCTTACCATCAAGTTTAATGATTTCACCGTTATAATCAAAGGTTAGTAAAAGTTTTCCAAGATATTTCGTATAAGCATATGCTTGTACTACAGGCACTTGTTTTCCAGAAGCTTGGGTAACGTACGTTGGATATGGGTTTTCTGCTTTTTCAGCATCCGGGCTCGTGCCATTCCAAAGGAAGGTATTTGTGTGTCCGCCTATTACTAGATCTAAGCCTTCTACTTCTTTAGCGATTTCAAGGTCTTTTAAATAACCAGAGTGACCCAGCCCTATTATTATTTTGATTCCTTGATCTTGTAATTTTTTTATTTCTCTTCTTAACGCTACGATTTCGTCTATGTACTCAACGTCATTTTGTACTGCTAAAGTCTTTGTTTCTGGCGTCAGATAGCCAATAATGCCTATTCTGTGGCCTTGTACTTCTAGAACTATAGAGTGTTTGAGATTGTGTTCTCTGGCCAACTCTGGTACTTTAGTCAAGTCTAAGTTGGAACATAACACTGGACAGGTGATGTTTTCTATGAAAGGCATCAGTCCGCTTACGCCGTTGTCGAATTCATGATTTCCGAGCGACTGAAACAATGAACACCACGTGTATAGGTAAAAAAAAATACATTAATTAAAATATTATCATCTTGAATACATAATGGGTGTCTGGTATTTTATTAATGGACAGACAAAGGAAATTGTAGAGAATAAAAACGAGTATAATACCCCAAAATAGAGGTATAAAAACTCAAGTTTACCTAATACGATAGGTATTATTAGACTCATCGTTTTCATCAGCAGGACCATATTTTTACTGGCGACGTGCGATTTACTTAAAAATACGAGAATCAGGTTTCATAACGAGTGTAACAGTGTTGATCTAATAGTTTATGCTTGCGGCTTTACCCGTTTGACTAAATCCTTACTTAGCTGAGGTCTTCGTCATTAAAACTGATCTGTAATTCTAATCTCAACCTAATCAGGTCAGCGGTTACAGCTGTGCGTTAATAGATCAGTCAATGAGTCAGTTAGTCACGATTTATTTTTTATATTTAATTTAGTGATAGATAAAGCACAAAAACATTTCTTCGAAAGATAATCCCAATTCTCGTATAGAAGTTAATATTGTGTATGTAACCAAATAAATTTCAGTCAGGGGAGCTTTTGAAATAAAATACAAAAAACTATTGGTATTTTATTGTGACTGTAATAATACTTATTAAAATATATTTCTTTATAACATTAAGCGATTAATAAAGGGCACAAGGTAATTAATATTATATTTTTATAACAATATGTAAATAATATAGTGTAAAATATGTACATAGTTTTTAAGCGTAAAATGATATGTTCTTGTTTATCTTATATTCGTATACCTACTTGTACTTAAACCGTTAATATTTCTTGAGATAATAAAAATACTTAAATAATACTGAAGTGGAAAATTTGAGATGATTACATTTTTAATACTGTACAAATCGCAGCTGAGATGCCTGTAATCATTGACACTTTCAATTGAGATCCTGAATTCGAATGGAATTTATCTGGGTTTCTTATAATAATCCTGTCTTCCACAGTTGGGTAAATAGGGCTATGGGTTTGAATGTATTCTTCTGTCGCCTGCAGCTCATCGAAGCTTAGAGCTGTTGCTGGAAGATCGTCAAACACAGAAAATCCATCTCCGCCCATCGAAAGGAAGGAAGGCATCAGTATTTTATACTCCTCACTTTTGTTTAAAAGAGAGTACTCAGGAATTTTACAAGCACCACAAAGAACGCTTACTTTGGTAACTCTTGAGCCTGGTTTATTCTTAAAGTCATACTCCACCTTCATGCCTGATATTTGCAAGAACTGACCGAGAGGTCTATTGAGGTTATATTTCGCCACGGCATGCTCAAACATTCTCCAAATGTCCCAACCTTTTATAGTGACTAACACCATGTTTCCGTCAAAAGGCATGACTGTTATAAGGTCCCCTTTAGTAATATTGGATAGTAAGTTCAAATGTGCAATAGAAGCTCTTATTCCACCACCTTGTATAATGGCTATCGGAGCATCAGTCCAACCTTGACCTCTGTAACTTTTGGCGTATTTGTAAACCATGGCATCAGTTATCAAATTGCCCATATTACATTCTCTCAATCTGCAAGACTGACCGTCCAAGAGAACTGAAGTGTTTCCAAATACTTTTTCTGATATCTTCATTATATCATCACGATATAGATTGACAATACCCAAAACTCCTGGATCTTGAGGAACAGAGTTATCTAGGAGAATAGGATTTCCATCATAACTGGTCAGTTCACCTTCTTTGTCGAACCCGAGAATAAGTTTTCCAAGGTATTTGGTATAAGCATAGGCTTGCACTGCAGGAACTAGTCTACCTGATTTTTGTTGTACTAATGTTGGATATGGGCCTTGAGGTTTCTCTACATCAGGACTTGTACCATTTAGTAAGAATGTGTTTGTATGACCACCAATAACTATGTCTATGTCCTCTACTTTTTCAGCTATTTCCAAATCTTTTGTAAAACCGGAATGTCCGAGCGCTATAAGAATGTTTATACCGAGATTTTTGAGTTTCTTAGCTTCTTCTCTTATAGCAACAGTTTCTTCTATGTAATCGACGTTATTTTTGATTGCTAATACTTTTGTGTCAGGTGTAAGATATCCAATTACTCCTATTTTTGTTCCGTTAATGTCGAATACGACGGATTTCATAAGATTTTGTTCGGCTTTTAGTTCAGGTTCGTTGTTGAGGTTGAGGTTAGCGGCAAGGACTGGACAAGTAAGGTTCTCTATGAACGGTGTCAATCCAGAGACACCATTGTCGAACTCGTGATTGCCGAGAGACTGAAACAAAAATAAAGTTTTATAGATTATAGTAATTAGTAGTTGTAATGATGCAAAATCATGCGATTTATGTCATGCGAAAACTATTTTATAACTATGAAATTGTTTTCTACTTCGTGCTGTTTACATGCTATTTTGCTATATCATGCTCGTCTCTGATGCTCCACCAAGTGTAACTTGGTAATAAGCTCGCAGACTACGAACTGCATATTATACTGGTGCTGTGTGGGACAAAAATATAAACGGGGGTGAGGGGTTAGACAAGCCAATCGCTTGTGGCCAGCGCTAAAATAAATGTACTGAGATGACATTCGTTTCAATTTGTTATTTTTTTCACAACGACTGTCATTCCAGTAAGTACATTTTAGCGTTATCCTTGTGGTTCGCTTGTGCGAGTGCCATGTGTCTAATATCGAAGACTGCTGGTGTAAATTTTTCTATCCTCGAGAGCCTTGGTTTTGCAATATTCCTACTAGAACCGTCCTGCGAGCTTATTACTTGTGATTATTTTTTATTAGGCGACATAATAATTTAACAAACATGCGGACTATAAACTACTATTTAGGTGTGGTTTTGTTATCTAGGGTTTATTAAAGTTATTTACATATTAGTCACATTTGCATTGAGTTCCGATTATAATGGATATTATCATATTAATGCTATGGAAACTTTTACTGAATATAATTAAGCATAGATACTTACTCGATGATGTAATAATAAAAGTAACAATGAGTATATACGGTGTCGTGTCGTTTTATCTTATTGACGATGTCGGCATGTATGTGTGATGTGGTATATATGTGTGTATATTGATGATGTCGGTGTGTCATGTGTGTGGAGTGTGGGGTGATGGGGGTGATGCGTTTGTAAAACTAGATAAAGAAAACGATGAAACGAACATTAAGTGTGGCAATGGAGAAAAAGCCATCGATGTCCAGAAGTATAAACTGCCTCTGTAAGCAAGTTATGTTTTTTCTGAGTTTCTTCTGAGCTCCACTTTTTAGTGAAAATTATGATAAATATTGTAAAGGAATCTAATAGTGATCGTTTTTGATTATGCCGTCTTTACTCATCTGTAGGTGATCGATCTGTAATGAATAGTGGATGCGGAATATATGATATATGAATAGTGGATGACAATGATTAGAAAATATGATTAGTAGAGTAGATAAAAATTAAACAATAGAACAACGATGAATGAAAAGTGATAAACAGGATGATGTGTAGTGAGGTGGAGGATAGAATAATTACAACAAATTTATCTTTATCCATACATATAATAAGAATGGAAATTTCTCCCCATTCATTGTGATCCTTTACTAAGATGAATCGTGAAAATACGCATATGAACAAAACGACGCGAAAAAGTCGCTTGCGCGATCTAATTCGTAAAACATTTTGTCAATTTTTCCAAGGGAAACGTAAAATAAAATGATAAAATAAATAATAATCATTTATATCGGACACATTGCCCCTAATTTACATCAAAAATTCTAAATAAAAGTAATAGAATATAAAGTAAACTCAATTCAAAAAAATATGGTGCGACAAACTGCGACAAACTAAAAATACGCCATCTATCGATGTGTTTGTAAACGAAACCTTTAATTTGGGCTAAATTTGTAAATAGTTTGTGTCACTGGTGTGGTTAAACAACACCACCGATTTGAATAAAATTTTCACTAATACGTTGCAGTTTTCTCTACTTGAACCTTAGTGTTGGTTTTAGTCAAATCGGTTCATAAATAAAAGAGTTATATCAATCTAAAGATTCGCATATAAAATGCTAATAAACAAGAAAGGTAGTCATAGGAACCGCGTAATCAAAAGACAAAACCTCATCGAGTTTGGGCTCATTTGATTCGTCTTGACGAGTACTTTGATACTATATAGTAACCAGGGTCCGATGACGGAGCTGGAAGGTGGCCATAGGAACTCCGTGATTAAAAGAAAAAACCCCATCGAGTTTGGGCTCATTTGATTCGTCTTGACGAGTACTTTGATGCTATATAGTAGCCAGGGTCTGTACATAGGTAGGTAAATTAGTAAATGTAACTTATTTCTCATATGAATCAGTGCCAGCGGAAAATAATGGAACCAATCTAATGTGCGCTTGATGCGTGTAAATATCAGTAATAAATATCTTTTTGCTGCTTATTTTTAATTTCTAAAACATGTAAAATCATCTGAAGATAAATAGAAAAATTCATTTAAAGTTCATTGTAAAAGTAAGTTATTTTTCATACAAGCTAGCGCCACGGAAAATAATGGAACTAATGTCCTAAGAAAAAGAAATATCGTTTATTCTGCAAACAGTTTTAGAAAAGAGTCCCGCGTAACCTAGCGGAACTAAATAATAGATTTATAATTACTGTGAATACTTCATTTATTATATATTTTTTAATTGTTAGATTAATTAAATATTATGTACCTATTTAATTGAGAAATTAAATATGAGAAATTATGAATTGTTAAAAATCTGTAGATATTTTAACTTAAAATCACGCGATTGTGGCGCTCCATCTAGGGGGATCTTTTGTAAAAATCACTGGTTATCCGGAGACACACAGACATAAAATCTGTTCACACCCATTTAGGCATACATCCAGACACAAACTTTCACGTTTATAATGTTAGTAAAATTTTGCAATGATTATTATAGAACCTTTTATCTGTGTTATAGATAATCATAGGCGGATTTAGGGGGGGGGGGGCAAGGGGCCAAGCCCCCCCCCCCCCCCCCCCCCCGAGTCATTAAGCAAGCTGCTCGCGCACATATTATAAAGGATGTTTAAGCTTTCTTACTGCTCAGAGCGAGTAGGCGGATTTAGGGGGGGGGCAGGGGGCCAAGGCACCCCCAGAAGCATTGTAGAGTTACGAATTTCGCACATATTTCATGGTAAAGATTAAATTTTTTTTTCGGCGCTCGCAGCTAGCTGCTCGCGCACTTATTGTAATGGATGTTTAAACTTCCTAACCGCTCAGAGCGAGCTAAACATACACTTTTCGTAATAAAAATTATAATATTTTTGCCCGTCTGCACCTTGCCGCCCCCCCCCCCCCCCCCCCCAAAAAAACCAAATTCTGGATCCGCCTATGATTTTAGGTATACACCTCAGTGGTAGCACGGTAAAGAGATATACAGTAGTTTGACTGAGCGTGATTTTTGAACATAAATACCTACAGTCTCGCGGTACATGCGCGAGTCATAGAGCTGCCGGGCAGCCGCTGCCCGCATACAGTAGGTACCTACCTATTTCATATCATCTACTTACTTGAGCTAATATCTAGATGAGTTATTATAAATTAATTATATTATTTTTGTACATTTATTGATATTTTTTTTACAAGCTTTTATTTCTATTTCATATTACCTACCTATATGTACCTTACTACGTCCGCTTAGGAACCACTGAATGTCCGTTACAAAAATGCAACAGTCGAATGAGATTTGAAAATGTATTGTATCAAACTTAGTACACGCGGGATGAAGCCGCGTTTTTTGCGGCTATGACTAAAAATACCTAAGAACACTTCCGCCTAACTTACTTTTCAAACAAAATCTAAATCGAATCTATGAGACAGACACGTCAAACTTATCACACCCTTTCGTCTTTGCGTCGGGAGTTAAAAATAAATACGATTGATCACTCTTCAATTCAATAAAAAGTAGGTACATAATAACAGGTAGATTAAAACTAAAGTTGGTTCATAATTAAGAAGCCTAATCTGGGAACTACAATAGGTTTTATTCCAGCATAGTATCCCTACTATACCTACCTACTTACCTATCATGTCGTGGCGGCGTATATTGAAACCCAAGACAAGAGACAAAACAAGACAAAAGACAAGACAAGACAAGAGACAAGACAAGAGACAAGACAAGAGACAAGACAAGAGACAAGACAAGAGACAAGACAAGAGACAAGACAAGAGACAAGACAAGAGACAAGACAAGAGACAAGACAAGAGACAAGACAAGAGACAAGACAAGAGACAAGACAAGAGACAAGACAAGACAAGAGACAAGACAAGAGACAAGACAAGAGACAAGACAAGAGACAAGACAAGAGACAAGACAAGAGACAAGACAAGAGACAAGACAAGAGACAAGACAAGAGACAAGACAAGAGACAAGACAAGAGACAAGACAAGAGACAAGACAAGAGACAAGACAAGAGACAAGACAAGAGACAAGATAAGAGACAAGACAAGAGACAAGACAAGAGACAAGACTTGGACTCTTACTCACACACTTACTTGGTCTCTCACTTGCACTCTTACTCGGACTTTTACTCGGTCTCTTACTCGCACTCTTACTCAAACTCTTACTCGGGCTCTTACTCGCACTCTTACTCGGACTCTTACTCGCAGTCTTACTCGAATTCTTACTCAGATTCTTATTCGCATTCTTACTCGGACTCTTACTCGCAGTCTTACTCGAATTCTTACTCAGATTCTTACTCGCACTCTTACTCGGTCTCTTACTCGCACTCTTACTCGGACTCTTACTCGGAATCTTAATCGCACTCTTACTCGGACTATTACTCGCACTCTTACTCGGACACTTACACGCAGTCTTACTCGAATTCTTACTCAGTTTCTCACTTGCACTCTTACTCGGACTCTTACTTGGACTCTTACTTGGACTCTTACTCGGTCTCTTACTCGCACTCTTACTTCAGCAGAATACTTTTAAAAATAAAAAAAATAACTTCTTACTAACTTACCTCAAAAACAGCATAATATCGCATGCTATTTTTTTGACATTTTATATAATTTATTATATTATGTATACATACGTCAAAAGTAAATAACGTAAATTACACTAAATACTTGCAAAAAACTATCGCGACGTCCGCCCGTCGCTGCGTGGCACCCGCTCTGTTAGCAGTGGTCTACGTCATGAAACCTTTCTATGTTCCAAATTTCAACCCAATCCAGCTAGCGGTTGAGGCTGTACGTTATAATACAGATACATCAGTCACTAGCTTATTCTCATGGCTTTGCCCGCATGGACGGGTTACGTTTCATAATACCTACGGTCGTTTCAACTACGGTCGATATAACTACGGTCGATTCGCATAAGTTCATTTCACATATTGGACGACTCGCTTACAGTGCAACTCGCCTGCGGTTGATTAAACTATGGGCATGTGAACTAATGGGCGATTCGGCCAATGTTCATTTGATATATTGATTAATTCAACTATGGACGACTCACCTACGGTTTATAAATTCTTTGCTACGCGTGTTTTTAGTACAGTATTCAGGGCAAACCGAAATCTGTTGGTTAGGTTAGGTTTGAACAGCGACCACAATGCGCGAGCCGAGCGAGCGAAGCGAGCGTGCCGCGGCAGCGGCCGGCGAAGCGCCAGATATTTTTCTTATTACTGAATTATTTATCCTGTGTCATGGCATCTTCAGGCATTTTGGCATCTTCTTTCATCTACCTCATCATGGCAAAGTGGCATAATAAGCTGTCTGCGCACCTACAGATAGAAATCATTCAGGTATCAAAAACAACACGTTTCTGAATTCTGTACTATAAACAAGTATTTTTTAGCTGTCATACCTGACTAGCAGCCGGAAACATGGTCTAAAAATACGTGAAACGTCCGTTAGTTCGGTCAAAAATAGGCAAATCGTCCAATAGTTTAATCAACCATAGCTCAATCGACCGTAGCTGAGTTAACCGTAGGCGAATCGTCCAATATTGATTTCAACCAATAGTTATTATGAACGTAGGCGAAACGTCCAATAGACATTTTGAATAGTAGGTGATTCGATCGTAGTTACATATTGGCAAGGTTTGCCAGCCTTTACTAATTCTACGCCCATTAAGTCGCAGAAAACCCGTGAATTGAATCCCTCTTTTCCGTGGAATTGGAAATCGAATTAAATGGTCTGCATCAAATTCATTAATATATGAATAATTTACTGTCACGCGCTACGAAGTGCGCGCGGGTCAGCTAGTTCAGAATATAATTTAATGTTCTGCGTATAAAACATAAGGAACGATAATATTTTATCAATTTAAAATAAAAGGAATAAAATCAATTAAAAAATACATATTCAAAAATATTTGTAATTGTCGTTTCTTAGACTGATAGGTTAGTTTCAGACATAATTTAATTTCTTAAATTCAAGAAAAGCATGAGTCCGATTGTTATCATGCTTGCCGTCATACCCGGAGCGGCGCCGGGTACTTCGTCTTGTACACCTTCAACATTATTTAAAATGATTCTTCCTGCAACCTCGGGGTACACTGGAGTTCTCAAGCTAATATAATCAGCTGTACATGTCACTTCGTCGTAAGCAAGGGTCTCTTTCTCAAGTCCTACGAGCATTGAATATCCGAACTCTCCCTCAGCCAAAGCAGCCGGAATCAGCACTTTATAATCTCTCCAATCATCGATGTCAAAGAATTCCGGTACAAAACATGCCCAGCAACGGACCACTGCGTCTACTAATCTTGAACCGGGCTCTCGAGACATGTCATAAACTGCACGGATGCCAGAGAATTGTAGCAGTTGCCCCGTGGGAGTTTCAGTGTTATAAATAGATACAGAGTGTTCTAAAACTTCTTTAAGGACGTCGCCGGTCATACTAACGACAACTAAGTTGCTTTCCAATGGTAATGCCGAGAGAAGATCGCCTCTGGTGACTGCTGCCGGTCGGTTGCTCGGAGCGATCGAAGCAGCTATAGCTTCGCTATGAATTATGGCTATAGGAGCGTCGGTATATCTTTCGCCTACGTATCTTACAGCGTAATAGTACATAATAGCGTCGGTGATCAGATTTCCAAGGTTACATTCGGCAGTTTTACAAGTACTGCCGTCTAAGACAACGGCTGTGTTTCCAATTACTTCTTCAGACCTAGAATTTATTTCGGTGTAATGATTTCTAATAATTTGCAGAGCTTCTTCATCCTGAGGGACTGTCGGTGAAAGCAGAACTGGATCAGAATTGTATTGAATGACTTCGCCATTAGAGTCGAATGTAGTCAGGAGACTACCAAGATATTTGTGGTAGGATGATGATTGAACTATAGGCACCTGTCGGCCTGACTGTTGCGTTACTACTGTAGGAACATATTCTGTTTGGTCATCTTGAGTGTTTCCGTCCCAGAAGAATTTGTTTCTTTGACCGGCAATAATCAAATCCAGGCCGTCCACTTCTTTGGCGATGTCAATATCTTTGTTGAGGGTAGAATGTCCGAGAGCTATAATGATTTTGACATCTGCAGTTTGCAGTTTGGCAACTTCTTCTTTAAGCGCGATTACTTCATCAATATACTCGATATCGCCTTCAGGGTCTAATATGGAAACATCGGGGGTCAAATAGCCGACAATACCAACTTTCACTCCTTGGATGTCGACTATTATTGATTTTTGGACGTTCTCATTATCCTGCGTGGATTTGAGAATAACGTTGCTGGCCAAAATTTTTGTGTTAATGTTGTTTAACAGAGGTGACAGTTTCTCTGATCCTTTCTCTACTTCGTTGTTGCCCAATGACTGAAAATACAAAATAGGAATTAAAGAAATATAAATAGAATTTTGAGCTATAACGTTGTTAATATGTATTTATTGATTATTAAGTATACAATAATGTACAGTTAGTGGGTTAGTTTTTATATCCGTGGGTTTTCTCGACCACAAAACGTAATCCCAATATTATTATTGGATAGATATTATATTTTAGAAACAATGTTTTTTTCCGCCACCACCATCAACCACCACACACAAATTATGTATTACTTATCAAGCTTAAAATAGTTAATAGTAATACCCATACACTACAAATATTCATGAATAGATTGTTGAGCTTATGATACGGGCGACAATTTGTCGTAGCACTTGCCCTTCTAGCATGGCGTGCGGGCTCTCTTACCTACAACTGTAATTCCATACATTCTTAAAGGTAGAATGCAATGAAAGAAACAGTAGAATGCATACATTCTACCATCCCATAGGATGAAAGTGACTTGACAAAACTGCGGAATCCCGCACGCCATGATATATGATGGTTATGATGGTATATAAGTAGAGTATTTTAATGGAAGTAGACCTCCCTCTTCCGCGAAAGTCGCAATCTCAAAGGATTACATAAATACATGATCATATTGTTAATATCCTAGTGTTACATTACTGTTAGACACATGGAAATATATTAGGTTGTACGTTTAATATAAGTTTGTCTATTACATTATTATGTCGCTCTAACACGGGCTAAACCCGGTTTTTTTAGGATTATTTACACGGAGACATAGAAGTCCCACGCGTAGAGGCCTTTTTGAGCATTTCATTCGAAGGTAAAGAATAACACTTACTTATTATTGGAAATTAAATACATAATTGTTAGTATTCTTGTTTACTTGTTTAGAAATAAATTATCAGTTTTTAACTTACGTCTATTTAGCGAGATCTTGGATCACTTACTCGCATGTTGAAGTCCTTCTATTAAATTTTTAATGAAGCATCCATTTGTTATTCAATGGTACAAATTTGTATTAATTCACAACACTGTAATAAATAATTACATTTGGTTTTCATTACTTATTTGAGCTGGAATATTTGTACGCAAAGCTCGTGTTTCAACATGCCATTTTAATTTTACCTCTACTGGTATAAACTGAATTCTGAAATACTGTTGTGTAGCTCGGAATTTATTCCAATTTCAGAGCTGAATTTTGAATCCTTTGTTTACATATAGGTCGTAAACTACCACGAAATATTGGTTGACATGGAGTAATTGTTGATGGAGTTTAAACTCCTATAGAAGGATCGAAGGGGTTATTCTCTAATACTAGTAGAGTTTCTTTAATATCTGGGGTTTATTTACAACTACAACAGCACCAGTTATACTTTGTTATTTAAATTTACACTAAATATAAAAGTGCCAATGGTAGCTACTTAACCGACGAACATAGTTAAAATACCTCATAGATAACAGAGCGAAACATAGTCTGATTCTGCGTGTAATCTACTGTAGATATATAATTATAACACTTGATAAAGTGTTGGTTAAGTAGTAAGTATTAATAATTAACAAGTGTGTATATTTTGTCTCAGGGGTAATTTTAAAGTAATAAAAAATGTTAAAGTGAAAGCTCCCTGAAAATGAACGACTAAGTTTTCCTGTGTCGTCTCTAAAAAGGTTCATCGAGGTACACCAACCATAACAACCAGCTATAAGGCAGCAACGATAAATAGATAAACCAGCATGATATTTTTTTTACCATCCGAATCATGACGCTTGACGCTCCAAAATCGGATATATTGCTTTTCGCACTTCCTCCGGTTCGAATCCGTAATGACGGTTTTCGTGTACAGCTATGACTACTTAAGCTGCGTTTCCAGCTCCTGTTTTGGTTCAAACATTAAACACGAGCATGCCAACATCCAAAAAAAATCTGGGTGATTATGATGAATATTGATATTTTGTTTTGTTGTACGTGCTTTCCATCGGATATGGAATTCAAAAAAATATTGTTGGAGCAAACAAGAAGTCATAAACGCCGAGATTTTTTTTGGATGTTGTCATGCTCATGTTGAATGTTTGAACAAAAACAGGAGCTGGAGACGCGGCTTTAGTTTCGTCAGTCAAGGATGACGGAATAAAATCGGATAGCTGTAGTGCAAAAGCCGCTGTATAAAATGCTCCAGGGTTTCGCCAGACTGTCATTATTACGGTTTTGGACCGGACTCAGATAAATCTAGTGCGGAAGGTCTAATGTAACGTACAATAGTAGTTTAATACTTACCTGAGGGCCTATTGGCTAATTCTCACCCACTACGATTGATGACAACTTGAATGTACATTGCTGCGTTTGTTATGTTATACTCCTATTAATGAGGAAGTATGCAAGTAATGTAGGTACGCAATTTTGTCTATGGATTCTAGTGTTTTAAATGTGGATGGGCGAAAGCCAATAAGCCCTCTTCTTCTTCTTCCTGCCCTTTTCCACTCTCCTAGCACGCATATCCTCTTTCACACAGTTCATCCAAACCTTTTTCGGGCGCCCCCTTCCCGAATTACCACCTATCATCATATTCATTGACTTTTGGCCAATAGGCTCTATGTTGCTTTACATTTTAATCTTATCATTGTAAGAGTGAATTGTGACTCAAAATGCTCGCATGCAAATAATCACCACCAAAGATACTACACAAACAATGCTAAGCAAACAAATGACGATACTGCAGAATAAATAATCTTGAGACTTGATCTATTTGGGAATGTTTTTATCAATTTATTGGTAGAATAGACACGGAGAAGGTTCTTATGAAGGTAAAAATTACTGAACCGATTGTGTGTCTATAAAAAACTCTGAAATTGGAAAAAAGATTGAGATGTTGGTTTATCCTAATTAATCACAAACTATAGCACTAACTTGACATAACACTCACATTTTTGTGTTTGTAAAATTTACTTTATATGTGTTATCAATATAGAGTTTCTTATCTTGTTTTAACATTCAGTTTTATTCAGCAACACGAAATTGAGTATAAAAATCTCGTAGCATTTTTATAGGTACCAACAGATTTCAATAACCCTTTAACCTAACTAATATTATAACTGCCGTTACAATAGATATTTGTTCTGCAGTATTTTGCTCTAGATAAGCTGTAACAAATACATGAAACATACGTTTACACGATGGGACAAACACGTAGTTCCTATCTTCCAGCGTAGATTCTCCACACGCCCCACTTTCACTGATTATAACACTAATTATACAAAACATGTTTTATCTTATTTGCTCCATTTCATAACTGCTGTGGTCATAGGCGGATTTAGGGGGGGGGGGGGGGGCAGGGGGCCAAGGCCCCCCCCAGAAGCATTGTAGAGTTACGAATTTTGCACATATTTCATAGTCAAGACTATAATTTTTTTCTCGGCGCTCGCAGCAAGCTGCTCGCACACTTATTATTAAGGATATTTGAACTTTCTAACTGTTCAAAAAGACCTAAACACACTTTTTTCTTAGTAAAAATGATAATATTCTTGCCTTTCTGCACCTTGGCCCCCCCCAGAACCAAATCCTGGATCCGCCTATGGCTGTGGTAATGATTTTACAATGTGTTACTACGAGAAAAGGTGTATTAAGAATCACTTAATTGGTTTTTACGATAGTTAACATACTAAGATAATATATCACGTTACTCAGAACGGTCTCCCGTTTTTCTCCTCTATTCACTCCCAACGATTTTTCTTCATTCGCTAATACCTGCTTATGTAGGTTGATATAATATTATCTTATAGCCATTAAAAACTTATTTTTGTGAGAATCTCAAATGTGGTAAATGTTGCTCTATCCACAAAATAGATAGGTCAATTTGTACGACAACTATTTCAATCATGTTTTTTACATACACCTCTTTAGAACAACTTGTATTAACGACTACACAAAAAATAAAGAATTTACCTCAGCGATGCATAACGAAGCGATGGAACCAATTACCAATTTATGAACAACAATTTGAAAACAAATTACAATACGTAAACTCTATTTTTATAGTGGACTTAGTTTTTTATACCAAACATTTATCACGATCTGTCGTTTTTAAATTCACGAGCACAAGACGATCAGAGTACAAAAAGCGGCCACGGACTCGCGGACAAAAAACTGAACGAAAAAACGTAAAGATGTAAGTACTTACTACGGCATCAGGTTGTAAGGCGTTGATAAATTCCGCGGCAATCTTCCACTTGTAAATGGTGAACCATGCCGTGCCTGTGTAGGTGTCTCCGGCGTTTAGGTACAGAACCGGTGGCCCTTCGCCAGACTGAGCTGCTCTCCTCGCTTCTTTCACACTGAAATGTTGGGAAATGACATGAAAGCTTACGCACATCACCCTTCCATAAGGTACACTGATCCTACATTGGGTGTGAGTTGCGACGATCACGTCTTACGACTCACGACTAATCTTAAACTTTATGCCTTTTGGGGATTTTGTGAATGCATCCAATATTGGGTGTAATTATTAGCAGTTAGATAGATTGTAATTGTTTTAGCTCGTTAGAAGTTTAATCAACACTTAACACATGCCTGCTTCTTATCCTACTATTACGAGAATACCCGGCATTTAAACTAAGGGATTCTCGTGGAGATTTCGGGATGAAAAATATCACTATATCTACCCACTATGTGGTCAACATGGTATGTCTACCAAAAAGCGTGTCCAATACAGGTTTCCCGATTGAAAAAGCGATTTTATATCACGGATCCAATATTTTTAGTTTACACAGTTGGGGAGGATCGGCCTGCTCAATAAACTGGGAGCTATTGATTTTTCGTATCCAATACATAAACTTTGTAATCACAAAATGGTGTGAATGAAGATGAAATGTAAATTTCTGAATAGTTTTTAAGCAATCACGCTAACCATATAAAATATGCTATTAGCGAGAATCGTTCATTTCGTGCACTAATGGGCATTTAACACTAGGCTGTAATTCCATTATTAGTCATATTAGCAGAAAATAAATTCCTATAAAGGTAGGTATAGAGGTTACTATACCTAAATATTTGCAAAATTTTGACACCTCTTTAAAATTCTACAAATCTTCCGAATTTTTTAGTAAGATTTCTATTGTAAAGGAGGGGTAGGTTTTTATACCGTCTACTTGACTCACAACACATCGGCAACGACGACACTGCGTCGGCAATACCACTGTCTACAGACTTCTGTAACAGCACAAGTCTCCATCGTAATCCGATAAAAAACACAGGCATCTTAAAAATGCCACTTCGCAGTTTTTACTAAGTTCTACCGAAGTTAAACTGGTTTTAGACTCATTTGGGGAACACTCAACTCCACAATAATATTTAGCGAAACATTGATTTGTTATGAAAGGAAGCCAGTCCACATCGCCCTAGGTGCACAACTTATGATCCTACAATGGATGATTGGATCTTAGAGGAATACTTACACATGAGCAACCCTAGGAAATCCTCCGTAGCATTTCCCCGCCTCCCGGTCGGCGGTGGTACAGGCCCCGCTGAGCTGCGAGGTCTGCTCGAACCGCGCGTGCATGTCATTGTTGTGGAGGATGAGAAGCTCGAAGTTGCCGCCCGATGGAGCCTTGACCAGCGCGCCGAACGTCGCTGCCAGTGATGCCAGGATCACTGCCAGTGTGGTTGTACTTTTCTGGAAGATGGAAATAAAGCTATATTTATCTACTGTTACATAAAGAGGTAATCTGGCTGACTCATCATCATGCAGACAAAACCCCCGAACCTAGAAAAATGGAATTTGGAACATAGGTTTCTTATACGACCTCGCTCTGTCTAACTAGATAATAATATAGTCTTGAAGGGAATGTCTTTCAAAATTAATTTAACTCTTCGATTGCTATGCAACGTCTTCATTTTCAATAATATAGAAAAGAGAAAGAAGGAATAATAGTTTTGAGATAATTCAGTTTTTTTTTACCATACGGTGCAGGGACATTTTTCCATCAGTTGCATTACTTTTAATTTTTTAACACTTTATCACTGGCTTAATATGTGTGATCACTGGCTGAAATGTGCCTTGTGATAGTCAGGGATGGAATCAAACTAAATCAACAGAGCTGGATAAATATTATAATGTTACGACTAATGACAATTAGGGGACATGGATTTGCTATTATCAATATCTATAATTTTGTAGTTGATAGTCCATATGGGGTTAGTGTACGTCAGAGTAACGATCTTATCAAAGCTTTTCCATCTCACATTTTACAGGTCTCTGCATAATACAATACAAATAAGTGCTTAAACAATTGAAATAATTTGTACAACAATTTACCTACTTCAAATTTAATGGACTATTTAAATTATCTACAATAAATTATGAATTTAAACTAAATGTACAACATGTGAACCATGTTGGCAACCGATCTCTTCTACGCGTCCAACGTTATAAGGTTATCTACCTGTATTATGTAGAGACTCATGATTAAGTTTGTAAGTATACCATAACTACTTATTTAGCCGTAATTCTGGTGTTATCAGGTGGTATTTCATTTTCTACAACACTGAGTAACATAATTAGGTAGGTATGTATTTGTTTTATCTTAGTGCTGTTGATAAGATAAGAGATATGATTAAATTCGTGTACAGATCTCCAGAGTACACAGAGGATGTTTTCTAATTGCTTATGTATTAGCTTCTTCCTGTGGAGTAAGGTATTTATTTATCTACATACATAGTGGGGTAGAATTGTGGTTTTAATAGTGTTTTTACAAAATCGCCTCCGATGATATTATATATTCAGAAAATAACTATTTAAAAAGCGTGGTCCACATAAGAATTGCGAATGCATCGCCGAGTAAATTACGAATTTTTGTAGCAAATTGGTTGCTCTACAATTTTTATTAACATGGTGTTATGATTGGGTCAATAGAAACTAAGATATTTCGGAAAAAACTGTTATTTTGAAACTTATGACATAGACTATGTTTTTGTGTATGACTTTTAAGACAACTTTTACACCAAAAATATGGTAAGTATATGTACTTATATACCGAAACTTTAGCTTACATAAGGTTTATTTCCGAAGCTGACGTCTAATGTGACTGGACTATAAAATTTCTGAAAGGTGGCCAAAGGTTTGACAGCAGCAACATTTTGAAAAAACATGATAATTCTACTTCGATAAATCCTTCTCAAGTCATCTAATTAGCATCATAAACGCAATGTTGGTTCATTTCACAAACAAAAGATATCTTTGAAGTCCATTGAAGAATATTGTCGCTACGCAGAGAAATAATACGATGGTACGAGACGGAACGTCGTGTCCCTTTGTTATTATCTAATAACAATCATTTGTCCGTCCGTTCGACTTTACTGTTCTTCAATGGACGCTTAATAGAGACCGTTCATTGAGATAAAAAGCGAAACATTACGATTTTGAGACATTGTTAAAATTATTCTATGTTTTGTACCTATCTATTGGCGAATATTCTCGATCATCAACAGTATAAACACGGTAAAGAGATATACAGTAGTTTGACTCTCTAGAAGCGGTTGAACTCAAGGTCGCGCGAGTTTGCAACAATTTGGGTAGGTTTTGGTAGGCAGCGAGGTGCCGAATAGGCGTTATTATTGTGAATTACTCAAAATATCAAAAATAATTAATGGTGTGTGAACGACCGGGGAGTACCTTTAAATGAATGTTTATCGACCGAGCGAAGCGAGGTCTTAGAGTCGAGAGCCGCGAAAAGCCTGCGTTTCGACCAGTTTAGCGGTTGACCTCTGGCGCTTAGGTTTGATCGACATTTACTCAAAAATGGTTAATCCAAATTAAATGAAACTTTACACACAAGTTAGATAGGTTAATAGAATAATTTTAGTGAAAAAAATAGCGAAGTAGACCTTCGGGTTGCAGAGATATAGGTGACTTAAAGTCTTTACGATAGGTCTGACGATAATTTCAAAACTGGTGCTCTGACATTTTTTTTTCTAACATACACACATTTTTTATTACCTACATAAATATATTATCAAAAGTGTATGTTTGTATGTATGTTTGTTACGCGATAACTTGAAAACCGATGGTCCAATCTTTATGAAACTTTGCAAATACGTAGTTTAAGTCTGTTGTATTACTGGCTGTTATACACATTGTAATCAAAATTTGAATCATTCTTTTTATATATTCTTATTGATGTATGTTTTGTCACTTCAATAAAATGAGTCAAATACAACATTCGTTATCAGCACGAATTTATAAGAAAATACAAGAATAAACTGTTTTTTTCTGCATTAAAAGTGAAAAGAAAGTTTTTCTAAAGTATTACGTGCATCATATGTGTATTTTTTGGACATTGACCAGCTGTTCGTGAGTTATAAAATTCGTCAAATAATAATTCCCTTTCTTGCATAAAACCTTTAGTTAATAGGGAAGGCTACTCTACATGGAAGTTTAAGATGCGGATGTGCCTTATTCATGAAGAATTGTGGGAAGCCGTCGTAGGTTACCAAGATAGTAATGTATCCACCGATAAAAGGTTAAGAAATGATCAGAAAGCTTTATCGAAGATTTGCCTTACTCTGGATGGACTGGCAATAACCCACATAAGGTCATCAAAAACTGCAAAGGAGGCATGGGACGCTCTTTCGTCCGCATACGAAGACAAAGGTTTGGGTCGACGTATAAGCCTTGAACGTAAACTCTATAGATGCAGCCTTGAAGATTATAACTCAATTGAGATGTATATAAATGCCATCATGTCTACTATACAAGACTTGGCTGACATCGGAAAAACAATAGAAGATGCATCAATAGCTGCTATTCTTCTGGGAGGTCTGAGTCCACGATATGAGCCTTTAATATTAGCTCTGGAAAATTCGAATACACATATAACTTCGGACCTTGTAAAGACAAAATTATTGAATGAATTGAATAAAACTGAATATGATAATCCTGATACTGCTCTTCGTTCCCGGATGAATCAAAGTAAATCTTCTGCATCCAAGCCTAAGAAGCCTATTGTGTGTTATGACTGTAATGAGCCAGGTCATAAGCGTCCAGACTGTCCCCATAAGAAGGACAAGAATAAGAAATCTGTAAATCATAAGAATGCTCTCTGTGCACGGAATGTAAATGAGAAATTAGATAATGAGAAATGGTATATAGATTCTGGAGCGTCAGCACACATGACATCGCGAGCTGATTGGATGGAGAATGTGAAGGATTCCCCTATTGGAACTGTAACTATAGCAAATGGTGATATACTGGAAACCCAAGGTGTTGGTGAAGTTTCGATTACCAGTTGCAGTGATAATTTGACATCGGTCAAAAAGATTCTTGATGTAGTTCATGTGCCAAACTTGGACTCGAATCTTATATCAGTTAAGAAGGCAGTAGATAAAGGTTTTAGTTTAGTTTTTGATAAAACTGGTTGTAATTTTTATGATTCTGATGCTTTTACTTGTAATGGAGATGTAATTTTACATGGTTCTATTTGTGGTGGACTGTATTCATTAGATGTTACAGTCAATCCTAAACTCAATGAACGATTATCCGCTTTTGAAACGCACTCTGATGTATCTTGTTTCAAGCTTTGGCATAGACGATTAGGTCACTTATGCCGCATTGGAATGGACCAACTTAAGAAGGGTCACGCGGTGGGCGTTGATTATTCAGAAGTCGATAAGGAACCTTGTATCTCCTGTATTGAAGGTAAGCAAAATAGGAAAACTTTTAAGAAAGTTTCACATAAAAAATCAACTTCAGTTCTGGAACTTATTCATTCAGACGTTTGTGGTCCCTTGCCTGAATCTTCATTTCAAGGCAATAAATATATTTTATTTTTTATAGATGATTTTTCTCGTATGACTTTTGTCTACTTTATTTCTTCAAAAGCTGAAGTAAAGAATAAGTTTTGTATTTTCCAGTCCTCTGTGGAACGGGAAACGGGAGCCAAGATAAAGACACTGAAGAGTGACAACGGAAAAGAGTATGTTAATGCAGCTTTTTCGAATCATTTACAAAATGAAGGGATTAAACACCAAACTATGTTCCCTATAGTCCTCAACAGAACGGTATTGCTGAACGGACGAATAAGTCCATTATGGAGAAGGTAAGGTCTATGCTGTCAGAAAGTTCTCTTTCTTCTGCCTATTGGCAGGATGCAGCAGATATGGCTGTATATCTTAAGAATAGATCTCCACATCGTGCTCTCGAAGGCAAGACGGCATACGAGAAGTGGTATGGTATGGTCCCAAATTTATCACATCTACGCGTCTTCGGATGTAGGGCTCTAATTCATGTCCCCGACTGTAATCGGAAGAAATTGGATATGAAAGCATCGGAACACATCTTTGTCGGATATTCAGAAGATCCGAGAAGCTATTTCTTTAGAGATGCTACGTGTCCTAGAAGACTTGTGAAGAGTAGAGATGTAACATTCTTTGAAGATCATTTTCATGATTTAAAAGGTAAAGGTAATACTTGTAAGACTGGTAATGATTTATTGGAACCAGTATACTCGTACATACCTCTTCTGTCTGAGAATTCATTAAATAGTTCAGAGCAGAGAAATACTGTCACTGTGGAACAGTTAATAAAGCCTAATATTGCACCAGTATCAGAAAATTGTGTACCTGATAGTAGTGAGGAACAGTGGCATAATGCTGATACATCAATTTCTTCAGAAGAAATTAATTCTGATACTGAGGTTGTAGAACCAAGATATAATTTAAGACCAAGAAAACCTAATTCTTCTGCTAACTATGTATGTGTGCAGACTTCATCCTCTGAACTGGATGAACCTTTAAGCTATTCACAAGCTATTAATGCAGAAGATAGTGAAAAGTGGCGTCTCGCAATGTGCGATGAATACCAATCATTGCTTGAGAAGAAAACTTGGGTACTCGTTGATAGACCAGATAAAAAGGTTATTCCATGCAAATGGATATACAAGTTAAAGAAAAATGCGCAAGGTGATGTTGTTAAGTATAAAGCAAGACTTGTTGCAAAAGGATTTAATCAAGTATATGGTGTTGATTTCTCAGAAACTTTCTCCCCGGTTGTCCGGAGCTCCTCTTTACGCATGTTGTTTGCGTTGGCTGCAGAAACAGGAATGAAAATGCATCATTTGGATGTTGATACTGCGTTTTTAAACGGAGACTTAGAGGAAGAGGTCTACATGAGTCAACCAGAAGGTTTTGCTAAACCTGGTCAAGAAGATAAGGTATGCTTACTAAAACGTTCACTTTATGGCCTAAAACAGGCCCCAAGGACATGGTTTAAAAAGTTGACCGAAATATTGCAATGTATAGGATTTAAACAAACTCCTTCAGAAGCATGTATTTATACCAAGAAGGTTGGTAACGAGTTACTTATTCTGGCCTTTCATGTCGATGACATTGTCGTATTTTATAAAAAAGATTCTACACTTGACTCTGTCATATCTGACTTACAGAATCATTTTAGTATGAAAGTGATTGGGCCATTGAGTTATTATTTAGGTTTAAACATTGATTGGAAACCTAATGAGATAAAAATACATCAAGCTACTTATATCCGGAGCTTGTTAGAAAAATTTCAAATGGGTGATTGCAGATCTATGCATACACCTTTACAAAAGGAAAAATTAGTGCCATCTAAAGGTAATGAGGACTCTACTGTATATCCTTACCAGAAATTAATTGGCTGTTTAATGTTCCTTGCAGTCAATTCTCGACCCGACATAGCTTTTGCTGTTTCGTATTTGAGTCAGTTCAATACTAAATACGACAAAACTCACTGGATTGCGGCAAAGCGCGTGTTACAGTATTTAAAAGGAAGTATCGATGTGGGTATTACTTACAGGAAAGATAGAGGAAATTTAGTTGGCTATGCGGATGCAGATTGGGCTAATTGTCCCATAGATCGTCGTTCATACACTGGATTTTACTTCTCTTTGGCAGGTGGAGCAATCTCATGGGAGAGCAAGAAACAAACAACAATTGCTCTTTCCTCTACTGAAAGTGAATATATGAGTTTAGCGGGAGCGGCAAAGGATGCTGTATTTTTAAAGCGGCTAATGTTGGAAATAACAGGTGAGTCAACTGTTGTAACAATTTATAATGATTCGCAATCTGCTCAAAAATTAGCAATAAATCCAGTCCACCACAACAGATCAAAACATATAGACACTAGGTATCATTTTCTACGTGATTTAGTTGCTAAGAAAGTTATCAATGTTGTCTTTAAACAGACAGAGGAGATGTGGGCTGATGTATTCACTAAGCCGCTAGCACGCATTAAGCATCAGAATTGTATAAAAGGGATAGGTTTATGTTAATTGTCTCATTTTGATTACGGGGCGTATGTTGTATTACTGGCTGTTATACACATTGTAATCAAAATTTGAATCATTCTTTTTATATATTCTTATTGATGTATGTTTTGTCACTTCAATAAAATGAGTCAAATACAACAAAGTCAATAGAATTTTTAAGTTCGAACTTCAGCCAAATCGGTCGAAGGGTTCTAGAGTTATAGAAAATGCTTAATTACAACGTTACCAAAGTTCCAATCTTAATGGAACTTTGCGATCAAGTAGTATAAGCTAAAAGAATTCTCATGTTCGAAAATGAGCCAAATCGATCCAAGGGTTGTAGAGATATAAAGATGACTAAATTATTATGTATTTCACAATTTGTTAGGTACATTAAGTTTGAGAAAGATCCTACAGGCAAAAAAGAGCAGGCAAGTAGATCAAGCTAAAGAATTAATAGCGATAATGTCCAATAATTCGAGAATTTCAAGCAATTTATCTTATTTTCAATAACATTATTTTTTAGTACATTGCGTAATACCAATAATTGCGTCAATTATAGTCCGGCCGCCTAAAGTTTGCTATTGAGATAGGTGTCACATACATGTAGGTAAGTACACGTTTTGTGCTGTTTTTTAATCTTTTTATAAACCTCATTTCGCTCGGTCGATAAAATATAATGTTATTTAATTTAAGCAAAATAAAAATAAAGTAAAATAGTTATTTAAAATAAAAACCTTATTAATAGCGTTATTTTATGCCCATCGCTAATGGCAAGCAACCAAAGTTGGATTTAGTAGTATAGGCATAATTATCCATCCATACATATAATAAGAATGGAAATTTCTCCCCATTCATTGTGATCCTTTACTAAGATGAATCGTGAAAATACGCATATGAACAAAACGACGCGAAAAAGTCGCTTGCGCGATCTAATTCGTAAAACATTTTGTCAATTTTTCCAAGGGAAACGTAAAATAAAATGATAAAATAAATAATAATCATTTATATCGGACACATTGCCCCCTAATTTACATCAAAAATTCTAAATAAAAGTAATAGAATATAAAGTAAACTCAATTCAAAAAAATATGGTGCGACAAACTGCGACAAACTAAAAATACGCCATCTATCGATGTGTTTGTAAACGAAACCTTTAATTTGGGCTAAATTTGTAAATAGTTTGTGTCACTGGTGTGGTTAAACAACACCACCGATTTGAATAAAATTTTCACTAATACGTTGCAGTTTTCTCTACTTGAACCTTAGTGTTGGTTTTAGTCAAATCGGTTCATAAATAAAAGAGTTATATCAATTTAAAGATTCGCATATAAAATGCTAATAAACAAGAAAGGTCATAGGAACCGCGTAATCAAAAGACAAAACCTCATCGAGTTTGGGCTCATTTGATTCGTCTTGACGAGTACTTTGATACTATATAGTAACCAGGGTCCGATGACGGAGCTGGAAGATGGCCATAGGAACTCCGTGATTAAAAGAAAAAACCCCATCGAGTTTGGGCTCATTTGATTCGTCTTGACGAGTACTTTGATGCTATATAGTAGCCAGGGTCTGTACATAGGTAGGTATCATTTTGCACCTTATTTTTAATTTCTAAACCATGTAAAATCATCAGGAAACAAATTAGAATTCATTTAAATTAGTAAATGTAACTTATTTCTCATATGAATCAGCGCCAGCGGAAAATAATGGAACTAATCTAATGTGCGCATGATGCGTGTAAAAATCAGTAATAAATATCTTTTTGCTGCTTATTTTTAATTTCTAAAACATGTAAAATCATCTGAAGATAAATAGAAAAATTCATTTAAAGTTCATTGTAAAAGTAAATTATTTTTCATACAATTTAGCGCCACGGAAAATAATGGAACTAATGTCCTAAGAAAAAGAAATATCGTTTATTCTGCAAACAGTTTTAGAAAAGACTCCCGCGTAACCTAGCGGAACTAAATAATAGATTTATAATTACTGTGAATACTTCATTTATTATATATTTTTTAATTGTTAGATTAATTAAATATTATGTACCTATTTAATTAAGAAATTAAATATGAGAAATTATGAATTGTTAAAAATCTGTATCTACAGAAATTTTAACTTAAAATCACGCGATTGTGGCGCTCCATCTAGGGGGATCTTTTGTAAAAATCACTGGTTATCCGGAGACACACAGACATAAAATCTGTTCACACCCATTTAGGCATACATCCAGACACAAACTTTCACGTTTATAATGTTAGTAAAATTTTGCAATGATTATTATAGAACCTTTTATCTGTGTTATAGATAATCATAGGCGGATTTAGGGGGGGGGGGGCAAGGGGCCAAGCCCCCCCCCCCCGAGTCATTAAGCAAGCTGCTCGCGCACATATTATAAAGGATGTTTAAGCTTTCTTACTGCTCAGAGCGAGTAGGCGGATTTAGGGGGGGGGGCAGGGGGCCAAGGCACCCCCAGAAGCATTGTAGAGTTACGAATTTCACACATATTTCATGGTAAAGGTTAAATTTTTTTTTTCGGCGCTCGCAGCTAGCTGCTCGCGCACTTATTGTAATGGATGTTTAAACTTCCTAACCGCTCAGAGCGAGTTAAACATACACTTTTCGTAATAAAAATTATAATATTTTTGCCCGTCTGCACCTTGCCGCCCCCCTCCCCCCCAAAACCAAATCCTGGATCCGCCTATGATTTTAGGTATACACCTCAGTGGTAGCACGGTAAAGAGATATACAGTAGTTTGACTGAGCGTGATTTTTGAACATAAATACCTACAGTCTCGCGGTACATGCGCGAGTCATAGTCATACCTATTTCATATCATCTACTTACTTGAGCTAATATCTAGATGAGTTATTATAAATTAATTATATTATTTTTGTACATTTATTGATATTTTTTTTTACAAGCTTTTATTTCTATTTCATATTACCTACCTATATGAACCTTACTACGTCCGCTTAGGAACCACTGAATGTCCGTTACAAAAATGCAACAGTCGAATGAGATTTGAAAATGTATTGTATCAAACTTAGTACACGCGGGATGAAGCCGCGTTTTTTGCGGCTATGACTAAAAATACCTAAGAACACTTCCGCCTAACTTACTTTTCAAACAAAATCTAAATCGAATCTATGAGACAGACACGTCAAACTTATCACACCCTTTCGTCTTTGCGTCGGGAGTTAAAAATAAATACGATTGATCACTCTTCAATTCAATAAAAAGTAGGTACATAATAACAGGTAGATTAAAACTAAAGTTGGTTCATAATTAAGAAGCCTAATCTGGGAACTACAATAGGTTTTATTCCAGCATAGTATCCCTACTATACCTACCTACTTACCTATCATGTCGTGGCGGCGTATATTGAAACCCAAGACAAGAGACAAAACAAGACAAAAGACAAGACAAGAGACAAGACAAGAGACAAGACAAGAGACAAGACAAGAGACAAGACAAGACAAGAGACATGACAAGACAAGACAAGACAAGACAAGACAAGACAAGAGACAAGACAAGAGACAAGACAAGAGACAAGACAAGAGACAAGACAAGAGACAAGACAAGAGACAAGACAAGAGACAAGACAAGAGACAAGACAAGAGACAAGACAAGAGACAAGACAAGAGACAAGAGACAAGACAAGAGACAAGACAAGAGACAAGACAAGAGACAAGACAAGAGACAAGACAAGAGACAAGACAAGAGACAAGACAAGAGACAAGACAAGAGACAAGACAAGAGACAAGACAAGAGACAAGAGACAAGACAAGAGACAAGACAAGAGACAAGACAAGAGACAAGACAAGAGACAAGACAAGAGACAAGACAAGAGACAAGACAAGAGACAAGACAAGAGACAAGACAAGAGACAAGACAAGAGACAAGACAAGAGACAAGACAAGAGACAAGACAAGAGACAAGACAAGAGACAAGACAAGAGACAAGACAAGAGACAAGACAAGAGACAAGACAAGAGACAAGACAAGAGACAAGACAGGAGACAAGACAGGAGACAAGACAGGAGACAAGACAAGAGACAAGACAGGAGACAAGACAAGAGACAAGACAAGAGACAAGACAAGAGACAAGACAAGAGACAAGACAAGAGACAAGACAAGAGACAAGACAAGAGACAAGACAAGAGACAAGACAAGAGACAAGACAAGAGACAAGACAAGAGACAAGACAAGAGACAAGACAAGAGACAAGACAAGAGACAAGACAAGAGACAAGACAAGAGACAAGACAAGAGACAAGACAAGAGACAAGACAAGAGACAAGACAAGAGACAAGACAAGAGACAAGACAAGAGACAAGACAAGAGACAAGACAAGAGACAAGACAAGAGACAAGACAAGAGACAAGACAAGAGACAAGACAAGAGACAAGACAAGAGACAAGACAAGAGACAAGACAAGAGACAAGACAAGAGACAAGACAAGAGACAAGACAAGAGACAAGACAAGAGACAAGACAAGAGACAAGACAAGAGACAAGACAAGAGACAAGACAAGAGACAAGACAAGAGACAAGACAAGAGACAAGACAAGAGACAAGACAAGAGACAAGACAAGAGACAAGACAAGAGACAAGACAAGAGACAAGACAAGAGACAAGACAAGAGACAAGACAAGAGACAAGACAAGAGACAAGACAAGAGACAAGACAAGAGACAAGACAAGAGACAAGACAAGAGACAAGACAAGAGACAAGACAAGAGACAAGACAAGAGACAAGACAAGAGACAAGACAAGAGACAAGACAAGAGACAAGACAAGAGACAAGACAAGAGACAAGACAAGAGACAAGACAAGAGACAAGACAAGAGACAAGACAAGAGACAAGACAAGAGACAAGACAAGAGACAAGACAAGAGACAAGACAAGAGACAAGACAAGAGACAAGACAAGAGACAAGACAAGAGACAAGACAAGAGACAAGACAAGAGACAAGACAAGAGACAAGACAAGAGACAAGACAAGAGACAAGACAAGAGACAAGACAAGAGACAAGACAAGAGACAAGACAAGAGACAAGACAAGAGACAAGACAAGAGACAAGACAAGAGACAAGACAAGAGACAAGACAAGAGACAAGACAAGAGACAAGACAAGAGACAAGACAAGAGACAAGACAAGAGACAAGACAAGAGACAAGACAAGAGACAAGACAAGAGACAAGACAAGAGACAAGACAAGAGACAAGACAAGAGACAAGACAAGAGACAAGACAAGAGACAAGACAAGAGACAAGACAAGAGACAAGACAAGAGACAAGACAAGAGACAAGACAAGAGACAAGACAAGAGACAAGACAAGAGACAAGACAAGAGACAAGACAAGAGACAAGACAAGAGACAAGACAAGAGACAAGACAAGAGACAAGACAAGAGACAAGACAAGAGACAAGACAAGAGACAAGACAAGAGACAAGACAAGAGACAAGACAAGAGACAAGACAAGAGACAAGACAAGAGACAAGACAAGAGACAAGACAAGAGACAAGACAAGAGACAAGACAAGAGACAAGACAAGAGACAAGACAAGAGACAAGACAAGAGACAAGACAAGAGACAAGACTTGGACTCTTACTCACACACTTACTTGGTCTCTCACTTGCACTCTTACTCGGACTTTTACTCGGTCTCTTACTCGCACTCTTACTCAAACTCTTACTCGGGCTCTTACTCGCACTCAAGAGACAAGACAAGAGACAAGACAAGAGACAAGACAAGAGACAAGAGAAGAGACAAGACAAGAGACAAGACAAGAGACAAGACAAGAGACAAGACAAGAGACAAGACAAGAGACAAGACAAGACAAGAGACAAGACAAGAGACAAGACAAGAGACAAGACAAGAGACAAGACAAGAGACAAGACAAGACAAGAGACAAGACAAGAGACAAGACAAGAGACAAGACAAGACAAGAGACAAGACAAGAGACAAGACAAGAGACAAGACAAGAGACAAGACTTGGACTCTTATTCACACACTTACTTGGTCTCTCACTTGCACTCTTACTCGGACTTTTACTCGGTCTCTTACTCGCACTCTTACTCAAACTCTTACTCGGGCTCTTACTCGCACTCTTACTCGGACTCTTACTCGCAGTCTTACTCGAATTCTTACTCAGATTCTTATTCGCATTCTTACTCGGACTCTTACTCGCAGTCTTACTCGAATTCTTACTCAGATTCTTACTCGCACTCTTACTCGGTCTCTTACTCGCACTCTTACTCGGACTCTTACTCGGAATCTTAATCGCACTCTTACTCGGACTATTACTCGCACTCTTACTCGGACACTTACACGCAGTCTTACTCGAATTCTTACTCAGTTTCTCACTTGCACTCTTACTCGGACTCTTACTTGGACTCTTACTTGGACTCTTACTCGGTCTCTTACTCGCACTCTTACTTCAGCAGAATACTTTTAAAAATAAAAAAAATAACTTCTTACTAACTTACCTCAAAAACATCATAGTATCGCATGCTATTTTTTTGACATTTTATATAATTTATTATATTATGTATACATACGTCAAAAGTAAATAACGTAAATTACACTAAATACTTGCAAAAAACTATCGCGACGTCCGCCCGTCGCTGCGTGGCACCCGCTTCTGTTAGCAGTGGTCTACGTCATGAAACCTTTCTATGTTCCAAATTTCAACCCAATCCAGCTAGCGGTTGAGGCTGTACGTTATACAGATACATCAGTCACTAGCTTATTCTCATGGCTTTGCCCGCATGGACGGGTTACGTTTCATAATACCTACGGTCGTTTCAACTACGGTCGATATAACTACGGTCGATTCGCATAAGTTCATTTCACATATTGGACGACTCGCTTACAGTGCAACTCGCCTGCGGTTGATTAAACTATGGGCATGTGAACTAATGGGCGATTCGGCCAATGTTCATTTGATATATTGGTTAATTCAACTATGGACGACTCACCTACGGTTTATAAATTCTTTGCTACGCGTGTTTTTAGTACAGTATTCAGGGCAAACCGAAATCTGTTGGTTAGGTTAGGTTTGAACAGTGACCACAATGCGCGAGCCGAGCGAGCGAAGCGAGCGTGCCGCGGCAGCGGCCGGCGAAGCGCCAGATATTTTTCTTATTACTGAATTATTTATCCTGTGTCATGGCATCTTCAGGCATTTTGGCATCTTCTTTCATCTACCTCATCATGGCAAAGTGGCATAATAAGCTGTCTGCGCACCTACAGATAGAAATCATTCAGGTATCAAAAACAACACGTTTCTGAATTCTGTACTATAAACAAGTATTTTTTAGCTGTCATACCTGACTAGCAGCCGGAAACATGGTCTAAAAATACGTGAAACGTCCATTAGTTCGGTCAAAAATAGGCAAATCGTCCAATAGTTTAATCAACCATAGCTCAATCGACCGTAGCTGAGTTAACCGTAGGCGAATCGTCCAATATTGATTTCAACCAATAGTTATTATGAACGTAGGCGAAACGTCCAATAGACATTTTGAATAGTAGGTGATTCGATCGTAGTTACATATTGGCAAGGTTTGCCAGCCTTTACTAATTCTACGCCCATTAAGTCGCAGAAAACCCGTGAATTGAATCCCTCTTTTCCGTGGAATTGGAAATCGAATTAAATGGTCTGCATCAAATTCATTAATATATGAATAATTTACTGTCACGCGCTACGAAGTGCGCGCGGGTCAGCTAGTAATATAATATTATTATCACGACATAACTACGTCACATTGCCTAAAATTTTGTATAAATTATCCCGAACACAATGTATCGGACTATAATTCGCTGTCAAGTAAAATAATATTTTACAGTGGCCGTAGCATGCCAAACGAGATCCCGCTGAAATGTCAAGCGTAGAACTGTCATGCCATACATTGTAGTTTTGTGAATGTATGGGATGACAGCTCTACTCTTGAAGTTTGGTCGGGATTCTGTGTGGCATGCTATGGCCACTGGCAAAACACGAAAGTGGAGACCATAAACAATAATAAGCAGGTAACAATGTCTGTGGAAGTGGTGATAGAATAAAAAAAACTCGCTGAATCGTTTTGTTATATAAAATATAATTCAAAATACATAATTTATATGAATACATACATATATCATCGATCGAGCAAAGCGAACTCTTAGAGTTGGGAGCCTCTGCTTTTTCGCTGGCAGTAAGGTTATTTGAGTAGTCTGTCTGCATAACTTTTTAAAACTTAGAGTATAATTGTTTGTGCCGGCACATTCAACAATAAAGGTGCACGAGCACACCATAATGCATCGCGGGCCGCTGGTGGCTCTCTCCAAAAAAGTCAGCAAAATGTTGAGATCACTACGTACGCGCCCATCCAAATACGTACGCACATAATATTGCTTAACTTCGATGTTTACGTACTTTAAATAGACCCATTTTTAAATGAATTAATTCAAATGTATAGCTTTCAGAAGTTTTCCCGAATTTAAAATATATGTACTTATAGTCTGCCAAATTTCATAAATATATGGTAACGGCATGTTCCTTAAGAATGTTGATTTATTCAGCGGGTCAAAAAAATGTAGGTACGTTTTTGAAGGATAAACGGGTGTATTTTTTTCTACGTTAACTTAGAAGTTTAATTTTACGGGTACCAAGCGGCCATAGACCTGTGTATTATGGTAAAAATATACAATTCTACGGGATGTAGAGTATAAATGGGTCTTGACAGACATACGGATGACCAAGTGATCCTATTAGGGTTTGGTTTTTTCCTTCAGAGGAACGAAACTCTAAAAAATATTCTAAAAATCTCGGTACGTAGGTTTATTGAGTTATTTCTCTGAATTTTTGTATTTTGAGTTTTAATATTAATGTTAAAGTTCTTGTATTAGGATATATTTAGTCGAGGCCTAAAGTCTATGGTTTACCACGGAAATTGGGCTGCGAGGTCCCAGTTCGAGGCGAACTACTAGTAAGGATAAGTTTACAAGGTCATCATTATCTAACAATTATCCTTTTCTGAAATATTTTCGTAGTAGGTATATACCTCTTCGAAAAGCAAGACAGGTTAATACTAATTGGTACCTTCTTATTTTTTGTCTTTATAAAGACAACATTTGACAAGTGCTAAAGTAAGTTATGAAAACATAATACACAAAATTAAGTAATTTTAAAAACTATTTGATCAAGTGTGTCAAAATAAAAGTAGGCATAATATGAAGGTACCTACTTTTATAATGTCACATGTTTTAGTGTTTAATCAAGTGTTCACATTTTGAATTAATTACATAGGAATTTATTCAAAAAACCTTAGTAAACAGGCATAACAGAGTTTTTTCTTTATTGTTATGTTCCTATTCTTCCTCGACTCTACTTCAAAAAGGGAGATCATTATCAATTCGATAATATATGTGTAATCTGTATATTTATATTGGAACTGGGAGAAATTTACATGGTACAATAATTCTTCGAAGTTTCCAAACAATAAATGTACACTGTACATTTCAATATGAGTATTTGACCTGACTTGCGATTAAGGAATACGAGTACATCCTATTATGCTATTTTTCAAAAGGTAAAACCACTGATCACTGCGGATTCGCTATTCACTGTATTGGCATTTAAATTTTAACTTAGAAAGATAAGTAAATACTGTGTGAGGTTCAGGGCATTTTCTTATAAAATCAGAGGGGCTATTGGCTATCGCAAAGCGACATGTAAAACACTAGAATCCATAGACAATATTGCGTACATTACGTGCTTAAAACTCCATATTAATATGAGTAAAGCAACAAAAGCAGCAATGTACATTGAAGTTGCCATTAATCGTAGTAGGTGAGAATTAGCCAATAGCCCCTCAGGGTTAATATCCACAGTATCTATAGAGGCATCATTACAGCCATTGTATATAAGTTATATACTTAGCAAGTACATAATACGATGTCGAATGATTCGATCAATAATGCGCGAACAAAAGCTGGTTCGAACGTAAAGCCGGAACAGACAGAAAATATTCGGTAATTGTGTATCGAGCCGAATTGCATTTTAATCAACCTCCGAAATAGTGTACTTTTAATTAATGGCAGCGGTTCTACACTGACCGACAGAATCGTTGAACTGGGATGAAATATGGAATTTTGCAGCAGAATATTTAAGTTCGCTAATTGGGAATCACGCCGTGTTTAATATTTCATTAATGTAAAATTGTATTTTACTAGTGTAACAGCCCATATCCTGCGAACAACTTAACTACTTACTGATAGGTGATACGTAAGCGCAAGGTGCGCTACGCATTTTTCCTATGAAAGGCCTATGACTCAAGAACTTACTATTTGAGCTCTAGGCGAATTCTTGAACCGTTTAAGGTTTGGAGTCAAACATGAGATTTCTATGTAGATGAACCGATCGTGTACCTAATGATTAAGGAAATGTGTGTATATTACATGGCGATCTTTAGCTCCATGCGATGCAAAGTTGGCCCGGCGGGTAATGAAATAAAACAATCATAAATATTACGAGGAAAATTCGTGCCGTATGCAATATGCGTATAAATACTAAAATCTACATTTACCTAGCAATTAAATAAGTACAGTCTAAAATCCCCGGGATCTTACGCTATATATTTTCCCAGGTTTCATACAAATGTATTCCCTGAAATGCTTTAAATATGAACTTAATTAAACGGGATTTTGCGTCAAAGAAACTCCAACGTGTTTCGGAAAATTAACGACATGAAAGCTCTACAAAGTGTTGCTATGTTATAAAAGAACGCCCATTAATAAAGATTATCGTAAGATGATATTAATTGAATAAATCTACCTTCTATCTAAATTAAATATTTGCTTGTGTTTTATGAACAAAAATAAACGAAAGAACAGAGAAGCGAAAACTTTTCTTAAATATTTTGTGTATATCTATTTAAACCCGCTATGAAAAACCTCTCGACGCGACGTACCCTCTTCGTTCGAGCAAAGGGGCAGCCTGAAAACCAGCAACTACGCTAAATCTGGGGTGACGTAGTTACACACTGCGGCTATCCCTATTGCCAAATAATGTATTTTCTTTCTTTAAATTTAATTTATTTTTGTAAAATTTGTCATTAAATTTACTTTCTTTCTTTCATATTTCTTAAAAAAAAAATACAATCACGACGTTTTTCATTTATAAAAAGAACGAAGGTATGTAGGTATCTATTTTATTTAGATCGAGTTTTAGTAATAAGAAATTGGCCTATTTGGTACAATCAACGATCTATTATATCAGATATATTATATATCGATCGATCGTTGGGTACATACAGCCTTAAATATTTAGTTTCACAAAACCTCTCGGTAAACTTATCTAGGTATATCATGATGATTCTTTTTAAATATAACGTGTCCTATCAGTTCATCAGATCGTGTCCTGTACAGATAGTAATTTTGTGCTCCAAGTGTACAGCAGTTTTATCAATAAAGTTTAATTGGTCAGTTTCGTGTTACCGATTCTAATGATTAATCTACATCCTACATGGAATAAACAGTATTAGGTTGATATAGAAAAAGGCTGAGCTAAACCAGTTAGGCTTTTTTTTAATCCCAGGAAAAATGCGTTACGCATCGTCACCCCACGCCGGGGGGCGCTGGGCGGTATGTGGGAATGTGGGACGCGGCGGGGATACCCATTAAAAAACCTGGGGGTGGTCCTGCGGGACGCCATAATGCCGGGGCAGCGCGGGTACGCCGAAGCACACATCCGCGGTCGAAACCAGAGTTAGCCTATGAGCTTATGCTCAAGGATTTGGACGTTTATAAGGGGAAAAAACTTTTTATTAGTAGATGTCTAGGTATCTAGCCTATTATGCTCAAGGATTTAGACGTTTCTTAGTGGAAAAATCGTTAGTTTGTTTCTACATCACATTATTTATGCCTATACTCTAAACGGTTTCAGCTGTACATTGATAGGCCAGTCAAGCAGGCAGTGAAGCTAGGATTAATTAAACTATTCGTATTTGCTGGGGTTTTTATGCACTCATGTGTACCTTGATAATACCACCCATCATCGCAATCGGTCCAGTAGTTTTTGCGTGAAGGAGCAACAAACATAGATCGCATAGCTATAAGTACAAACTTTCACCATAGTAAGTAATATTATTAGGATAGGTAGTATTCTATAGTAGATTCAGGTCGCAAGGACACACTTAAAAGGCTGAAAAAGAATCCTATTAATTCTTTGAGAATTTCATGGTAGAATATTTTCTAAATCAACCGATGTGATCGTGGTATGCGTAACTCAGTGTAACCGTATACAGAAGGTATAGATACAACTTTTTACTGCATTTGAGAGCTGTTCAATCAATTCCGAGAAGTCGGGTAGGTTGAAACGCGAAGGCATCTGAACCAATAAAATGCATTCTTTATGGAACGAATTTCGGGAAATCCTATATAAGTAGGTAGCAAATATCAATCTTAAAAAGGACCACCTACAAAATAAGCAATAAAAGCCGAATCAAAAAGGACTTGAAAAAAGTCGTAAAATATTCTTATTGTCATTAAAGAAAAGGTAGTCCTTTCCAAAAGAATTAGTTTTAGACCACAAGATTGACAAAAGTGATTGTTGTAGTATCTACATTATACATTACTACGACATAGAAAAGGGAGTAGATATGAATATTTAATTTATTTTTATTTATATACTTGAATACTAGTAAAAGTAAGGAATTCAAAATTTCGGGAGTATTTTGATTTTTCATACGATTAAGGGACTAACTAAGAGTCCTATTTTTCAGCAGTTTTTCGTCTCTCTGCCACTGTTCACAACATGCTGCTCGTGTGGTATGGAATGTTGAAATGTTTTTTTTATCTCAAAAGATTTTAGAATAACCGGCACTGTTGACAACCCATCTATAATGGATTTTGTTACCAAGAAAGAAGCCTAGTTGAAACGTAATTAGTTGAAAAGGAAAACCAATGCAAGCGGTTTCTTAAAATGAACCGACGATATTTCCTTAGAACCTTAACAATGAAGATGCAAACAATGGAGAGATGGGCAAAGGTAATTTGAGCTGGTCAGTGAGGTTAGGCTGCCTGTTCATTAACGCGGAAAGGAGAGACGAGATCTTAATTCTTCCTTAATCCGTCTGACTCATATAAATATGTTCCTTTTAAACGCAGGTTAAAACCGGGACTTTTCATAGCCATGCACGGAGACATTCATAAAATTCTAACGCGCACAGGCCTTATTGAGTTTTAAATTTAAATGTAATGAATGACACTTATCGGAGTTTCTCTTTGAGTATATCGATAGAAAATAGGCTCAAAGACAGCCTCCACCAAGTGACAGGACTATTAGGTATTAATTAATGGAAAACCTAATTGGGTGCATAGTGCATATTCTAGACTTAAGGGGAAACTGGCATCTGGTCCGCGGTCCACATTACATGGTGTAAAACAGTAATGGAAAACTGGGCTGAAAACGTGGGCCTGATTACTTGAAAATGGATAAAAAGGCTCCTGCCAGTTCGGTCCCACTAATAATATGTTTATATATAAATATATATTTATACAAAATCAAATCAAATAACAAATGAACACATGTATGACTCGTGAAGGAGGTGTGATCGATAAAATTATATGTGACGTGTAGTTACTTTTGTTATTGCTAAAATATCAACACAATTTATGATAATCTGCATGAGAACTGATAATACTCGTTGATTTGATTAGGAACATATTATGTATCAGATATCTTAATCTTCGATATGTATTATTAACAATCGATAAATAATGTACTAAATACTTATTAATCTCAGGAGCTGATTGCACCTAAGTTCGACACCGCAAATTTTCTTTTGATATAAAGAAATGAAAATACTAAGGAATTTGAAATACTAAGGTGCAGAAAGGCAAGAATATTATAATTAAAAAAATTATAATCTTGACCATGAAATATGTAGAGCCTTGGCCCCCTGCCCCCCCCCCCCCCCCCCACCCTAAATCCGCCTATGCATGTATCCAACAATTGTAAAATTATTATTATTAAGTATTATTCTACTCTATTATTTTTATTCATTTAGGAATGTCGCAGAGACAGACACACAAACAAGCAAACGGACCACCATTAGAGAGCGGTTACCGTCGTCTATAGTCGTTTGCAACCATTGGCATGTATCATAATTTGTTTGTACCTAAGTAGATTTAGAATTTTCCTTTTTTAAGGCATTGGCCACATAAAATATATAGGTATCATCTTATACCAAAATAAATAACTTGTTATAGGTACATTTTGTGAGCTGGTGATGCAGTTTTTTAGGACATTTTAAATGCCAAAAGGTCGATTATAACTATGTATTAATATTAATTGCTTACATATTTGAAAACGAGTTTAGCACGTTCAGGCCCCAAAATCAATACCCAAAACTGCGTTGTACTGAATTTAATAAAAGTTAATATGTAATATAATAATATAATAGAATATCGGTTAATACTTTACCGATGTACCTATTACCTATTGAATTCATCATTAAATAATGTAAAGAATCATTAAATAAAATAATTAAATAACCAAAGTATAAATAAGTCTTTACTATCAACCTCTATAACACTGCATTTAGAAATGTTCCCTTTTATCTCAATGAAGGCATTTGCTAAAAAATATTTTAGGCATAATAATATTATGATGTTGTTATAAAATTACACTATTATTATAAATGCGAAAGTTTGTGAGTGTGTATGTTTGTTACTTCTTCACGCCTCAACGGGTGGACCGATTGAGCTTAAATTTGGTAAAGAGATAGCTTAGACCCTGGAATAACACAAAGACTCACAGTACAGCGGGTAGAATAGCTGGGCACAGCTAGTTAGTTATAAGTCCTCGAAGTAGGTTTCGCTTATGATTTTACATTTATTAGGTTTTTAATAATAGGAGGTAAAATAATATATAGATAGGTTTACTTGTTTGTCTGTTTCTGACTAAAACCTACTTCATTAAATAGCATTTTAAAATATTTCTTGAACAAAAATGTCGACATTTTCTGGAACTCAAAGAATTGTTGGCATTCTCACATATTTTATTTGATCCCAACTCAATTCAATTTGAGAGATATTACAAGGCTCCGTAGTATTGCATTTTTCGAGGAAAGGAATTTGTTTGAGTGCTGCTTCGATGGAGCTGGAGCTTTATGCAGCGAAGAATATTTTCTATTTCTAGAGAACAATGGTTCAAGCGTAGTTCAGATTTTAATAAATGTCTTTATCAAAAAGTAGATAGATAGATAGATAAACACTTTTTTGCACACAAAAAAAGTACAAACAATTAGCGGTCTTATCGCTATTTTTTTTTTTTTAAATAAATAAATATTTCAGGACATTTTACACAGCGCCATCTAACCCCAAACTAAGCAACTTAATGCTTGTAATATTATGGTGGTTAGGATAACGGATATAATACTTATATTATACTTTTCTTTTGTAAATACATACTTATAATAGATATTGAACCACCCAGACCAGAAACAAATACCTGTGGATCACACAAACATTTGTCCCGTGCGGGAATCGAACCCGCAACTTTCTGCGTTGCAGGCGGGTATTAGCCCACCGCGCCACAGAGGTCGACTTAATAGCGATCTCTTCCAGACAAACAAGCAGGAAAGGAAAAATATAATACGTTGGTAATAAAGATATAGGTATGGGAAAACAGAGAAACATAATTTTATAGCTACTTACAATACACAAATAACAATAAAATAATAATAAATATTAATTTATATTATTTACTTTAGTTTTTTTATTAGGTGTACCTACAGGTTATTTTTCTAATATTGTATACAATACCCGCGTGCACTTCGTGACGCGTAAAACAGTCCACAAATAATACCTCCTACCTTTAGTATTTCATTTATTACGTTAGTTATACCCATAGAGAAAATATCCATGTTATACCTAATTTGGTACCGCCGCATTTTAAAAACATTAATTTAAACTTTTAAAATATATTATGAGCCATAATATTATTGTTAATGTGTACTTACATATTTACAATCAATATAGTAAGTAATAACAACCCAAAGAATGGTTTCTTTCGCAGATATTTTATGCAAGGTACCTTAAAAAAGCTCTTAGTTAATAGCAATTAGAAACCATTGGCTTTGAAAATGAGAAAAATAGAATCTCTGTAAAGCGAAGCGAAGCTTTATTAAAATCTATTCCTAGAACAGATGTAAAATCTGAAGGTTTATTAATTAAACTAACTGTATCACACGATGCTACCTATTGAAAAGTAGCTAATATCACGGTAAAGAGATATACAGTAGTTTGACTGAGCGTGATTTTTGAACATAAATACCTACAGTCGCGCGGTACATGCGCAAGTCATAGGGCTGCCGGGCAGCCGCTGCCCGCATACAGTAGGTACCTACCTGTTTCATATCATCTACTTACTTGAGCTACCTACCTACTACCTACTTACCTATCATGTCGTGACGGCGTATATTAAAACCCAAGACAAGACAAAAGACAAGACAAGAGACAAGACAAGACAAGAGACAAGACAAGACAAGAAAAGAGACAAGACAAGAGACAAGACAAGAGACAAGACAAGAGACAAGACAAGAGATAAGACAAGAGACAAGACAAGACAACCTCCTCCCCTTCCCCTCCTCCCCTCCCCTTCCCCTCCCCCTCCCCCTCCTCCCCTCCCCTCCCCCTCCCCTTCCCCTCATACCCTTCCCCTCCCCCTCATACCCTTCCCCTCCCCTCCTTCCCCCTCCCCTCCTTACCCCTCCCCTCCTTCCCCCTCCCCTCCTTCCCCCTCCTCCCCTTCCCCCTCCCCTCCTTCCCCCCTCCCCTTCCCCCTCCCCATCCTTCCCCATCCTCCCCTTCCCCCTCCCCACCTTCCCCATCCTCCCCTTCCCCTCCCCTCCTTCCCCCCTCCTCCACTTCCGCCTCCCCTCCTCCCCCCTTCCCCTCCTCCCCTTCCCCTCCTCCCCTTCCCCTCCTCCCCTTCCCCCTCCTCCTCCCCTTTTTAACTAACTGACCTTTTTAATTTTATTACCTTTCCATGTTGCTTGATAAACAAGTGAATTAAATTAAAAATTTTAAAAACCCCCAACGCAATACGCAATTCTTCATTTTGTGGTGGCGGCCATCTTGGATTTTTAATTTTATATAATGGGTTGTATTCTACTAGTTAAGCCCTTTCATTTGATACCCATATTGAGGGGGTCGCGGAAGAAAAAAGTAATCCGCCATTTTGTAGCGGCGGCCATCTTGGACCGATTTCCACCAAACATGTCTGAGAACACTCTCGACTAACCTTACTTTCAAACAAAAAAAACTAAATCAAAATCCGTTCATCCGTTCGGGAGCTACGGTGCCACAGACAGACACACACACAGAGACAGACAGACAGACAGACAGACAGACAGACACGTCAAACTTATAACACCCCGTCGATTTTGCGTCGGGGGTTAATAATGTTATTTCTGGATTTCCTGATAAGTTCAATGATAAGTTCAAGCTACCAAAAACAGCATAATATAGTATGCTATTTTTTTGCCATTTTTATATAATTTTATATAATTTATTATATTATGTATACATACGTCAAAAGTAAATAACGTAAATAACACTAAATACTTGCAAAAAACTATCGCGACGTCCGCCCGTCGCTGCGTGGCACCCGCTTCTGGATTATATACCCACTTCTACCCACATCTACCGACATCTATTCACTTCCATTTTCCGCCCGTTTCTATGGAGTCAAACTACTGTATATCTCTTTACCGTGCTAATATATATTTTTTATATTTGTGGCAGTACCTAGTTGTAAAAAAACTAAAAAATATATGATACACGTTAGGGCTATTTTTTTTAATTAGTCTCTACCTTTTGAAATATAAACCTTAAATAAAATAAAATATACGTAATAATCGGAAACCATTATAATAGGCTAAACATTACTATGTCTAATTTGTTTTTTATTTAGTTTATTTTTAACCTCTGAGAGTTTCAGAGTCTATGCTAAGTACAATATTACAACATTTTTTATACTACCTATATATACCCTATCTATTATATTTTACAGGCTTTTATTTACTTTTACCTGTCCGTTCTTTATCTGTATGTCTGTCTGTAATCAAATCCTGGTTTCCGATTGAGCTAAAATATTGAATGATGAGTGCATGTATAAATCGGATGACAATGCAATATTATTATATGATCGAGCTGATTTGATGATGGAGCTGGAAGGTGGAACTCCATAATTAAAAGACGAAACCCCTTCGAGTTTGGGTTTATTTGATTCGTCTTGACGAGTACTTTGGGTGGTAGATGGTTATAATAATAAAAGCTTGCTTTATTAAGTTTTTGAAATATCACTTGTTTATGTTATACTTATTTCTATGTTTATGTTATTGTGTATTTTTTTTATGTCAGTGTTTGTTAAATTTATAGTTTTCAACAATAAAGAAAACAGATTGTCTTAAAACATGTAGTAGAAGTACGGTTTAGCAATAAATTAAGTCCTGAAGGATGAAAAACATCAGCACATACATACAAACTTTCCTATTTTTGTTATTTACTGGAAAACTGGGATTTAATTTGTCTGACATTCCATTTTGCTTTTGTAAAAAGTTCCAGGAAAATTAAATGTTCAAAGCTTTTAATGAAATGTAGTCGGGATTTTAAAGGCTTTAATATAGATTACGCAGGAATTATATTATTTTCCCTTATATTACTAATACTGATAGAGGAAAAATGATTTTTTTTACTATTAACTTATATCAAAAACCTATCTGATAGCTTGGTCAATGATGGTATATTTTGGATATAAATGTTAAACAGTTAGTTGTTTTATTTAGGAGACTCGGAACTCTACATTCGAAAATACCTATGTGAGAAAAACAGGCAAGAAACTTAGAGGATTTTTGGTAATAATTATGTTATGTTTTTACAATGTTTTTCTTGGTTACACGTTACACATACTTTTAAGTTCATTTAAGAGGCATGTTTTAAAAATATTTGGCAAGATACTAGTGTCACTAGTCACTAGTATATCCTACTAAAATATTATAAACGTGAAAGTATGTATGGATGTCTGGACGTCCGGATGTATATTTGTTATTCTTTCACGCCTTAAGGGGTGGACCGATTGAGCTGAAATTTGGTATGGAGATAGCTTAGACCCTGGAATAACACATAGGCTATAGTGCAGCGGGTAAAACCGCTGGGCACAGCTAGTAGTATATATATATATATATATATAATTATTTTTTTTATACGAGTTAGGCCTACGTTTGACCACATCCCACCTGATGGAAAGTGAAAATGCGGTCGACGATGGATCACGTAAGATGCCTAGAAAGGTACCTATTCACTCGTGCCTTGAAGATACCCAAGTTGTACCGCTCGGGAAACACGGATGACGGCAAAGTGTTCCAAACGCGACCAGTTCTCATTAAGAACGACGAAGCAAAACGCTTGGTGCGGGCAGTAGGTAACGCCACTAAGTAAGGATGCCGCTTTGCCGTCTGCCGCGACGTCCGTCGGTAGAATGGGCTTGGAGGAATTAGTTCGTGTAATTCCTGCGCACACTCTCCAAAATGAATCCTATAGAAGATCGATAACGAGGCGACCATTCTACGGTGTTCAAGGCTCTGCAGCCGAGATTCCGTGAGCTTTTGGTCATCTACGAGCTTTTTGGCACGTCTCTCAATCGACTCCAGTGTCTGAAGCTGGTATTTGGCAGTACCATCCCAAAGATGAGAACAGTACTCCATACACGACCGGACTTGTGCTTGGTAAAGCGTTAGCAGCTGTCCCGGTGTGAAGTATTGCCTCACCTTTGCCAAAATACCCAGCTTCCTGGCAGCCAATTGAGCCTTAGATTCGATGTAACTCCCAAAATTAAGGTCAGACGTGAGAGTAACTCCTAGTAACTCAAGCTGGTTAGTTATCGGTAAAGAAACATTTTGGAAAGAAGGAGCTTCGTTGAATAGACTCCTTTTAGCGGTAAATAGACACGCCTGGGTTTTTGTAGCGTTAAACTTAACCAAATTAGCTACTCCCCAATCGGAAACAGCTTATACCTATGTTTATATTATGTAAAAGTCACCCTAGACCGGGTATTTCAGTGGTGATATTTTTGCGGTACATTCGCGTACCTACCAGTTGCGAGATGGATGAACCGACAACCAATACCGGATCTATTTACCTTTTTCCCTTTGATGCTTGAAAAAAGAAAAACAAGATCGTACATGTGTTCGACATGGAAAAATCTGTTGCCTACCATTTAAGGGTTTGAAAATGAACACACATTTGAAAAATCAAAAGATTCTTCATTCAGAAAAGGGCAGATTGGTTTTGGTCACTTGGTCTCGAGTTGTCTGTTATCCGATTGTGATGTTTAGTAGAAGAATGCTATATCTATGAATACCATTAACTGCTTATAAAATTATCCAATTTTTTGTTTGAAAAATAGAGCAAAGCCTGAGTTGGAAAACTGTATTTTTTGAGGAAAATATAACATATTGCGGTAAAATACCTGTGCCACAATACTTCTATAATATTAATGTACTAAATAACCAATAACTCTTTAATATGTTATCACAAATTACCGAAAAAAACTAACGTGAATAGATATAACCATAAAAACGCTTACCAAATTCGTATATAAAATAATTTCAATAATATCCCAAGTAGCATTTTTGGTTCTAAAGCGGCAGACTAATAATACACGCTTGGTCTTAAGGTTCACAAACTAGGATATATCAGGGTGTTATAGCATGCTATACATCCCTTGTGTTAGAAATTGTGATACATAACGATTTAAATGCTTAATAAACGATGCGGAAAAGCAAATCAACAAAATTAAAAATAATATAAGGAATGATATAGTCTATGGCACTATGGTCTGTCATAAGTCATGATGACAAGAAAAGATATATATGCAAGTGTGTGATAAAAATATAGCAACAGAAAAATAGTAAACTATGTAATTGCCGAAAATATAATACAGTTCAACAAGTAAATATGTACTTTTATTCAAGATCCTGTTGGTATGTATATTTGATCATAACAAGTCAGAAGAGGGATGAACGCTAACATGTCCAAATGCTGTTAGTAAGAGCTGTTATAACAGAATGGATATTGAAAGAGATATTGGGTATGTCATCATAATATTATGCCATTATTATACTTTTTCATTAATAATTTACAACTCACTAGGTACTTAATTGTAGATCTATCTGGAAATTTAGCTTGGCAGTGCAATGTACGACACCGATGTACACTGCTTTGCGTTTTCGACCCAACGCTATGGTAAGTGGGCAGGAACTATGATTGTGTCCATGTATTTATTTTGTTCACTTATTATTGTGTTAATATTTTGTATCAAACGATAGCTTTGCTACTCTGTGTAGTCCAGAAGTCCAGACTCCGAAAATTGTATTGGTTTCATTTTCTGTAGTGTAATAATAATTAATTACACACACACATTACAGTATACTTAATAATAATTAATTATTAAAATAAATAAAACGGACAGTTCTACCTCTATATTATGGTGGGTTCGTGTACAATGTCCTACATAATATTGTTGCACAATCTAAACAGACATCTTACTGATTAAATGGAGGTTTATATTTAGTATATTATGTAGTACCTATAACCTACCTAATATCATGTACAACATGTACTTTTCTGTGAGGTACTTGATTAGACAAGTTATTTTATGTTGCTGATATTTTATGTGATATTGCTCTTCGGAGCAATGACCTTTATGTTAAATTAAACTAAATTTTAACAAACCTTTACTGTAATCAATGGTAAATAATAGTTATTTTGCTATAGCGAAGTTGCTAGAATAAGCAAATTTTGCATAACCTTATTTGATTTGGTGAGAAGATAAAGGAATAAATAAAATGAATTACTGTTCACATTAAGGCATTTCTTGTCATGCTTGAGGAGGTCAGTTTTGAAGATAAGGCACTGGCCGCACTGAACTGTCAAGTTTTGCTTCTTTGTCAAGAATGGCTGATAGTATAATATATTTTGAATTTTGCTAAATTGTACAATATGTTTTCCAATGGAAGTAAGAGAATCTTACTCTAGCATTTATGATGAAATTATTACTGACCATATCCTTATCGCAGACTTTCCTAGCACAATGTTTATGATACCTTGAGAAGGTGGACATTAGCAGAGCTGCGGCACCCAGCCACACGTTGGAGCTACAAGCTGAAAAGAGGAATGTTCAACGTGTGGGTTTTGAATACCTAAGGTATTATGAAACTGTTTGTCAATGTTACCTACAAAATATGGCATCGGTTCACATTAAGTTCACTTTAGACTTTGTAACAATTCGGTTCGTAAAGATTATTTTATTAATCTTCTATGCTTAATACTGAGACGGAATGTATAGTGTACCGTAAAGTCTATTACTATAGTTATTAATCAGTCATATTCCCATTGGCAATTAATAATAAATCTTGAAGCTTAGCCCCTGAAGCAAGGAAATATGATATTAGAGAACCATTTTTAAAACTAAAACATTGAATATGTTTTAAGTAAATTATATCTGCATTAATTATATATATCTGTATACATGTAGAGATGATGTACCTATACCCAGTAGGTATTGACACAAAGTATTTTTACATTTGAATTACTATAGCTATAATATTGGATACAGAGTTTTCTAGAATCAAATTGAATTTTAATATCAGTGAACCAGAACAATATTTTGGTTCAGAAAGTAAAAGAAAAAAGTGTTAAGTGAAGTAAAATGACAGTAAAAGCACGGCTTATACTAAATGTTCCCACTGAGGTCGAAGTGACTGTGATATTATAATATTGTTCTGTCAGTTTTAGGTCCGTCTAAACATAACATTGTACCTTGATATGTGTCTTTTATTATTATTACAATTTGCATGCTGAAAAGCGGACTGTAGCAGACTATTATATTATAGAATAGAAAACTCCTTATTGTTCACACAAATACAGCAATATAAACTTGGAACTAAGGTTGCACAGAAGGAAGTGTTACGATTGGCAGTCTTATCACTGATGGCGATCTCTTCCAGACAACCATATTATAATAACTTGTTATCTTTTGTATACATACTCTCGCAATGAATAACTTTGAAATTTGAACTTTGAGTATATAATGTAGATTTATTAATAAATGTAGTGTATTCCACAATGAATGATGTTGACTCATCAAACTGATATTTTATGGATATATATTTTCACATATTTTTTGGGAGGCCTACAGCTATGGTGCATAAATAAAGTAGTGAAGAGCCAATAAATAGCTTCCACATATAAAGTGATAACACCATTATATGCAAAAGGAATAAGGATACAATATTATAACAGATGACATATTATCTTTTTGAAAGGGTTTACATTATAATTGTTATCATAGACTTGAGTAAATGAAATGTATGTGTACAATCATTTGAATGCTCTTAGGGCAGTTTGTCTATTACAGAATGATTTACGGGTTACCACCAAACTACTAATGGGGGGATTTATACTGCTCACTACATAGCTCAGATTTCATATTATTGAATGGTACAGAAGAACAAATAATAAAATAATTTTGTGATAATTTGTATTCATAGTTGGAATTCTGGATTTGCCCCAGATGTCATAAAGTAGAATTATTGTTATGACACTACATGATTTATAAACGTGAGCATGTAACCTTTTGTAAAGAAGACATTTTTTTAATTATTGCAATTGTTACTACCTACTTTCTATGTAAGGCAGATTTGAAATTTAACTAGGTAAATTATTTAGATATGATTACATTTAAAAGTAACGGTATGCAATGGTTACCTGTAGTTTGGACTATCTAGTACCATCTTTATAGGATAGTAGTATCCAGTCATTAAGTTAAGATTACTAGTACTAGTTTAAAAGTATGTTCAGGCTACCATATTTACACATTGTTGATGAACACAATATTGTTTTCTTTAGAATTGTTTGTTGATAGAAACACTTCAAAAGTAAGTGTGAAATTACATGATCAGTAAATATCAATGGTCCATCTATGAATGTAGTGATCAATGAATATCAATGGTCCATCTATGGATTTAGTGATCAATGAATATCAATGGTCCATCTATGGATGTGTATATGAAGTCACTTAAATTATATAACATTAAAGCATGAAGAGTTTTGTGGGAAGTATTATGTAAATGAGAATTTACTTAATATTTATTCATAGGTGAATAAGAATTGTTTTAGATGAAGATATAATTAGTCTTCCACACTGTTAATAATATTATTTTGAGTGGATGGTAAGAGACCAACAAACAAATGATGAACTGAAACTGTCTTTTACTATATATGTAAATATAGGTTACATATATACACATTGGTACACATGCACAGAATGTTCTCGTTTAGATCCATTTGATAACTAGGTGATATAGTAGAAGGCATATCAAATATAAAGACTAACTGACAGTTTATATTTGGAGGACCATAATTAAATATTGATGATATTGCATTTTATAATATAATATGGTATTAAGTTTCATTTCACAAACTTAAAAGTTAACTAATAATTGTATGAGCTTGGATGAAGAAATTCCCACAGATTCGAGGTCTTTTGGCCGCAACAGACATAACCAATGTAAACACCACAATGCATGACAAGTGATGGCAAATTTTGGTATTGTCATTTAGAATAGAATGTTGTTTTTAAGATTTGATGAATTGGGTACGTTGATATTGTTCAGACCTAAATGATGGTACATTTCCTCATGCTAATAAGATGGTGCTCTCAAAGGGAGTCATTGTTCACAAATTGTCACTATCATATATCAGTAACTTTCTGAAGGGACTTTATGTTTTGGACAGCGTCAAGATAGAAAATACTGTTGTAACCGGTATGGAAACTCAATTTATGTGGAATTACTATGAAGCATTTGTGTGACTGTACAATTGTACAATGTTTATAATATTAGCAAGTGTTAGTAAAGAGTTTGAGTTGTTATAATAATTAACAGTTATTGACATATATATTGAAAAATGGCGACTTGTGTATTATGTATGGGTTATGGGAGTCCGTTGTGTCTTTATGTGAATTACATTAAGACTTGGTGACTGTTACGAGTTAGAACTCATACCTACAATAAAATATATATGTGACCCTGGTGAGGGAGTAATATGTTCTAAGTTGACCAGATTTTATCTGGCAAAGTTATGTAAATGTGACCCTGGTGAGGGAAATATCTGTTGTAAATTGGCCAGAGCTGGCAATGTTTTGTAAATGAGACCCTGGTGAGGGAAATATCTGTTGTAAATTGGCCAGAGCTGGCAATGTTTTGTAAATGAGACCCTGGTGAAGAAAATATCTGTTGTAAATTGGCCAGAGCTGGCAATGTTTTGTAAATGAGACCCTGGTGAGGGAAATATCTGTTGTAAATTGGCCAGAGCTGGCAATGTTTTGTAAATGAGGCCCTGGTGAGGGAAATATCTGTTTTAAATTGGCCAGAGCTGGCAATGTTTTGTAAATGAGACCCTGGTGAGGGAAATATATGTTTTTGGCCAGAGTTGGCGAAGATTGATGGCTAGAGCTGCCAAAGTTCCGGTTGGCCAAAGTTGGCGAAGATTGTTGGATAGAGCTAGCAAAGTAATCAGTGGCCAGAGCTGGTAATATGCGATGATGATATCATATGGTTCAGATCAATATGAAGATTTTGTTGATGAGACATCGACACACCGTAACAGACATTTGACTTCACTAATCGTACTATGATATCAATGCAACAGCAAAGCATGAGAATCGTTATTTAAGAGAGACAAATCTTAGTGCTAAGCAATGACCTATCGAGTTTTCCGGAAAATGATTCAGTCTTCAAGAAGTTCTAAATACTGGAAACGCAGATGAATGAGGTATTGTTAGCTTAATTTATATGGCCATATAATATCTACTTGAATGTAATAGAATATCTATGGCCTTTATGAAGAATAATGGTTGCCATGGATACTGTTGCTCATAATGTCATCTATGTTTTAATTATTGAAATATTATGTAAATGCAAGGAAATGTATAAAATGAAGATATACAAAGAATTCTGAAGATATCAAACAAGCTTTCAGATGTACTATACTAGGAATAAAGAATATCCTTTATAGATCAAAAACGTTGACCAGAAGGAAAATCTGCTATACCCAGCAAATAGATCAATAAAACCAAGATGAATGCCAATGGGTATTGTACACATTATATCATAGACCGATGATAAAGGATATTTATAAACAAGACAAGGACATTGATTACATTGAGGTCTATGCTCCAGTGGTCTACCACTCGCCTATAAGATACCTGATTGGATGCCAAGAAGGAACTAGAAACAGATACACCAAATGGATGGAGTCACAGCATTCTTACTCAGCAAAGTTACTGAAGAAACTTACATTTATAACCTGGTTATGAGGATGAACATTATGATTGTAAACTAAATATGTCAATGTATAATAGACACGAGCCAGCGAACAAACTATTGGCACAGACAATTAAATATTGCTTTAGAATTTGGGATGCCTTGCTCAAGAATAAATCCATATGTTTATATTGTAAATGGAAAAGATGTGATTGTTATAGCAGTATAATATATCGATGATATAGAATAGATCTTTATAACATTGAGGAAATGTCATAAATTATAAAAAGAGATACAAAAATAAAAAAGGAAAGGTACCTGAAGGATTTAGGAACAACCAAACATTACATTGGTTCCAGAATATCACAAGAATACAAAATTTAATTTCAATTGAATAAGCAATATATACAAAGATATTACAACAGTCAGCCCACTAATGAACATTGGGCGGCATGAGGTATCAGAAGGCAACAGTGCTTATGAAACTCGTCTATAATGTACCTAATTATAATGGAAATGTTACCAGTTGTTGTGATGCAGACTAAGCAAATGATACTGAAGATAGAAGATACATATTTTCACTCCCATTATGCCATAAGCTAGAATTATGGAAAACAAAACATAGCCTTATCTAAAGTGAAGCATATTATGGAAAAAGTTATGCCATTTGATAAGTCAATGTGATAATATAGATGGAGATGACTGGAAGCTCCTTCGTCGGCATATCAGCAGATGACTGTCTTTAAATAAATAGTCATGATAAAAGTAATCAAATTATAATATCTCTTTAATAAAATGCCAATTTCACTAAGAAAGTAACTTCGCATGATAAACGACGTAGTGCCATTCAAACGAAAAATTAATTATGACAATAAGATGTAAACATTTTAAACTTAATAAAACAAACAGCAATATCCATGAGTTTCTTGCTCGTTCTTCTCATGGAGGTGCTTTGCGAACGAGCGATAGTCATTTACTAACATAATTCTCAAAAAAAAAAAACGTGTTAAGTTTAAAATTAATTAACTTGAGTTTTTCTTTTATTAAAATGATTTACAACAACACAACGCGAATATGAAGCTTAACTAAAAAGTTTTTATTTAATCTAAATCAAATTATTGCTCTGTACCATTAGTTGTCGATATTTACAAAAAAAAAAAAAAATGTACTTGCTCAAATGTATTTACTATCCCGAATACGATGTACTGTCGGTAGTATGGGGACATACACCAACAAAGAATGGCCGAGATGTGTTTGGGGATAGGGACATCCCCATGGCAGAACGGCCGACTGTTAGAAATTGTGATACATAACGATTTAAATGCTTAATAAACGATGCGGAAAAGCAAATCAACAAAATTAAAAATAATATAAGGAATGATATAGTCTATGGCACTATGGTCTGTCATAAGTCATGATGACAAGAAAAGATATATATGCAAGTGTGTGATAAAAATATAGCAACAGAAAAATAGTAAACTATGTAATTGCCGAAAATATAATACAGTTCAACAAGTAAATATGTACTTTTATTCAAGATCCTGTTGGTATGTATATTTGATCATAACACTTGTATCACCAATTTGGGCACAAATTAAGCAGCCTAAAGGACTTTAATGGTTCACAGTAGCTGACTAGCAGCCCTTTAGTGGCTGTTTTGAGAGAGAATAGTGGTGTTAAAGCCGATCAACGGCTCTTTAATAGAATTAGTATGGTTCTTTATTCGAATCAGAGAGTTAGAAGTAGGTACAAGAATGTCACTATAGACCTCTAAGTCATAATATTGCTCATGAGTGAACCATATAAACTACAGAAGTGTCCCTTTTCCCCCAAATAATTACTCGAATACCACATTTTATAATAATTATCTATTTATTTTTCATTTAGTACAAATATTACAAGTATGGCTGCAACAAATATTATAAGTATGGCTGCTAGTATGAAATAGATTTTATCAACACTCATTTATTTCATTCTATTGTGCTAATGTTACGGGTAATTCGTAGGGTAATTTCGCCGGTTTTCCGGCCAGCGTTAGTTTGCGGCCAATCGGAGACTTAGCTTCAGAAATTCTTAGAAAACAAGACGTCTATCTCTATTTTTCAAATAAAATTTAGTCCTTGACAGAGAGGGATAGACGGCTAATCCTTGTCAACATATAACGATCGAATAGCATTATCAGAATTGTAACAAATCACTGTTGATTTTTGTGTCTACACTAAGCGTGTTTAGTTTCGTACAAAATTACAAAAAAAATAGTGAGCACGTGATGCATTTGGAGTAAGTATTTCATGATATATCCATGTATTACTGAGTGATAGTGTTTAAACTGCTTTAATAATAGATTTTTAACGTATTTTAACAATTTTTTAAACAAAATTATGTAAAAATACGTAAAATAATGAGTGGTCGCGAACTAAAATATAATTATAAATGAAATTTTAGTTTGCGGCCATATGGTCGCAAACTGACTACTCGGTTTACTTTTTTATTTCTTTCTGGTTTCCATAATATTGAAGGTATTATAATTCAGTTAACCTTTTTCACATTTGCTAAATGGCTTCTTTGGTTTCATTAGTTTGCGGCCATCTAAATATTCGTAAATAGTACAAATACTCCACACATCCACATACAGGTCGCAAACTAACGTCAAGACTTTAGTTTGCAACTTGGATGAACGTCATTTTGCGACCGCCTCAAAATGTATGGAAAATTAATGACCGCTTACTGAATGTGGTCATTTGATGCCTTCATTATACGACCACTTGAATTAAGTTCATATTATTGCAGTTTGTGTTAAAGAATGTGCTCAACACTAAAGAAAAAGGAGACTGAGTTAAAATACGAATTATCTCTGAGAGTTAACCGTGCAGGAGGATTCGGTATAAGAAAAAATATGTAGAAGGATAAAAAAGTTGACGAATTTAAATATAAGAGGACTAGGGAAAGACGGGGAGAAACAAATAGGTGATAGGTAGGGAGGCCAACGGAGATGAAGTCCAGTCATTCAGGGAAGCCATGGTTGAGCGTATGAGCTTGGCCTGAGAAGCTGTTTCCGATTGGGGAGCAGCTAATTTGGTTAAGTTTAATGCTACAAAAACCCAGGCGTGTCTATTTACCGCAAAAAGGAGTCGATTCATTGAAACTTCTTCTTTCCAAAATGTTTCTTTACCGATAACTAACCAGCTTGAGTTACTAGGAGTTACTCTCACGCCTGACCTTAATTTTGGGAGTTACATCGAATCTAAGGCTCAATTGGCCGCCAGGAAGCTGGGTATTCTGGCAAAGGTGAGGCAATACTTCACACCGGGACAGCTGCTAACGCTGTACCAAGCACAAGTTTGTTCGTGTTTGGAGTACTGTTCTCATCTTTGGGATGGTGCTGCCAAGTACCAGCTTCAGGCACTGGAGTCAATTGAGAGACTTACGGAATCTCGGCTGCAGAGCCTTGAACGTCGTAGAATGGTCGCTTCGCTATCGGTCTTCTATAGGATTCATTTTGGAGAGTGTGCGCAGGAATTACACGCACTAATTCCTCCACGCCCATTCTATCGACGGTCGTCCCTACACACGTACAAACATCCCTACTTAGTCGCGCTACCAACAGCCCGCATCAAGCGTTTTGCTTCGTCGTTTCTGATGAGAACTGGTCGCATTCCCCGAATTCGTGTTTCCCGAGCGGTACAACTTGGATATCTTCAAGGCACGAGTGAATAGGTACCTTTCTAGGCATCATACGTGATCCATCGTCGACCGCATTTTCACTTTAAATCAGGTGGGATGTGGTCAAACGTAGGCCTATTTTGTATAAAAAGAAAAGTGAATGGTTCCTTCCTTACAAAATTAAACAGTGGAACATGATAATATGCTGTGGGATACGCAGATGATATTATAGTGGTAATGATCAATGGCGAATTTCTAGATATTGTATCCAGAATTTTGCTACAGGCTCTAAAGATAATGGAAGAATGGTGAAAGTGAAAAGTCACTTTAATTCGGCACAGAGTTGGAATGATCTATGGGTAACGACAAGACGTGAAATATCCCAGTACGTCCTTAGAGAAGGAGCTCACATGGAATCTGCACGCCAAGAAGGTGACAGAAAAAGCTATAAGGGTTTTACTATGTGTTGGTCAGCGTATGCCATACCCGGGGACTTCGTCTTCATCTACACGTCAATGATACGCCCAATCTTTCCTACGGCAGCGTTTCATGCTGGCTTAGAACCGAACTTACATACAACAGGACATGAAAGCGTTTTACATACTCCAAGTGCAACCAAATGCAGACTGCCGCAGGCCGCATTTGGTATACAGATGGTTCAAAAACGGGATCCGGTACAGCATCAGGTATCTACTCGGAAACTTTATAACAGTCTGGGTACAGTCTGGTCTCTATAACAGTCTCCGACCAAAAAACGGTAGTGTATAGAACACTACCGTTTTTTGGTCGGAGATGTATGCCATTATAGCATGCGCTGAAGAAAACATAAAGAGGAATGTGAAAGATAAGATCATATTATCTACATTCTCAGTAACAGTCAAGGCCTTAAGTTTCTGCAGACTCCTCGTTCCTCAGCTCAAAACTAGTCTTGGATGCTGTGAAGGCTTTAAACAAAGAAGGCTGCAGCAACAGAGTACAAGTTTGGGTACCGGGCCATGTTGGTATATAAGAGAATGAGAAGGCTGATGGACTTCTCAGAAGAGGATCAGCAAATGCCCAAGTTAGGGTCTGTCAGCATGCACTATCTATAGCCAGCATAGTAAGAGAGAGAAGTAGAACTTAGTGGGGTCACCGCTTTAATTATCCACTTCTTCGAAGAGTAGGAAATGATAAAGCAGGGGTAAACACCATAGATCCCAATGCGTCGATGCGTTGCTGGCTTTTACAGTCGGGCGACACTGGGTTGATGACATCACAGCGATCGGAGAAAAGACCTGGATGCGAACTGCTCGGGATAGAGTTGCATGGCACGAAGGGGAGCAGGCCTTTGCCCAGCAGTGGGACGATATGGCTTGACAATCATGATGAGGTTCCTCGATTTTAAGCATGGTTTTTAAAATAAAATATTTTGAATAATATGGAAAAAAATACAATAGAACATTTCAAAAAGAAGGGAGAGGAGAGGAGGGAGTTTATAAATGAAGATATAATTCATTATATTTTATTTAATAAAATAATTATCGTCATTTTGTTAGAATTTTAGTGGCCGTAAACTAAGATGAGGGTGGTCGCATATTAACAAAAGTGGCCGCAAACTAGTGAAATAGCTACTTTTGGAGAAAAAAAATTTTTTCTTCAAATTTTAAAACTATTACTACTACTTTTTAATTTTTTAAATAAAACTTGATCATGTATAGATCCGCAAAAAAAAATTTTCATAACTGTCAAGAAGATTTTTCATATTAATAAGCTAACCTAAAGTGGGGAACTCCACTAATCGGTCGCAAACCAGCGAAATGACCCTATTTATTGTGAAGTGGATACATATTTATACCTAAAATTTTCACGCGCCTCAAATATAATGAGTTTTATTCAAAATTATACTTCAAAATAATTAAAGAAAAACAAATTAATTGTTCATATTTGTGTTTTTATGGCTTAAAAACAACATACGTGGACAACATACACACGTAACATATGATCATCAATATTTAAGACTGCATAAAATGTATTAAAATCAAAATTATTTCTTAAATATTATAGGTTATCAGTAAAAAATGGCAGCCATTTGTGTAGACCATTGTAACACCGGATTAATCTTTAAACTTTAAAAAGTCCCACATGTGTACTTTAATAATGTCATACAATCTATGGTGGTTCCGATGTGTAACAAAAACGAACCTCAGAAGTAACATGTGACTTCATTAAACGCTCTTCTAGAGAATAATATAAAGGCTGATTAAGTCTCGCAAGTTGGACCTGCTTAGAGCCACAAGCGGTAAGTATATCACCTCACATTAGGTCCTGTTAAAAATCTTTTAGCTGCTTTTAATGTGTACATTTGTCATGTTAATATGCCAGCAACTTAACACCGTACAAGTGGACCTTTAAAGAGCTGATGCCATATTTTCCCCCTCTTATAATACTCTAATTGAACCTCGAATCGAAAGCCGACTAAAAGAGTAATTGTGTCCCATCAAAATGCTAAGAGATATTTAATAGATAAATTTGACACTTCGATAACTGCTTTATACGGCTCTGAGTGAGTTTGTTCTCATTAATACAACCTATGAATCACAAGACGCCAATTTTAACTCTTAGAAATCACCTGTGAACAAAAATTGAACTATTATAGAGAATAAAATGCTACTTGGGATGTATTTTTGTAAAGGAAACACAATGGCGGAAAATCGCACACGATAGTTTAAACTTAAAATGCAAATTATTTAAATTGCCACATTATTTTGCGGTTGTTGTAGAGCAGAACTTTACCGCCGATTACATAGTTACCTATACTATACATCATTTACACGTATGTAGGGCCTTTTGGCTATTGTGCACTGGTAACTATCACACTTATTTTTTTTTTTTAGGCTGGTTTGTCCCACTATTGGGCAAAGGCCTCCCTTCCCTTCCTTTTTTCTGTCAAAGGCTTTGGTTTTCCGGCTATTGCAGAAGGAATCCAGAGGGCCTATTAGCTATCGCAAAACGACATGTAAAACACTAGAATCCAGACAATTTTGCGTACATTACTTGCTTAAACCTCCTTATTAATATGAGTAAAGTAACAAAAGCAGCAATGTACATTGAAGTTCCCATCAATCGTAGTGGGTGAGAATTAGCCAATAGCCCGTCAGTTCATCCCGCCATCTCCGTTTGGGCCTGCCGCGACGTCTGAATCTTTGTGGTGTCCATAGGGTAGGTTTGGGCCCACGAACTGTAATTGTGATTTAATTATTTTTATTTATATATTATGAGATGATATTTATTTAAATTTCTTTATAGACAAAGTCTGAAATAAACGAATTGAATTTAAATAACGGACAAAAGAGTGACAGAGAGCTGAAGTTCAAAGATATTTCGTAAATTTACTTTACTTTTCCTTATGCGACAATTTTGAAAAAACATTATTAATTTAAAGGCTAATCACAGAATACAATATAAAAGTACTTATACATATAATACCTTTAAAATGGAAATAAACTTGTGCATATCCATTATGTACATTATGTACTGGTAGCATGTACTGTTAATATTAAATAATTATGCATTTTCCAAAACTTTTCTGAGCGCTTGGTCGAGGCGACATGTGACCAAAATGCTGGGGTATATTTGGCCCAACGTATAAGTATTGCCATTCAACGTGGCAATGCTGCCAGCATTCTGGGCACTCTGCCATCTGACAGTGGTTTGGAGCACTTGGATTTTCTGTAGATTGGCTTGTGGCCGATCTGTGGTTAATAAAAGTGTTCTCAACTGCTGTAGTAGCTGTAGTATTGTTAGTTTGTTTTTCTCAATAAAGGCATTTGCGATTTAAAAAAAAATATGAATAAATTATTGCATAAGTGTGAAATATAATCAGACCTAAGATTAAAACATTTTCCTTGACAAGACTTGTCTTGAGGAAAATAATTTCCAATATTTCCAAAGATCAAGCAAAATATAACGTCACTACATTAAAATAACTATAAAATGGCCCTTATGACTTGGTGTACCTATTTACTATGAATTCATTTCATTAAGCTACTAGTGTACAGTGTACCCACGCTCACTCCGATGCGCTTGACAGAAAATATATCTTATATATTATGCATTTATTAAACATATATATTATTCATAAACACTGGCGGATCCAGGATTTGGTTCTGGGCCAAGGAACAGACGAGCAAAAATATTATAATTTTACTACGAAAAGTGTGTGTTTAGCTCGCTCTGAACAGTTAGAAAGTTGAAATATCCTTAATAATAAGTGCGCGAGCAGCTTGCTGTGAGCTCAGAGAAAAAAATTATAATCTTGACCATGAAATATGTGCAAAATTCGTATCTCTACAATGCTTCTGGGGGGGGCCTTGGCCCCCTGCCCCCCCCCCCCCCCCCTAAATCCGCCTATGTTCATAAACATTCCTCTTCAATCACTCCATCTATAAGAAACCGCATCAAAATCTGTTGCGTAGTTTTAAAGCTTTAAGCATAGGTACATAAGGACATAAGGGTAGGCGACTTCGCTTACTTTGTAGTGATAAACCAGCGTTTGCCCGGCAGAAAGTAACCTGTTTTTCTAGGATCAATAAAGGTTTTTTCCTTAAATTTATATTAAAAACAAGGATAACGTGTCTGTGTGAAAATTTTATAACATATTTTAAATATTTTTTCCAGTTGATTCAATTTATTATATTTTATCGAAATCGATCGAGTGCTTTTCAATAATTATTATAGGTCTACCTAATTATTAGTTATGAATTATGAATATATGAGTTGTGAAGAGAGAATTAGTTATGAATATGAATTGAAATGTGCGTTAGTGTATTGAAAGGGAGTTTGAAGTCAGTTTAATACATATTTTTATTTAACTTATAAAAAGTAGAAAAAGGCAAAGAAAGGAAAATTTTAATGCCTCGATTAAGAAAATGTAAAATACATTTTGTAATATACACGTGACGCTTGTGTGCGTGTCTTACACGGTGAATACCTAGTTCCTAGGTGTGCTAGCTGCAAATCTAGGTCACACAGGACTTAGATCGATCTCCTTAGACATACAATCTCGTAGCTGCGCTTATGATATTATGGAGGAAAGCTGTTGAAGCTTAATACACTTTGATAAGAAAACACGTTCTCTATATATTTTGGTCTGAACGTGGGCAAATTCGACAATGATTGGAAATAATTACATATTTTATATGTTGCTTTACAGATAGATACATTATTATATTATTGAATTTTTTTTTGTTTGAGGTATATTGTATAGTTTTTATAAGGTTTTATTTACTTTCACCTGTCTGTTGTCTGTCTGTCTGTAATTAAATCTTACCACCGTCGCTCTATTTTATGTATTTCCTATCCCTGCTTGGTTGTCTGGAAGAGATCGCTTTAAGCGATAAGGCCGCCAATTGTAACACTTAATTCTGTGTTATCTTAGTTCTAAGCTATATTATTGTATTTGTGTGAACAATAAAGAGTTTTTCTATTCTATTCTTACGTTTAATTTGATTCACTTCCCGGTTTCCGATTGAGTTGAAATTTTGAATTCATGTATAAAGAATTAGGTCAACACTAAGTGACGTACCAAAATAAAACATGTGTTACAAATATTTTAAACTATTTTATGACTAGCATTGTATCAATACAACGAAATAAATAAGGTGATAGATCGGCCATGATAAACTATCCAACGCTCTAATAAAGTGACGAAATTCTTACACTTGTAGAAATTATTGTTTTGATTTCAAGTTTTTACTTAAGTATAATAATATATTGTAGTGTTTCAATAAAGTGTTATCATATAAATCTAAGAGAAATAAAGTCTAAACGCTCGCATTTTTGTTATGCGGTACTGCATGCCCTAGTTTGCACTTCTTGGCTACAAACGCAGCAACTGACCGGTGAATCAAGGAGATCACCCTGCGTTGACCACGTTATTATTAATTACTAGCTGTGCCCAGCGGTTTTACCCGCAGTACTTACGTAGCCTATGTGTTATTCCAGCTATCTCTATACCAAATTTCAGCTCAATTTGTCCATCCGTTTAGGCGTGAATGAGTGACATCCATTCTTACAAACTTTCACGTTTATAATATTAGTAAGATGTCATCACATTCGAGAGTTGCACACAGCCTTAAATGGGGTCAGCCTTAGATCGCTCGTCGATTTATATACCCTGACTCTATTTATACTACAAGTGCCGTATGATAATCGATCTATTTTCTTTAAGTAATCAGTGATCTTTACGAATAAAATGAACACCAGACTAACACAAAACTTAATAATAAAATGTGGGCCAATCGCCCATCTTATCTTAACCCAAAATAAAAACAATTATAATATAAAGTATTATTTTTATTGAATTTATAATGAATGAATGATCAAATAAATATACAGGCTTAATTTTTTATTGAACTTGAAACTGGTTTTGAGTATTTATGAAATACCTGTTTGATATTTGTCTTGGTACGCTTATGCCAAATCAAGGTGATGATGAATTTAACGATTTGTGCAATTTAACAATAACACTAGCTGTGTCCAGTGGTTTTACCTGTTAAAAGTAGCAGCTTATAGAATCAAATAGAATTACTCTTTATTGTGACTAAAATAACCAAAAGTATTTGAAAATTAATTTACACAATGGCCTGCAAAAATGCCGACATTATGGCTGAAAACGATCTCCCGAACTTTTGGACGAATAGATTTTGTAAAGAAGAAAATATTATTTTCGATATACATAAGTGCAAACTTCGCATTTATTTCGAGTTTTATTTTTGAGATAATCATTATAAACCTTTCAAGCTAGAGTAACTTGACCTTACAAATATGTATGTACTGATTACTTATATTTTAAAATAAGCATAAAGCTCACATAGGTGGAATACTAAAATTGTCTAGTGATAATAATAATGTTGGTTAAATTGCTTTCGGCCTCTGCGACTGTTTTGGCTAGACCTCCGGGCATATTTCGGACACGCATGTTCAACTGAAATAACTGTCATTGTCAGGCTGGGGGTATCGTACCCTTTGATAATATGCTCTTTGGTGAATTACCGATATTTAACAATTAATATTTACTTTAGCATATTACAATACAATACTCTTTATTGCAGTTAAAAGATAACAAAAAAAGACTTAAAACTAAACTATGTAAAGGTCTACAATATGCGGCTTTATCGCTTAGAGCGATCTCTTCCAGGCAACTAGCTTTGCATGGAGTGTTTGAACCTAAAGAGTTGGGTGTAATTTTGCAGAGGAGTCAGTATAACCTATCATATTAGATATAGGTACATTATATTATCAATAAATATATTACATACACATTACATTTGATTTGTTTATTTTCATTATATTTGCTACTAGATCAACTCCTTCGGCGTCTGTAGATAAATAGTTACTTTACGACCTATTATTCTCAGACCTACTAAATATGTATGTTACAAAACATAAAAAAACTTTTCAAGGAAACTATTATAACTGCATTGAATATCAAATGGCACAATTTTAGAAACTTCAATACCTATATTATAATAATAATAATATTTATCAGTTATCACAATAAAGAAACAATAAAATTGGTCGGTATCATAAAACCAGGTGGTATTCAGATCATCTGCAAGTGTCAGGTGCAAAGGCATTAATTTACAATGAACTGTATAATATACTTAAGGGTATATAGTATGACAAGTAAAGCTGACGAAAGACAGAGGCGGGACGGAGCGGTAAAGCGGTCACGATCTTCATTTTGTTCCTGCCCACGTTCGCTTTATATGAGAGTGGTTACGTACAAATTGGAACATTACAAAAGTTCCGTTCCAGACCGCGACCGCTTTCCGCCTGTGTGTGACGTCTCCTTAAATAGTTTTGTAGGTCGTATGAATGTTGTACCAAACATTTAAATTAGAAATCATTTGATTTCTACCTTATATTCCTCTTACCTCTAGTTAAATTAACGTAATATGTAAATAAGTGTTATGTCGTAATATTAAGTATTTTATTGTATTTTTGATCTAGTATTTTTCGAGTGCGTGCGTAGTGACGTTATCAAAAATGTAGCAGTACTTATGTAGCCTATGTGTTATTCCAGGGTCCCTTTTTTTTTTTTTTTTTTTTTGACCCAGGAAAAATGCGTTACGCATCATCACCCCACGCCGGGGGGCGCGGGGCGGTATGTGGGACTCCCCCGCCAAAGATGGGAGCGGCGGGGATACCCACTAAAAAACCTGGGGGTGTTCCTGCGGGACGCCATAATGCCGGGGCAACGGGTACGCCGAAGCACTCATCCGCAGCCCCGACGGCGTTTGGTCCTCACTGACAGGAGGACCCCTCCGCGGTGGGGTGAAGAGGAGTTTCACCCCACCCTCTCAAGGGGCGCGCGGAAACACCGCGCGCGCCACCTCGTGGGTATTCCAGGGTCCCTAAGCTATCTCTATACAAAATTTCAGCACAATCGGTCCACCCGTTTAGGCGTGAAAGAGTAACAAACACACATTCAGACATCCATTCTTACAAACTTTCACGTTTATAATATTAGTAGGATTGGATTTTTGAAGCATTGCTAGCTTATCTTTTTTTTTCTTAGGAATTAGTTCTAGCGCCGTTTCCTGTTGGTTTTATTTTCTAAGATGAATTGTGATTCAATCAAAGTGTGAGACCATGAATATGCAGTTAAGAATTATGGACAATTAGAGTTTTATTATGACTTCTGAATTGGATATTGGAAACTAGCAAAACGTTAACGGGCTACGTTGCCTTGGCCTACAATTCCTAAGACCTATTACTTTACCCGTGTCTGTAATGTATAGTTAGTGTTTAAACCTTGGGCTTAATTTGGGATTAAAGAGATACTATTAAAAAAGACGTGTGGCACTCGGAGACTGCCGCGGTAAAGCTATTGCATAGCATTTTTATCTATAGATGGAAAAACTAAAAAGTATCACCGCTGTGCCGGTCGGAGTGGGGGGTGTTAGGTTTTTTCGTTACGGAATTTCTGGATTCGGTCCCCACGCTCAAGGCCCGCGATAGAAGCTATACAATAGCTTAAAAATATTGGTTGGAGGAGGAAGACGAAGGACCGAGTTGAATGGCGTACCATGGGGGCCTATGTCCAGCAGTGGACGAACGTGGGCTGATGATGACCAATATGATTAAAAAGATTATACAGTAAGACTGAGACACTCTGGAGCTAAAAAATAAAAATACCCTACCTTCTGCTAAAATAAATGCGAAGTTAGTATGGATGAATGTCGGTTACTCTCTCATGCCTAAACGGCTGGACCAATATGCATATAATTGGGCTGAAATTTGGTATGTAGTGTTTGGTTATTTTAAAAAAATATCCCTAGAGTTTCTTGCCTGTTCTTCCGACAGCGCTACTATGCAAACGGGCGGTAGAGTTGATTGAATTACTTTGAATAAAGTGTCATCTTCACACTTCACATTATGGTTTTTTTTATGATAGGTAACGCAAATCAGGTGTAAATCAGATTTAGCGCCACGGTAAAGAGAGCGCTTACCAGTGTTTTAAAATTCAAAATATTGCGCACTGTCACTCTAATATTTTATATTAGTTGTAGAATCTTAAAATGCACAGTAATTTCGATGGTTATTGCTCTTCAGTCCGGAACACATTTCCAATTGCCTGCTCAGTACTGCAGATAAATAAATATACATTTTATAAATACATATTTCTTTTCATGACATTTCACACAGCGCCTAACCTCAAGACCTTTGCCAGTTCTTCTGGTACTACGTGTACTGCCACAGGCATTAGAGGCCTCTAAAAACTTAATCATTTATTTATGCAAATAGGTCCTCTAAAAAGCTTTTGCTTAACAATTTATTCAAAGCAATTCTGTAAATTAATATGACGCGTGACTTATATACATATTTAGTTGGCATCTATTTAATAATGACTCGTATTAATAATTAATAACTTATTAGGAATTCATTAATGATTCTAGACCATGTCGACGAGATTGGAATTATTGGGGTATTTATAGAAAACTAGTTGTACCTTGATGTTTTACCAGTGAAAACTAGCCCATATGTTACTCGTAATTCAGAGTCCAGAGGCTAAAATACCCAGAATTTTAACTCAATCGGTTCAGTAAGTAACAAGGATTTTGCGACGAAGCGCATCCGCGGGTAAAAGCCAGTTAAACAGATCAATGGAAGAGATCGCTCTAAGCGATAAGGCTGCCCATTGTGGACATTAATATTAGTACTTTAATTTAGTTTTAAGTCTATTTTGTTATTTTTTGTCCCAATAAAGAGTATTGTATTGTATCAATCTCAAAACAAAAAATACTTATAGCTAATATTTTTCATTATTTAAATTACGGAATCATTATTTTTAAATTTTTTACCTTGTCGGCATCCAGCAATATTGCAAAGAAATCTTATTTTCGACAAGAGTTAAGAGGCGATTTTCCTCAAAGATCTAATAAAGGCAAGCAGGATATTGATGATCAACGACGTGACGTGATCTCACGTTTGTTTGATGATGGGGTAAATTAGAAAAATATAAAAAAATTGTGCGTGTACTAGTTTACACACGTAAGAAGTGAAACTTCTTTAATTAAATTTTTTTTTTTTTTTTTTTTTTTTATGTGATGAAGTAGAAGACGAGCAAGACGCTCTCCTGATGTTAAGAGATAACGGCTGCCCATAATCAGTACAGTGTTACCTAGGATTTCACAATTATGTGAAAATCTAGGAGCACTGCACCAACGCTTCTTACTCAAGAGTCATAAGATGTTAAGACTCTTTAGCCCAGTAATTACACTAGCTACAGTGCCCTCCTACCGGAGCACAGTAATGTAATGTGATGTGTGTGTGTGTGTGATGTGTGTGTGATGTGTGTGTGTGTGTGTGTGTGTGTATGTAATTTATAATTTTTTTAAATTCATGTTCATTGGAGAAAGTGAAAGTACTCTTCGTCTGAACCAACCGTGGTAGGGGCAAGAAACAAAAGATGGCGCGTAACTGAAAAATGTGACGCGTAACCGTGACGCGTAACCGAAAAAAATGTGACGGTAAATTTTTTCCAACGCCGATAAAGAAGTTTCACTTCAAAAAGCTATCAATCAACGCAACGTCGTACAAATGCAAATGTGTGTGTGTATGTTTTACCTCTTTAAATTCCTTTGTAACTCGACTTATGAGTAGCATATTTTTACATCAAGACGATAGAGTTTTACTGGCAGTTGTAAGCAATGCTTTAGAGATATACACACCATCACATTTATATTAAGGTGAAAGTTTGTGTGTGTGTGACTGTGGATGTTTGTTACTTCTTCACGCCTAAACGGGTGAACCGATTGAGCTGAAATTTGGTATAGATATAGCTTTAACCCGGAAAAAACACATAGACTACACCGAGTATAGGGTACAACGGGTACAACCGCTAAGTGCAGCTAGTAAGTCATAAATTGAGTTACATCACTTTGCACAGGATAAAAAAGCCCTTAAATGTTCATAAATTACGAGTAGTAAAATTCAACCGTTTTTAATTTGCATCTGTCAGCCAAACAAAATGTATCAGACGCTAAGAGGAACGCACGTGCAGTTTTAAAATGGTTTATACTTTCATTACGCACTCGTATAATTACGTCGGTGTTCGTTACACAAGAGTTTCTCAAGGGTTCCGTACAATTTCTTCTCGTTCAAACCAGTTTTGTTCAAACATTTTGTCGGCTTCTTTGCAAATTTGAAATAATGAGCAAAAAATTGAAGGATTTCGAGTGTTTTTATGTTATGTAAGTAGGGCTTGGTCGGTTTATGGGTTGTTCAAATTGTAAGGGTGCAGTAGCTAAAGGATTGTGTCTTTTTAATAATGGGAAGGCCATAGGAACTCCGTAATTAAACGACGCAACGCCATCGAGTTTGGGCTCATTTGATCGAGAACTTTGATGATAGACGGTATATTAATAGAAGCTTGTTATTAAAGAGTTTTTTTTTTTAATTTCACTTGTTATTCAAAAACTGAGTCGCATTTTTTACCGACGAAAAACAAAAACGGAGGAGGTTAACAAGTTGACGTGTATATATTTTGACATACAGATATGCGCAATGCGCAATCACGATTACCATTGCATCGCGCGCATGATTTGCTCGCCTTATCACTTACAATGAGTGAGATAATATAACAAAAAATAACATTAAAACTTAATATTCAATTACGATTATAATAATATTAAACAATCATACAATTTTAAAACCTACTTATAAATAAAAAACGTCATTGAGGTCATGACCTGCAGGAAGTGTACCTAAAAAGCTGGCTACATTACCTCTCTGGATGGCCAAACTTATACGTTGGCCGAGGTAAGAGCCAGCTTTTTGGTCATTGGTTGCTACTATTAGGCGCCTGGAAAGCTCCCTAAAGAAAACCACAGCGTCCTTTCCCCAAGGTCCCATAGTCTCTACCGCAAACGGAAGAAATATGTACCTTTCAGTAAAAGATGCATAAACTTAATTATATAATAAAATTTAAACATAATGACGTTTAAATGAAGAGTAATTTAAGTGTACCTATTTAATATCTTAATACACTTTGGCGATCGACAAAACTCCACGTGGAAGGAATCAAATTAATTCTAAGTAGTTATTTATTCTAAGTAACTGATTAATATTATGCTAATTGACGATAATGGTAAGTAGGCATTTTTTTGTTTTCGCCGGGAAAAAAGCATTACGCATGGGTATGCGAATGGGAGGGTTCCCATTCTGGGGTATGGGAGAGTTATGTGGGACTCCCCATGCAGAACGACTGCACGAGTATACCCACTAAAACAACCCGGCGGCACTCCCGCATCGACTTTGTGACGGGGACTGGGAATTGGCAGAGCCTTGCATCCAGTCCCCCATCATGGTAAGTAGGCATACATTTTACTACCAATAATCCGTGGTTTTACTTTGGGTACTGTAAAATCTAAGACCTTATCTCCGAAAATATAAAAAACCCGATAGACAAGTCGCACAATTAGGGAAATACAGTAACTCCAAAAAAACTTTTGATAATAATTACGAACTGAGGTCGAGATTAATTGGTCATTGTAATTTTTATTTTATTTAAGTTAGTGTTTTATTAATTGTGGAAGTATTGTCATGAATAGATAACAAATTTCCGCGTGACTTACGTTTAAAAACTCGTAATTATAATATGTATACTAGGTGTGCTCAGCCAACCAGAAAATTATTCTAAGTATTATTCTAGTGTCTAAGCTACTTGTATATAAAAATCAACTCAATCGGCTTTAGCAGTTTAGGCGAAAAAAGGTAAAAATATATACATACACACTACACATATCTACACTTTCGCATTTATAAAATCAGTATGAAGTAGGATTATTAGGATCGATAGATAACTTTTTAATAATACACCACACATTGTGATAATTCTGTGCGAGTTACATTTAGGCTCTACAAAGTAGGTATAATAGGTCAGCCCTACTTGACGAAAATGATCGCGTTAACTGTCAATAAAACAATACAAGACATCAAAAGCATTTTTTGAACTAGACCTTGACTCAAATTGAAGCGCCATCCTTAACAAAGTCGCTTCTATGAAGGCTTTGAATGAATACCTTCAGATACTTTCATCTACGCAAGAGATTTTAATGAGGTTTTCAGTAATAGATAACAGAATAGTGAATTCCTAACCAGCCAGCCCTTTAACAAAACGCCAAACACCTGTGTGGCTAACGCTAAAAATTGTAGGCACTGTACTGAGGTGAAAGATGACAGTTGACAGACCACAATAACTGTCACTCTGTCACCCTAGTAGATTCTAGCCAAGAACCTTAGCATTCGGTGCTTGGCTAGAGTGGCTTGAAATGTAGAGGGGTGGTGGCCAAGGGCTTATATGGTGCGGATGCAAATCTTCAAGCCGTCATTGTGACCGTGTTCCGGCATGATGTTCAGTGAAGCTAGAGAGGGATTTGTCCCGCCTTCTAGATAGAGTCTGCTGCCATCTACGGCTGCATCGTCGCTTAATATCACGCGGGATTGTGGTCAAAGGCTTACCTATTATTTAAAAAAAAATGTAGAGGCAACTTTTCGGTAAAGCCAGCGATGGATTTATCCCACTTTCTCAGTTTAGTCTGCTACGGTTCTTGGCCACACCGAAGCTTTAGGCAAGGCCTTGGTCTAAGACTAATAAAAGAATAATTATTATAAATATTAATCTCGCTTCACTGACTATGGTGTCCAAGCATGGTCCTAATGACCCCTTGGCGACGCAAGAAGGTTTGTATGATGGAGGGCTGTTCGTTCTAGATATAAACACTCATACTATTAATAAAAAAGTTTTTAACGCTATAAACTTTAATAGTCTTTGATAAAGAAAACGTTAATATACCTCTCTGAAGTTTTGTCTTTCATTTAATGTGTAATAATATTTGACAGATAATAAAATTTATCGTACAATTAAGTTTGCGGGAGTTATGAAAAAATATGTTAAAAGAAATTTATTATCGTTTAAGAATGCTTGCCAATTATATCCCGTTATTCAACCGGCATCATAACCAATTATTTTTAATGAGGAAGCCGATTATGTCAGCTAAAATTATCTTGACGAATTTAAGCTATGGATAAAACTTATCAATTGATTAGTAAGCGAAATTATCAACAGTTGTTAAATGATTATTATTATAAATACCTACCTGATGGCTAAGCCGAATTCGTTAAGCATTTATTGAAATTACTTCTGCCTTCACGATTTTTTGTAATTATTTATACGGAAATTTAAAATACCTGAACGAAACAATTAAGATCCAGTAAATACATAGGTACAAATATATACGAAACAAAACAGGTTTTGGCTTCAGTGGATGTGTAATTTGCAAATTGATTACGTATCACGAATTAATACATAATAATATGTAAATTAAATAAGGTAGGAGAAATTTATTTAGCTGTTAAAAAAGAAAGTTTTGCGGACCCCTAAATAAACTTAACCTCTATTCTCACAGTTAAGTTGAAAAATACTATTCATGTCTCGTTTCATGTCATCACTATTTACACGAAACGAATTGTAATTAAAGATTTCAATAGAATAATTTCGCAGTGTCCTCCATTCCACTGCAAGTGGATCGAATGCAACGCACGTGGTCAACGCATTTGCCGCGAAAAACTCAGTAAAAACGTACAAAAAACTTATTATCTCATTCAAATACGAATGAGATTTTATAAACACATAATACACAATCACTTTTCACTCACCATGTTTGGTTTAGCACGCGGTTTTCTTTATAAAATGAGGACACAAGACGTACGCGCGGTTTGGCGGTCGGCGCGCTACTGCAGTCTTTTATAAAAAGTTGGAAGACTCGTGAGAGTTGCGCCCGCGCATCTCTTCAAATAAATTACTGATAATGATAACGCATTTTAGGTGATTATGGCTGACCTTGAAGCGTTACTGGAACTAAATACTGTGGACTGGTTAATTACGACGTTATTGTTTTACACGAAATATTGTTATTAGATAATTAGATAGATAGATAACGCTTTATTGATACAACATAAAAGAACTTAGAACTAAATACAATTTGTTATTTTTGTTTTGTTATTTTACGGTTGTTAATTTTAAGCCGATAGTTGTTATTTAGTTGTTTAGAGAGCAATAGAAACAAATATTTTTTAGGATAAGTAATACTTTTTGTCTTTTTACCTATTGTCGAAATAGAGTCGGTAGAGTGCTACAAGTGCTTGAGAATTTATATCAATGGGAATTTTGTATAAGCAGTAATTTGCACGGAATTCCATAATCAAAATTTCGTCGTATTATTTTTATAAGTAGGTATTGAAATAAATGGAGAATTTCAGTTTTTAATAAGTATCATTAATTAATACAATTTTTATTAGGAACATTTACCTCTTTTTACCTAAAATTTGTGTTTTTAGGGTTCCGTACCTCAAAAGGAAATAAAACCGGTTAAGTACGAGTAGGACTCGAGCACCAAGGGTTCCGTATAAACCTACGGGTTTCTACGGAACCCTAAGGAAAAGTGGGTATAATATTATATAGGTACTGTAGGTTTTGATTCCCTTGCGAGTACTTGCGAGTTTGAAAATATGCGGCTAAAATTGCTGTTTCTTTTGATTGCGTTGACATAGATGTTTGATTTTTTTTACAGCTTAAAGTTATTATAAAGCTGAGTATTTGGTATGAATTTCAATTTAATAGCTGTACGTGTTCTTGAGGAAAAGGGATAGTAAATACAAAATTATTAAAAATATTTTTTTATATGATGTTACTAAAAATTTACAGTTTTCGCAATATTTCCTGTGCCTGTGATTTAAGTCGTTGCTGCGAACCAAATTTTAAGATTCTGAGTTAACGGCAAGTACTCTGTAGGTTTTGATTCCATTGAGAGTAGTCGCGAGTTAAAAAATACGGCTAAAATTGCTGTTTCTCTTGAATGCGTTGAGATAGAGGTTTGATTTTATTACAGTTTAAAGGTATTATAGACCTTAGTATTTGATATGAATTTCAGTTTAATACCTGCACGCGTTCATGATAAATAAGGTAGTAAGTATGAAATTATTAAAAATATTTTTTTATATGATGTAACTAAAAATGTACAATTTTCGCAATTTTTCCTTAATCTGTGCTCTAAGGAATTGCTTTTTACCAAATTTCAAGATTCTACGTTCACGGCAAGTACCCTGTAGGTTTTGGTTTTTTGAGAGTAGTTGCGTGTTTAAAATTGCTGCTAAAATTGCTGTTTCTTTTGAACGCGTTGAGATAGAGGTTTTATTTTAGTACAGTTTAAAGGTATTATAGACCTTAGTATTTGAAATGAATTTCAGTTTAATACCTGCACGCGTTCATGAGAAATAAGGTAGTAAGTATGAAATTATTAAAAATATTTTTTTATATGATGTAACTAAAAATGTACAATTTTCGCAATTTTTCCTTTATCTGTGCTCTAAGGAATTGCTTTTTATCAAATTTCAAGATTCTACGTTCACGGCAAGTACCCTGTAGGTTTTGGTTTTTAGAGAGTAGTTGCGTGTTTAAAATTGCGGCTAAAATTGCTGTTTCTTTTGAATGCGTTAACATAGAGGTTTGATTTTATTACAGTTTAAAGGTATTATAGACCTTAGTATTTGATATGAATTTCAATTTAATACGTTTACGCGTTCATGAGAAAAGGAGTAGTAGGTATAAAATTATTCAAAATATTTTTTTCATATGATTTTAATAAAAATGTATGGTTTTCGCAATTTTTCCTTTATCTGTGCTGTAAGGAGTTGCTTCGTGCCAAATTTCAAGATTCTGAGTTTACGGGAAGTGCCCCGTAGGTTTTGATTTATTTGGTAATGTCGAAAATTTGCTGAAATTTGCGACATATTCGACTATATCTTTTGATTGCGTTGGCCTACAAGTTTGAATTTTTCACAGCTCTAAGAGGCAATGGACCTTAGTATTTCCTATAAATTTCAGCTTGTTACCTCCACGCGTTCCTGAGAAAAAGGGTCTTGACAGACAGACGGACGGACGGACGGACGGACGGACGGACGGACGGACGGACGGACGGACGGACGGACGGACGGACAACAAAGTGATCCTATAAGGGTTCCGTTTTTTCCTTTTGAGGTACGGAACCCTAAAAACGGAACCCTTATAGGATCACTTTGTTGTCCGTCCGTCTGTCTGTCTGTCTGTCTGTCTGTCTGTCTGTCTGTCTGTCTGTCTGTCAAGACCCTTTTTCTCAGGAACGCGTGGAGGTAACAAGCTGAAATTTATAGGAAATACTAAGGTCCATTGCCTCTTAGAGCTGTGAAAATTTCAAACTTCTAGGCCAACGCAATCAAAAGATATAGTCGAATATGTCACAAATTTCAGCAAATTTTCGACATTACCAAATAAATCAAAACCTACGGGACACTTCCCGTAAACTCAGAATCTTGAAATTTAGCACGAAGTAACTCCTTAGAGCACAGATAAAGGAAAAATTGCGAAAACCATAAATTTTTATTTGCATCATATGAAAAAAATATTTTGAATAATTTTATACCTACTACCCCTTTTCTCATGAACGCGTGGACGTATTAAATTGAAATTCATATCAAATACTCAAGTCTATAATACCTTTAAACTGTAATAAAATCAAACCTCTATGTCAATGCATTCAAAAGAAACAGCAATTTTAGTCGCAATTTTAAACTCGCAACTACTCTCAAAAAATCAAAACCTACAGGGTACTTCCCGTGAACTTAGAATCTTGAAAATTGGCAGAAAGCAACTCCTTAGAGCACAAATAAAGGAAAAATTGCGAAAACTGTACATTTTTAGTTACATCATATAAAAAAAATATTTTTAATAATTTTTTCATACTTACTACCTTATTTCTCATGAACGCGTGGAGGTATTAAACTGAAATTCATATCAAATACTAAGGTCTATAATACCTTTAAACTGTAATAAAATCAAATCTCTATCTCAACGCATTAAAAAGAAACAGCAATTTTAGCCGTATATTTTAACTCGCGACTACTCTCAAGGAAATCAAAACCTACAGGGTACTTGCCGTTAACTCAGAATCTTTAAATTTGGTACGCAGCAACGTCTTAAATCATAGGCACAGGAAAAATTGCAAAAACTGTAAATTTTTAGTTACATCATATAAAAAAATATTTTTAATAATTTTATATATTTACTACCCCTTTCCTCAAGAACGCGTACAGGTATTAAATTGAAATTCATACCAAATACTCAGCTTTATAATAACTTTAAGCTGTAAAAAAATCAAAGATCTATGTCAACGCAATCAAAAGAAACAGCAATTTTAGCCGCATATTTTCAAACTCACAAGTACTCGCAAGGGAATCAAAACCTACAGTATATAATATTATACCCACTTTTCTTTAGGGTTCCGTAGAAACCCGTAGGTTTGTACGGAACCCTCGGTGCTCGAGTCCTACTCGTACTTGACCGGTTTTTATTTTAAACACGAGGTGTTTTGTTCCGACTAGTTTATCATTGACGTAAATATCTTCATTACCAAATTAATAGGAATTCGGTAAGTAGATATACCTATTTATAAATGTTTTATAATGATTAGATTAATGTAATTGATGATGCAAGTGAGCAAATTATGTAAATATTCCAGTTTGAAATGTCATTTAGAACCGAATGACGTAAATATATACTTACATTTACATGGGTTTCAAGAGAATTAAGAGATTCTTTTTTGACGACCCTTTCGCTCGCATCATACCTTACTTTATTTTTAACTATGACACATTTTGAAATATCTTCATAATCATCATCATCGGCCCAAGTTCGTACACAGCTGGACACAGGACTCCCCCATGGCACGCCACTTAACTCGGTCCTCCGTTATAAATATAAATTTGTAGAAATATCTTGTTATAAAATCTTTCTTGGTAAAGCTCTAAATCTAGATAGTATTTTAAAAAAATATCCAAACATTAGTATTTATTCCCAATTTGATACTTTGAAAAATGGTAAAGAGTTTATAAAATATAAATGTATTCCTTGTTTTAAGAATAACATTGTTGTTTATTTAAGACAGCAACAGTTAAATTTGTGTAGAGCTTTACATATAAACATTTTCAAAAATTTAGTTCTACGGATTTTTCAAACGCACGCATAGACGAAGCTTTTTTAAGAGGTAATAACCGCATGTCTTTCCATCATTTGAAATTTAAGTGAATTTCCCCTTTTAACAACAACTTTGATTCTGAAAAACGCCAAACTGGTTGCTACCGCAAGAAGTCAAAAGCCATATAATTTTTTTTGTGAAATTTTAGTCTCATTTGCTGCTAAAAAAATTGAAAATTTGCAAAATAAAATTTAAAAACAACACAGCTATTTTAATTATAATTTAAATTTTATAATTAAAATTTTATGTGGTTAAACATTACATTTTATTTTTTCTTGTTTGTAAAAGTACATATTTTCACTTTGATACCTAAATAAAAACTGGACATGTGCACGTCAGACTCGCCCCGCAAGGGTTTTAATTTGAGTACTTACAAAAAAAAATCAGCGAAAATTGGAGGCAATTTAAGTCACCAAAAGACACAACATTGCTCAACCTCGATGATTTGTATTTCAAAGTTCGTAATATCGAGTCGAGGAGGAAAAACAAATGAACTTGCTACTCTGTGACGCAAAAAGGCAAAAAGCTTTGTGTCAGCAAGTACCTACCTATCGCAAATAGTGATGTTGATTGTAATTTATTAATCGTTGTAAGGTAACAACTAGATAAACACCTTCATGTTGCAGGCCCTGTAGTAGTAATCTCGGCGACCTGAAACTGCAACATATAGGTGGCCACCCAACCTATAAATTGTGATTTGACTCTGACAGTGTAAGTAGGGTAACCTGTTCTGTTGGAGTATAAACCCCAATTATTATTATATTTTGTATTTATTATTTTAAATTTATTTGACATTTATGTGAGTGCATAATTACTTTATATATACATAGGTATATTAAAAAGCATCTTACTTTATCAATATAATTTGATTGTGAAAAACAAACGATCTTGCTACTGTGCCGCAAAAAGGCAAAAGCCGTACAAAAAGCTTTGTGTCGGCAAGTTTGACGCAAATAGTCGTGTTTATTTTCGACCTGTCAATCTGCGCTCTCTGTAGTCACTCTAGTCACTAGTCGCTGTCTCCTCGGGTGAATGATCGTTATCAGATTGTAAAAAACTCTGTGAAAAACCTGGCTCAGTATTAAAGCTTTGAAGTTTTGAGGTTATTAACCTTAATTGTCATTTAAATCCTTACATATTTGTACATTGTAAAGTCAAAATGATTTTTTATGTAAGTGCGGGAGAATATTGATTAAGTTCATGGTAACTAGCACAGAGAAAATTTAAAAAATCCCCATCGCTATATATTTTTTGTTATTGTGATGGCGCCCATCATGGTTTTGAATTTTATCATTGTGTGTTGTATTCTTCTAGTCAATCCCTTTCATTTGATGCTCATATTGAGGGAGTTGTGAAAAAAATAAGTAATCCGCCATTTCGTAGCAGCGGCCATCTTGGACTGATTTCCACCACAACAAAATGTAACATATAATTACCAAAATACTCGGACGACTGTAGTCTGGGGATTATTGTGGAAACAAATAATAATAAAAAAAAACCACACATAACTCGATGAACACTCACGACTAACTCACCTTTCAAACAAAAAAAAACTTAATCAAAGTCAGTTCATCTGTTCGGGAGTTGCGATGCCACACACACAAACACTCAGACAGACACGTCAAACTTATAACACCCCGTCGTTTTAGCGTCGGGGATTAATAACTTGGGAATCTTCAAGACAAAGTAAATATGGTACCTTTCTAAGCATCTTACATGATTCATCGTCGAACTAATCTGCACTTTCCATTAGATTTTCGAAGCCAAACATAGGCATATTTAGCAAACAAGTGAAATTTAAAAAAAACTTTTTAAAAACAAGCTTTTATTTGTTTATATTACCATCTAGCACCAAAGTATACTCGTCAGTGCGAATCAAATGAGCCCAAACTCGATGGGTTTGCGTCGTCGAATTACGAAGTTCTTATGGCCACCTTCCTGCTCCATCATCAGATCAGCTCCATGTCATCATAATATTGCAATGTCATCCGTTTTATATATGCATGCTAAATTTCAGCTCGATCAGAAATCGGGAAGTGGATCAAATTAAACTTCCAAGATTTGATTACAGACAGACAACAGACAGGTGAAAGTAAATAAAATCTTGTAAAAGAGGGTGGATTAATAGAAAAGCGATATAGAATGTAATTTATAAATATTAGGTAAGTGTAAACAAAATTGTACACGTGACCACGTTACGATTGAAATGGTTTCTCTTTCACGTGGAAGTCCCACAAAGTTCGGGAAACTATTGCAGAAAATGTCGAGGAAAATTAAGCGACAATTCGTCATAGAAACGACAACTCGTAAACGTTTTACGTGCGGTAAAAATAAATCATGAGTAGCTTCCTGTTCGCTCACGTGACGTGCCATTTGTGTCCAGGAACATTTTGATATAAGAGTCTTCGCACACGATGCGTGTTTTACACACGAAGATCGCTTATTCTGACGCGAAAATATGCTGTTGAAACAAAAAAAAACTATGAAACCTCTAACTCCATATGAAGCTCTGTATAAGAACTCTAACTCTATATGAAAACTCTATTATAAATCGTTTTTGTCGAATAAATTATGAGTGGGTTCCTGTTCGCTCATGTGACATGCCATTTGTGTCCAGGAACATTTGGATATAAGAGTCTTCGCACATGAAGTGTATTTTATACACAATGGTCTTTTAATTTAATGCCTAAATGAAGGTACTATAGAATTATACGAAAAACAGTAACCAATGCCTCTATCTAACTCTATATGAAATTCTATATTATGTATATGAACTCTATCTTCTGTTCTATCTTCTTCTGTACTTTGTGCCTGTGTCTCTTTGCTCATTATTTTTTTCTTTCTTTCTTTCTATCTAACTCAATACGTAAACTCTATAAAGCCTTTTAAAGATCTATGCATACATAGGGGCAGACAGACAAGCACGCGTAGCAACACTTTTATACACTTTTACTTTTATATTTACCGAGGGTAGGTCGTCTAGGTGGGTACCCCAACAGTGCCAGTTATTCTACCGCCTGAGCAGTGATGTGCAAACATTACTGTGCTTCGGTAGGAGGGCACTGTAGCTAGTGAAATTACTGGGCTAAAGAGTCTTAACATCTTATGACTCTTGAGTAAGAAGCGTTGGTGCAGTGCGCCTAGAATTGCACATCATTGTGAAATTCTAGGTAGCACTGTACTGATTATGGGCAGCAATATCTCTTAACATCAGGAGAGCGTCTTGTTCGTCCTCTTACTTCTCCATATAAAAAAAAAAAACTATGTAGCTAACGCTTTTGACCACGATCTCGCGTGATGTTAAGCGACGATGCAGTGTCTTGTGTGCGAAGACCCTTAAGTTTTACAACCTATAGGTATGGAAGCTTTATAGATTGACAGGTGATATAATAGTTCAATAGTCTTGCGGACGTGAGCTACATGAAGAACTGGATTTCAGGGTTGGCACCAAGACGTGGAACCATCTTCAATCATATTGACCGTTTAACTTTTAATGCTAAAGACAAGCAAGCAGACAGAAGGTAAACTGAGAAGGATACCGTCGTCTACAGACGTCTGCAACACCGTAACACCGATGATATAGATTTTAAGAGATAGTGGCATAAGAGGCGACCGTGGAGTCACTGCAATAAGGTATCAGCGGAAGACCAGCGTAGGTTAAACCTAGCCTACATTAAATTGAGCTGATACCCTTTTGTGTCAAACTATATTATAATAGTAGTTAAGTTTATGATGTTTTTAGTATAGTCTGTTTTTGGCGCTAATAAAATATTTTCTTTCTTTCTTTCGATGGTACCAACCAGTGTCGGATCTTGCCGACGTAGTGCTGTCAAAGTATTGTCCAAAATCCCCTTGTCTTCACTGAATATCGTGCCGGAATGCGGCCAAGACTCTCCTTTTGAAGAGAATTTTCTATATTGAATCCATTATTATTAGTGAAGATTGAAGTTTCTACTAAATTAACCTCGGGCTCATTGCTTCGGTAGGCTGGTAGGCCGAAGATATGTATAATATGCATGGATAGCAGTTCCAGCAACATTACACGGCGCTCCCTATCTAGAGACATAACCCATACCCTCTGAACCGAGCAAATCGCTGCAGCAACCTAAACGAAGAGGAGAAGAAGAAGAAATTAAACCTCGACTTAAAAACCCCTGAATTATACCTATATTTCAGCAAACATATACGTCATAACAGGTCATAAGATCTAAAAGCTACGTAAACATGAAACATTAAATCAAGTAATTGATATTAATATGTCAATATTATCAAGGGAACCTTAATTAAGCAAATTTTAATTAAGTCACACGATAATGGATGTGGTTTTCATTTCAGATAACTGTCATATTAAAACCATGTTATAATTAATTATAATTATTAATTAATTGCGACATTCACCTAGATATTAATTATATTTTGCTGTTGATAGTGTAGCTTAATAACGACATTATGATAATTCGCAGATAGGGATTTGAAACTCAAATTGAAGAAGAAAATAATTATTAATTAAAAATCAGTTGCAAGTTGCAACATTTATTTTTACCGGATGTAGAGGTATCTACTCGTATAATCAGTACAGTGCTGCCTAGGATTTCACAATGATGTGAAATTCTAGGTGCACTGCACCAACGCTTCTTACTCAAGAGTCATAAGATGTTAAGACTCTTTAGCCCAGTAATTTCCGTATTTCAGGGTTATTGGTTATTCAATACATTGGTGTATAGAGCCTTATTAGGGACGTCATTAGCCATGATTTGAGCGCAATATATGTTCTGCGTAAATTTACGGTTTTCCAGTTATTTTAAATCTTTACAAACAATCGAAGTGACAATTTTAAAGTGATAAAAAAATAACCCTATATAATTATTTATTTTTTATTATTAATTTCTGGATTGACATTACCTGGATAAAATATCAGATTATTATCAAAAATTCAAATTATGTCCAGTTAGAAGAGAAGTAACACACATTTTGATAATTTTTATGAATCCCTTGAACCTACATAGCAAAATTTCTGAAAAATAGAACAGGATACAATTTCAGGCAGATTTTTTGAAAAACAATCACTACGTTTCAGTGGCTTTCTTTGGAAATGTCAAAATTAAGAATCAGTCAATGGGTTTCAGAAATCTCGAGGTCATAGCTGATCTAAACACTGAAATTATCCATAATAACACGGTAATTGATCCTTAATAATCTAAATATATAAAAGGAAATAGTGACTAATTGACTGACTGATCTATCAACGCACAGCCTATATCGCTGGACGGATTGGGTTGAAATTTAGAACATAGATTAGATTTACGACGTAAACCTTCGCTAAGAAAGGATTTTGCCATTCGGTCAAAACCGCGAGCATAAGCTAGTACTTATATAAATCAAATCAAATCAAATAACTTTATTTGACACAATAAATGTACAATACAATAAACTGAATCCATAGGCTCCCGAACTAGTAAAAACTGTGTTTCAGGAACCAGTGGCTTCTCCCATTTAAGAATTTAGGTCTATTATGTCATTTAACATTATGACGTTAAGTATAAATTTAGAAAATTAAAACAAATGTAATTTACGAAAGAGAAAAAAACATACAATACTAAAAATAACAAAAGAAAATATTATAAAATACGCTGATTATATTATACGCTGTGAGACAAACCATAATGTTGTACAAAAAACTCGTGTGTGTGTGTGTGTGTGTGTGTGTGTGTGTGTGTGTGTGTGTGTGTGTGTGTGTGTGTGTGCGTGCGTGCGTGCGTGCGTGCGTGCGTGCGTGCGTGCGTGCGTGCGTGCGTGCGTGCGTGCGTGCGTGCGTGCGTGCGTGCGTGCGTGCGTGCGTGCGTGCGTGCGTGCGTGCGTGCGTGCGTGCGTGCGTGCGTGCGTGCGTGCGTGCGTGCGTGCGTGCGTGCGTGCGTGCGTGCGTGCGTGCGTGCGTGCGTGCGTGCGTGCGTGCGTGCGTGCGTGCGTGCGTGCGTGCGTGCGTGCGTGCGTGCGTGCGTGCGTGCGTGCGTGCGTGCGTGCGTGCGTGCGTGCGTGCGTGCGTGCGTGCGTGCGTGCGTGCGTGCGTGCGTGCGTGCGTGCGTGCGTGCGTGCGTGCGTGCGTGCGTGCGTGCGTGTGTGTGTGTGTGTGTGTGTGTGTGCGCGCGTGTGTGTGTGTATGTGTGTATTATGTGCGTGAATATTTATGGCATGTGTTATGTGTATGAGTTGGACGCTTGTGAATTTAAGTTTTTATAATATATGCATATATATGTGTAATGTGTAACTCTAGAAAGACATATTACTCAACATACATTCAATTCCATCATAATCAAACCCCTGTAACCATGTGAGTATTGCTTGTTTTATTTTATTATTATTTAACTTTTTAACCTCAATTTTTTTATTTAAAATATTGTATAGTTTTGGAACTACTATGTCATACCTTTTTTGAGCAAATCTAGACCTTACCCACTGGACCGGGCATCGGTCAATTCGCTTAGTGTTGGAAGGTAGAGTTGGGACAGTTTTTCTATGGTATCTACGGATACTCTCATAAATGAACAGTTTTCTTACACTAAGTACTTTGGTTTCATTGTAAAGCGCTGTGGTAGGGTGTCTAAATGGTAGACGCGAGAGTACTTTGAGTACAGCTCGCTGCGCACGCTCAGCCTTAATAATGTGACTTTTGGCAGCACTGCCCCATGCACATATACAATACCTTATCAGACACTCACACAGCGATTTATATACCAGCATTATCAATTTATGTTCCGCAACTTCTCTCAGGTTTTTAAAAGCGTAGATTAGTCGTCTGATCCTCGATGCTAGTGTCTGTATGTGCAAGTTCCAGTTTAGTCTCTCATCAATTATCACTCCAAGATATTTAGTCATATTAACTCTAGCTAAACTTGTACAAGGACATGTAGCATTTTGGTGTACGTTACGATTGCATGGATATGTGTGTATCTTCAAACACGGATTCGACTTTGGAGCATTAGCAGCGGATTTACTTAAACAGATGTATTTGGTCTTTTCTGTATTCAAGGATAAAAGACTATTTTCTAACCATACCGTTACTCTCGAAAGACATTTTTCAGCTAATTTAGTTACATTTGGCCACGTTTTATCATGTAGGAGCAGAACTGTGTCATCCGCAAACATAAGCAAATCTAGACCATCCAAGTCAGTACAGGTATTACACAGTTCGTTAATATATATCAAAAATAATACAGGTCCTAGTGTACTGCCTTGGGGTACACCAAAACTACAGACTGCACTCTCACTCTCGTATTCATCGACCCGCACTCTCTGACTTCTGTGAGAAAGATAGTCCTCAAACCAATTTAGCATGTTTCCCCGAATGCCTACATTCTCTAACCTAGTAAATAAGATGGGGATAGAGACCGTATCAAAAGCCTTTTGTAAGTCCAAGAAAATACTCAAACACCTCTGCCCATCATCAAGGTAACCAGTGACAAGAGATGACAGCTTTAAGACTGCGTCTTCCGTAGATCTCCCTACACGAAAACCAAACTGGTTATCGCTCAGGAGATCATATTTTTCTAAATATTTCATTACACGTTTTTTTACCAACTTTTCAAGGATTTTAGATAAGGTTGAGAGAAGTGATATAGGTCTATAATTAGAAGGAATAGATTTATTTCCAGCTTTAAATATCGGACAAACCAATGCAATCTTAAAAAAGGCAGGAAATAATCCAGTTTCTATACTTAGATTGCAAATAAAAGATATTGGAGTGGCTAGATAATCAATATTCCGTTTTAGTAGTTCTGAAGTTATTTTGTCCCAACCAGGAGCGCTACGTGGTTTTAGCGTCAGGATTATGCTTTTAACTTCTGCTGGATCCGTAACAACTACAGCCATGGAATTAACTGGTGAGTTTAAAGCTTTCGCATTCCTAGCTAGGTTGCTCTCTGTTATGTTCATCATGGTTAAAGTTTTGTCTGCAAGTGTTCTACCAACGGACGTAAAGTAATCGTTTACAACATTAAGTGACTCTGTGGGATCTCTACATATATTAAGTAAGTCATTGGCAGGTGTATTAGTCTGTTTAAAATTGCATACTTCCTTTACTACTTTCCACGTGTTTTTAATGTTTCCTTGGCTTTTTATAAACCTTTCTCTGTAATACTCTTTTTTCAAATATTTTATTATTCGATTGCATATATTTCTGTACCTATTATATTTTTGTTGTATTTCAGAATTTTCTGGGTTATTCTTAGCTTTCATATGAAGCCTATTACGTTTCCTAATCGAACGAACCACACTTCTGGTGATCCAAGGCTTTAATGGTTGGTTTCGTTTCGATATTTTTTTTATAGACATGCTATTATTAACGATACTTAGTAATTTAGTTGCAAACAACTCAGTAGCCATGTTAACATTACTAATATTATACAAATCCTGCCAGTGTTCAATCCTTAATGTATCTTCAATTTTTTTATAATCAACAAGGACTTTATTATAAAATATCTTATTTTTAACTATTTTTGTATTGTTAATATAAAGTAAGATTGGTGAATGATCCGTTAACTGTTCTCCAAAGACTACTGATTTCCACATTCCAGTAGTTTTGACCATAAAGTGGTCTAAACATGTGGAGACTCTGGTGGGAAAATTTATACCTTGTCTGAGGCCGTGCATAGCCATCAAATTTAAATAATCATGTGAATTATTATCAGTAGTTAAGATATCTAAATTAATGTCGCCAGTGAAAATAATATTTCTGTTACTAATGTTCCCTAGGATAATATCTAGAGACTCTAGGTAACTACTTATGTTTCGGAAGCTAGGGGGGCGATAAGAACAAACAATAGAATAGTCAGGCATAATATTAATTACTAGACAATTTCCGTCTAAGCATTGTGGTTCATATGAAGTAGATCCTATTTCGCTTCGCACATAAGCCACCACGCCATCATTTTGATTGATACTATTCTTACTCCAATACATGTTATAGCTATGCAGGGACGGTGGCGGCTTATCATTACTCGTCCAACATTCAGTTAGTACAAGTACATCAACTGTTATATCCATGCTAGTGACATATGCAACAAATAGATCAAAGTTACAGTGTATACTACGTATATTGACAGTTAGGATTAAAAGTTTATTACTGTTAACATTTGAGTCTAACCCAAGTATCTTTTTGCAGTCCGATGAGTCATTTATTAGGAAGCATTCAATCGAATCAGATCTATCTATTTCCGCAGTAATGAAGCAATTGTCATCCATTACTGTATATTAATGACGTACTGAGGTACAAGATAATATGTATGGCGTTGTGTATATGAGTGTGTGTGGTATCATAGGCGTACCCAGCTTCTGGTCTAGGGGGGGGCAGGCAAGGGCGGATTCAGATTTTTTTTACTGAACTTGAACTTTATGCCTGTGTTATGTGCCTATATGTTTTAACGTTGAGCAGGTAGGACCTATTTATGGGTCGCCATACTTTGATTTCGCCTCGCACAGAGCGGTAAGAAAATTAAAATATTCTTCCTTGCCGCGAGCCCCGCGAAAAATTTATATTTTTGGTAACGAAAATACGGCAGTTATTTGCTGCGAGCGGTAGAAAAATTAAATTAAAATCCATAAAAAGCGCGAGCAGCTTGCTGCGAGCGCCGAGAAAATTTTATGTTTTTGGCAACGAAATGAGTGCAGTTAACTTGCCCAGAGCGGATGGAAAATTAAAATATTCATATTTAAAACAGCGCGAGCAGCTTGCTGTGAGCGCCGGGAAATTTTATATTTTTGTCAACGAAAATGTGCGGTTAACTTGCTCCGAGCGGTTGGAAATTCATATTAAAAACAGCGGCAGCGCGAGCAGCTTGCTGTGAGCGCCGAGAAAATTTTATATTTCTGGCATATAAAAGAGTGCGGTTAACTTGCTCCGAGCAGTTGGAAAATTAAATTATTCTTATTTAAAACAGCGCGAGCAGCTTACTGCGCGCGCCGAGTAAATTTTATATCTTGGACTATGAAAAGAGTGAAGATATCTTTCGCTGAGGGGTTAGATATTTAAATATTCAGACATATAGGAGCGTTTACAGTTTGCTGCGAGCGCGCGGCGAGAAAATCTAATATTTTGCATAACGAAAAAGTGCAGTTAATTTGCTTCGAGCAGTAGGAAAATTAAAATATTCTTCCGTAAAATAGCGCTAGCAGCTTGCCGCTATTGCCAAGAAAATTGTATATATTTGCCAACGAAAAACGTGCAGCTATCTTTTTGTGAGCGGTTAGAAATTTAAATATTTTCACTTATAAGAGCGCGTACAGCTTACGAGCGACGAGTATTTTTTATTTTTCTGATTATGAAAGGTGAGCTTAGTTCGTTCCGAGCTGCAAGAAACTTGAATGTTCTTACTAATAAAAGCGCAAGCAGTTTGCTGAGAGTCGAGAAAATTTCAAATCTTGATTATGAAGAATGTGCGAACGGCTTAATTCGAACCCCAAGAAAATATCCTATTTCTGACCACGAAAGTTACATGTAAAGGATATACTACTGCTACCTCTATAGCTAGCTACCTACGAACTTGGTGCAAGTGCCAAGAAATTTTATAAATATGATGACAAAAAATGTGCATTTAGTACGCTCCGAGTGGTGAAAATATTAAATATTGTTACTAAAAAGCTAAAAAACATATAATTACTGACTACGAAACGTGTGTGATCGCCTTATTGCGAGCGCCAAGAAAATTTTATTTCTTATCATACAGATAATATAAGACATTCGATTTCCAGGGGGGGCAGTTGCCCCCCCCTGCCCCCCCCTGGGTACGCCTATGTGTGGTATGTCGGTATGTGTTGTGTGTGCGCGTGTGTGTGGTGTGTGTGATTGTGTTGTATGGTGTGTGCGAGTAGCTGTTGAAGCGGTTGACTAACTGTTGAAGCGGTTGACTAAAAATATAAAAAGAAATAGTAAAGAGTGGCTGATATATCAAAGCACAGTCTAAACCGCTCAATGGATTGTATTCAAATTTGAAACACAGATTGGTTTTAAGGTTAAGACGTAGACGTCCGCTAAGAAAGGATTTTGCCAAGTCGATGAAGGTGCGAGCACAAGCTAGTCGTATAAAATATAAAAACCCCATAATAAAAAGTCGATTAAAAGCCTTATGTTTTTGTCAACATAGTCACAAAAATAAAGGCTCGTGCGAGCTGCGAGTGTCATATATTTCCGATTCTATTCGCGGCGTGTTCCACTGAATATTACGTGGAGACAGCTCGCCACTTGACAGCGCCAATTAGTATCAATATTTAGTTATTTAGCTCGCCGTTATGAGGCTCGCTTATTATGAGGGGATTTTTATAATATCAGTCATATTATGAATTATGAACTAAGTATTCCGGGCAATTTTAGCCGCTGGAAAGGAATTATCTATATCTACTAGATCTACAATATTGTAGCGGGGGCTGGCAACATCAGCAACACATCGACCCAATGGGATCTATTATGTTTACGTTTTTTTTGACCCAGGTAAAATGCGTTACGCATCATCACCCCACGCCGAGGGGCGCAGGGCGGTATGTGGGTCGCCCCGCCGAAAATGGGCGCGGCGGGGGAGTCATACCCAATAATTAACTGCTTCGGCGTACTCGCAGTCTCAGCACTATGGCGTCCCGCAGAAATACCCCCAGTACCTACATACACAAGGTGACAAGTCTAAATTATTCTATTGGAAGAGTACCTTCCTATGTACCGTGTGTGTGTGGGTGACTGCCCACTGCCCTGATATTACAGCGCTCCACAGTAGCCAACAAGGTTTTTTAAAAGCTAGAATGCACTCTTGACGTTATAGTCTCAAAAACCACTCTGCACACCTTGTCGCAGGGTGATGATATGGGATTTTCCTGGGTAAAAAAAAAACCACCAGTGGTGTTTAGAACTCAGCCAGAACCAGCGGTTATACCTGAAAAGCTCGATCGATTCAGCCATTTACCCAGGGGTAAAGATGAAATAAAGTCACAGGTTTATATTTTCGAATTTATATCTAAGTATATCTACATAAATATGATATACTAGCTGCGCCCAGCGGTTTTACCTGCTGTACTGTAGTCTATGTGTTATTCCAGGGTCTAAGCTATTTTTATACGGACGGCAAAGGCTTCAGTGTTTCCCGAAAATTACAACTTGGGTGTCTTCAAGTTCAGGGTTAATAGGTATTTGCTAGGCCTGTGCGTAACAGCTTCGACCACGTCTTCATTTACCATTAGGTGAGACTGTGGTCAAACGCAATCCTATTATAGAATAGGACTGCGTTTAGCATTATTATTTTACTGAGTCATTTATAATATGATTTCTCACTAAATTATTATACAAGCTTACTTATATAGCATTCCGCTACATTTCAAATATCTCTAATCTCTATATTCAATTCTGCACAAAATGTTAGCGCTCTAAAATTTGAGCAAGTTTCCGGCAGTGCAATGCTATTATAACTTCATAGGCGCTCTGAGCTTATGAAGTTGTAATAGCATTGCACTGTTAGCTACTTATAGGTATTAGCTAGCCTTACCTTGATTCAACGCATCGGTTACGTATCATAATACCTACGGTCATTTCAACTACGGTCGATATAACTACGGTCGAATGGCCTACTGTTCAAAATGACTATTGGACGTTTCGCCTACGTTCATAAAAACTATTGGTCGAAATCCCTAATGGACGATTCGCCTACGGTTAACTCAACTACGGTCGATTGAACTATGGTTGATTAAACTAACGGACGATTTGCCTATTTTTGACTGAACTAACGGACGAATCACTTTTTATTTTTAAATCATGTTTCCGGCTATTAGTCAGGTATGATATCTAAAAATTACTTGTTTTTAGTACAGAATTATGGGCAAACCGAAATCAGTTGGTTAGGTTAGGTTTGAACAGTGACCACAATGCGCGAGCCGAGCGAGCGAAGCGAGCGTGCCGCGGCAGCGGCCGGCGAAACCGCCATATACGATAGAAATCATTCAGGTATCAAAAACAACTCGTATATGGTGCTTCGCCGGCCGCTGCCGCGGCACGCTCGCATGTCAATTTCAAACTTAGAAAAAGGATCAAAAATAATTGCTGTTTTCGATAAAGTTTAAATTGGACCACCCCGCACCCTTATAAACAAGAATGAATTTTCTGAATCGATTCAGGGATCTTCGAATAATCAGTGAACACATAAATATACTCATGAAAAAAATTCTGAAGAATTGAGAACCTTTCATTCTTTCTCAGGAATAATCTAGTTTGCCCAATCAAAGCATTTGCTACAAAAATAATGTAAGCAGAATAGTTATCTACTCTAAAAATTAATTGAAGTAAGATAAAAGCTGCACAACTGTATCGTAACATTTTATGTAGTACACTTACATAAAAGCGTACTTTTATATAAGCACTACATAATGTAGCCGGCATTCCGGTATTTCCACGTAATTTCTCGCTGAATGCTGAAACTCGAGGATGCAACATTTTCAATGAAGGGGGAGGGGGGGGGGATTTGAAAACAAAATTATTTCCCGGAACAAACCTGGCTCTGCAAGCTTTCATGTCATCTCTCTGATAGTGTAATTAAAATCTTAATTTATCTACGTCCAAAGGCAGTTAAAATCAAATTCGTTTGTTGAAATAGCCCATTTTAGGGATGTATTTGCGGTCGATGGATCAAGTCGATAACGTTGCAATTTGTCGCATGCGGTTATACCCATACGATTAAACGGGGCGATTAGATTACGTACCTAGTTACTGGTTTGGCGCGAGAACTCTAATTGGTTTTAACTTCCCATGAAAAGATTCCCCAAAATGGGCTGTTTTACGTCATCTCCGCCGGTCTTACACTTGGAGATTGGAGGGTAATCGCTTGTGACTAAAAAAAATACTGAGATGACAGTCGTAACGGTTTCGTTTTTCTATGACTGCCATCCCAGTATATATTTTTTGCGTTGGGTACAAGCGATAGGTTACGAGTAATTAATTGGTGCTTCTCAAGGGTCCCAAGTCCTCGTACATTTTTTTATTAACCGCAAATTACCCGTCAGATTCTGCGTAGACCTTCGCCTATAGACTGTAATAGTGGTTGACGACAAGGATTCTACCATTGCAGACATAATATATACGCCGACGTAATGATCGCCCTGAGGGCCTATTGGCTAATTCTCACACACTACGATTGATGACAACTTCAATGTACATTGCTGCGTTCGTTATTATTCTTATATTAATAAGGGAGTTTAAGCAAGTAATGTACGCAATTTTTTCTGTGCTTTACATGTCGTTTGGCGATAGCCAATAGCCCCTCAGGTTTTTTAGCCCGCCCAGCGCGGCGCAGGGTATGTAGCGAGTTTTTCCTTGATTAAAATAGTTAATTTATTTTGTAAGGCATGTAGAATTCGACTGCTCCTAAATTGCAGTTCATATCGAACGTCAGAAACGTTTTGTTTGATTGACAGGCGCAATTTGAAAATGGTTTATCTCAACCTGTGTTCTGGAAGATTTTGTAGCAGAAAATTCCACTATCGAGATAGGTTAGAGAAATATTGACTCAGCAAGGCCTTATTTTTATCTCAACGACATTTTCTTCTATGTGCTATGACAATATGGGACTTAAAACGTTATCTCTTTGTGTATGAAATTTCATAATATTTAAAATAGGACATACTGCCGTTCTTCATGTTTTGCATGATATAAAATACTAGAACCAGCACTTTTACTATGATGAGTATTTATCCATAAAAAACTTCCACATTTAAAATACTAGGTATTTTTAAAATAGGTTCTATAAAAAGTAGCATAATGTTCTTTTGCTTAAAACTATCGCGGGAAAAGGACCTGGGGTGTCCCGACGAATGTATGGAAAAAACTTTTTTAAAGCTACGCTAACGCAATAGGTGCCACAATTTTCACAATTTAAAACACATGAAAAAAAATTAAGTGTCATCTTGAGGGCTCTACCTCGCTATGAATGTCGTTTTCATCTAATTTTCGCAACTTCAAAACTAAGGTAGAGCCCTCAAGACGACAATTTTTTAAAAAAAATCCCTTTTCATAATGTGGGTCAAATCACTCAAGTTTAGGCACCATAGGCGCCCTCGAATGGAAATCAGGGTCCTAGATTACAACATAGGCTGATAGCACGATAAAGAGATAATATAGTAACTTAGAAGGGCATGTATAAAGCAGACAAGTATGTGACAGATTGCTACTCGTATCTTGCAATATTTCATATTGACGCGATTTTTTGTTAAATTCATAGAAAACAGATTGCTTCCTAGTCAGTCAGGGTTGACGAAGGCGTGAGGAAAGTTCAAGGTTCAGTCCTACTACTCTTCCACAAATAAATATCCTGGATACGCAACTGGGCCAAATAATATATACTACTAGCTGCGCCCAGCGGTTTTACCCACTGTTCTATATATGTGTTATTTCAGGGTCTAAGCTATTTCTATACTAAATTTCAGCTCAATCGGTCCACCGGTTTAGGCTTGAAAGAGTAACAAATAAACATCCAGACATCCTGAAATCCTGACATCCAGTCCTCCATACATTCCTATACATTTTCGCGTTTATAATATGGGTAAGATTACTAAGTATATTATAGAAGCGACGCACTTACCTCCTCCCGCAAAAATACCAAAATTTTGACTGGGCCGAGCTGAAAAGTTGTGTCCTTCCGCGCATAAAATTTTATTTACAAAATAATTAAATCTTATCTACCTACTATCTCAGTTTCAGGAAGTAAATAGTTCAAATGAGTTTTTATGATGTTTAAGTAAAGAGAGAGGTCACAGACAACGTTGACAATGTAGTTAAACAGTTCGCGAGGACATGTTAATTTGTTTTACAATTCAAACGCAAGTTTAAGGTTGTATGGCTTGATAGAGTTTTTGTATTGTTACGTGATTATATTTACTGCCGGTCGCTGAAAGCCGGATTTTTTTGTTATAAACATTTTTTTTATTAGGTGACAAAGTGACAAACAAGCAGACGGCCCACCTGATGGTAAGTGGTTACCGTCGCCTTTGGATACCTACAATAACAGGGGGACCGCTAGTTCGTTGCTTACCTTTCAAGACTCTGAACATGCAAAGAATTGGTAGCTGTACCTACTATGTACCTATTAACTACAGAAAACTGGGTGTTGTGCCATTGAGAAGGTGTCTGTTGGGTCAGCGACAACAAGATCTGGAAGAACTGGGATGCTAATTAAAGTTTTACAGAGAATAATAACCTTACAATTTATCATAGTCCTAGTGTACCCTAGTTTTAACTAGCTGACTCGCGCAACTTCATCTGCGTCTGGTTGAAAAATACTTTACAACCTTTTCTCAGATCAACAAGACGGCCTAGCTGGTGGTGAGTGGCTACCATCGCCATTCGCCATCACCTAGCCTACCGCTGGTACGTTGCCTATCTTTCAAGTCTCCACTCACTTGCCTTTTGAAGAGTCCCATGTTGAAGGCATTGATCCAAACGATGGATCACCTTCTGCAATGTCCCAGCTGCCCTGTAATATGTACGAAACAGGATCTCATTGAGGCTAATGACACAGTTCTGTCCACCTACTGGTCCAAGCAGCTATATCTAAAAAAAAAGCTTTTTCGACTCGAAAAGAAGAAGTGTCGAGCGAGCTTAAAATAATAAAAATACAATATTTTAAATCGATTGAATGATTCATTTTAATAAAATCGAAACCAGTTCATTGTACATAACAAAATACGCAGTAATTTTAATAGGTAAGTAGCTAAAAATATGTGGTAAATAATCGTGCCATTTATTTATCTTATAATTTATAATATTATTATCTTTATTACATAAAGACTAGACTAGCATTTATTTATATATCTAATTATATACGTACGTTTTGCTTAATTTAAATAGCATATTACAATGTTTAACTTAAGATTTGAAGACAATTTTATAACAGTGTTTTATGATACTGACATTAATCATTTACATTTGATATAATTATTTTAATCTACAAATAAACAATACGTCTGGAAATTAAACTACACTCAAAAATCATCATCATTATCTCAGCCGTAAGACGTCCACTGCTGAACATAGGCCTCCCCTTTGGACTTCCATATGTACCGGTTGGAAGCGACCTGCATCCAGCGTCTTCCGGCGACCTTTATAAGGTCGTCTGTCCACCTTGTGGGTGGACGTCCTACGCTGCGTTTGCTAGTCTGCGGTCTCCACTCGAGCACTTTTCGACCCCATCGGCCATCCGGTCAAAAATGATTCAACAAAAATCCTGTACATATTTTTGTACATGATTTTTGGACAGGGCGAACCAGTAGATGGAGTGAAAATGATCATCATCAGCCCGTATTCGTCCACTGCTGGACATAGGCCTACCCTAATACGCGCCACTGAGCCCGGTCTTCGGCTTTCCTCATTCAGTCTCTGCCAGCCATCTTCTTCAGGTCGTCCCTCCACCTGGTCGCAGGGCGTCCTACACTACGTTTACCTAAGCGTGGTCTCCACTCCAAAACTCGTTTGCTCCAGAAAATGATCTCAGTTCTGTATTTTATAATCATGCTTACTAGTAATCTGCTAATTAAGCAGATTTTTAATGTAGATTTTGTTTCACGTAGACCCAATTTTTGGAGAATTAGTTCCAAGTTACACTTACTTATTACTTATTTGTAGATTCTTCTTTGTGTTTTATGTACATACTTGTACATACATCATGTACACATCAAGTACACATACTTAAGTCACATAGTCTTAAGTTACATAATACATACTTAAGTCATCATAAAGTTCCAAAAAATAGAAATTCACAGTAAAAAAAACCAATCATAGAATATTGACATTCTTTTCAGGACAAGATTCAAATTTTACGACTATGTTAACATTTAGCACCTAAGCAGACTTTTCTTTAATGCTCGTATACTATTCTCACTTTCATTTTAGCAAGATCCTACTAATATAAGATTCTAAAAGAAGAATAAATCAATTAAACTACTGACTCATTTCAATATCTCCGTGACTCCTAACTATAATATATATTATTATGTGTTATTGTTTTTGACGGTCATTGTCCCAGTATATACGAGTAGATACTGATAACAGTCGTAACTACTCCAGATATAATACTTTTACTTGTTCCGCATTTCTGATGTCAACCCCACAAAGCTGACCCTACATTTCACGTGCGAATCTCGCAAATTAGGTAAGTTGCACACCGCATCGACCAGTGATTTTAACTGATAAAGAGGAAAGTGACATAAAATAAACTAAGTAGGTACCTATTTCCCCCCTTGGATATATTGGACTTTGGTAACACATGTAAAAACACGAATTAGGTAAGTATTTGAAATAACAATAAAATAATTATTTATTATACCTCTATATACGTTTAATTATTTTATTATTATTACAAGCTTTGCCCAGTGGATTTACCCGCTGTACTGTAGACTAGGTGTTATTCATACATTCTTACAAATTTTCTCGTTTATAATAAGAGTTTATAGTAAGATATAATTTATTATTTTATTTGTTGTTTCTTATAGTTTTGGCACGTTATCATAGTCATCACAATACATAATTATATTACATTCTCAGAACATTTAGACTCTCTACAGACGGAACCACTTTTTTGGTGTTACTGGTAACTCTCAGAAAAACTGTATCATAATATAATAAATACATCTCAATGATGCATCAAACCCGGTCTAAAATTGGTCGAGAGTCGCAGTTAGCTCGCAAATAGTTGCCAAAATTGCCAGTGCCAGTATCTGCAATAGTTGTTATGTTTGCAAAGGGCCTAAAATAGATATTTTAAAAGCAATTTATAATTAAAATTATAATAAAAATACTTTAGTAACATTGTTATCAATCTCACTCTCTGCTTAGTTTATGAACACAATATTTTACGTGAGTAAATGAGTAAGTAGAGTTGCACTAATTAACTAATCAAAATGACGTCTATGAGTCATTAGGGTGTAGCCAAACTTTACTTTCTTTACAGTATTATTTTAGTTAATTAGCATAATTTATTGTTTTTATTCACTACTATATCTAAGAGATTTTCTAAAACTGGATTTTATTCACAAAAGAGGTAGGTATTAAAATAATTTAGCACCAAAATAATGAGAGTTACCACATTCGAGCTCATATTTGGCGACAGTGACTTTCGAGTGGGTGACGAAAATCGTTGGTGAGTCGCGACCACAACTCGGCGACTTAGTCTTAACTTTACTGAGATTATTGACCGTGGGGTGCTTCTATTTCTTTACATTTATATACCTAACAACTTTATCAATGATATTACCATAATTATCAGCTTTCCGCAAGGCTACCCTCAACTTTACTATTGTTGATAGAAGTATACAAATGGAAGAACAAGTAAAGCAGCAGTCCAACACACACTATAAAGAAGATGATGCAGAAGCAAACCACGCATTCTGACAGGTAGATCTTCAGTCTATCCATCCTTGTGGTCCTTGTGCCCGGGATGTCCACGCTTGAGTATGCCCACATTTTCTTAAGGTCGATGTCTGGAAAAAAGGAAAAATATGTTAGTCTGACTAGGTCTAGGTTTTGTAGTGGTAGACCTCTATTGCAGATGCCGCCTTGCACTTTTGCTAGGTTTACATAGACCTATGGATAGCTTAATTTTGGTGAGGTTAGTTACTTTGAAACCCATTCAGGTCGATATCACAATATTTGAAAATCGCCTGAGCAGTGATGTGTACATTACTGTGCTCCGGTAGGAGGGCACTGTAGCTAGTGAAATTACTGGGCTAAAGAGTCTTAACATCTTATGACTCTTGAGTGAGAAGCGTTGGTGCAGTGCTCCTAGAATTTCACATAATTGTGAAATCCTAGGTAACACTGTACTGATTATGGGCAGCCGTTATCTCTTAACATCAGGAGAGCGTCTTGCTCGTCTTCTACTTCATCACATAAAAAAAAAAAAAATCATAAATTCGTAAAATTTACTTTTTTAGAGATTTTTTTGGAGATATTTAGAGAAATTTAGAGCTATTTTTTATTAATTTTAAAAGTTCTTCTACTTTGATATTTTAAAAAATGACAGAGGAGTTATAAATATAATATATGTACCTACATATATTTCGAACTACTTTGTTGTTATAAATACATACTACTTTTAAAAATAATAAAAAAAAACTCACACTCTATCGATAGCTTAGACCCTGGAATAACACCGCTGGTATATCCCCTGGACGCCGTTATTAGGTTTAAAATCTAAAGCCTTCACGACCTTTCACACTTCCTAGAGGCCAAAAGTAAGTTATTATGGAAATACATCTAATTGTATTATATTAATTATATATAAGTTATAATTATTAAAATTTGAGTCGTATTTTTTATTTAATTTATGGTAAATCATGAAAAAATACTATAATTTTGGTATAGAATAGACAATAAATTGAAAAAAATAATTTCTTTTTATTTTTAAATTTAATTTGGTATAATATACAATATAATTTATAACTATATTAAGCAGTTTATAAAAAGCAGTGTGCCTATTTCGAAGCCTTGTAATGTTCTATTATTCAAGTAATTATCATAAACATAATGACTAATTAATCTCTAATTTTCTACGAAGTTATTAATGGAAGAAACTGAATTTAAAAATTCCTTTGAACATAATTAGCTACGATGTTGTACAAGTAGCTAGGTAAATACCTAGCTATATGAATACCTAGGTATTCACCTACCTATAAAATGTTAAGTTAATCAATATCTCGAATGTGTTCGCTCATTTGAACCATAATAATTATTAAAGGTATCTAATATGTTATTGAATGGTCACGATAATATTTTTTGTAAAAAAAAAAAGTTTTTAGACTTTGTCCAGAAAGGGTTATAAAATAATTTGTAGTTCTACGTAAAATGCGTCGATGCATTGTGTGCATAAGTATTGCGCGAAGGACATTTTTTTGCTGTCATCAATTTTAAATAGTTTGACGTTGCAGGTACACGCAATTAATATATAATAGCTGCAACCCGTGGCTGCAACAGTAGATATTTATTTTTCTCGTTTAGGTTACGTTGCAGAAAATATTAAAAATAATTTTAATTATATTTTTTACTAATCATGTGATATTTTAGCAAATAAGCGAAAATACAGCTGTACATACTTGACGGTAGCTGTACACAGTTGCTTAATTTTTGTACATGACGTATGTTTTGTCCCTGAAAGCCACAAATCAAATTATACCTCTACTATCGGCTCTTTGAAATTATTATGACGACTACATTTACGTGTGGGAGTATCGCTAAAACGTTAAAGAAAACTTGCTAAAAGAATCCCTATAATTTAGAAAAAGAAAGTAACCAAACCCACACATAATTTGGTACCTATCCTTTCACGGCAAAATTATTTATTCATGATCGAAATTCTTCGGTTGTACATTTATTTTTTTATCCATATACACCACATTATGGCCCAACAGTGTTACATAACATTTAAGGCCTAAAAACTCCAAATTAATATGATTTTTTTTCTATAATAATATTATCATTATATATCATCAAGATCAGCCTATATTCGTCCTATGCTGAACATAGACCTCTCCCATGATGGCACACCCAACTCGGTCTTTCGTACTCGTATTTCTCTTCCACCTAACCGTGTTGCCAAGCGATCATTGTGACCGTGTTCCGGCATGATGTTCAGTGAAGCCAGGGAAGTATTTATCCTGCCTTTTAAGTTTAGTCTGATACCATCTACGGCCACATCGTCACATCACGCGAGATCCTATTCACTATCCTATAATTAATAAAAAAACAACTCCCAATGACTCTTACCGGGGGTAGACTTCCTTTGCACGAGGTAGACTAGGTGGGTACCCCAACAGTGCCAGTTATTCTACCGCATTAGCAGTGATGTGCAAACTTTGCTGTGCTTTGGTAGGAGGGCACTGTAGCTAGTGAAATTACTGGGAAGATTCTTAACATCTTAACTCTCAAGTAAGACGCTTTGGCGCCAAGTAAGAAGCAGTGCACCAAGATTTTTTTCTTAATAAAATACTGGGTAGCACTGTACTAATTATGGGAAGCGTTATCTCTTACCACCAGGAGAGCGTCTTGCTCGTCTTCTTACTACGTTGTATAAAAAAACAACTCTATATTGTTGTTCCATCTCGCTCAAGGACGTCTTTTACACTACGTTTACTCGGCTATGCCCTTAACAATATAATCATGATGAAATCACACTTAGATGTAAAAATGTACATATAAGTTATAAGGTTTTTATTGTTTACCTTTATGTGTGTTTTTTGTCTATATTATCATATGATAATATTGTTATATTATTAAATAAATGATTGTGAAATTCATACCTTTTAGAAGGTGTTCTAAGATAAGAACTTGTCACTTATACTTGTATTATCATCATCATCTCACTATCACCCGTAGTTTTCCCACCTTTCTGTAAAAGTAAGATATAGAAAAATTTAATTATTATAGTTTTACAATTGATGCGACATCAGCAACGAGTCTCGTTACTATTCGCATAAAAAAAAAAAACTTTCTCAATTATTAAGCCTTATTATGTTACTTGTGTACCCGCGCGCACATCGTCACGATTAATAGAAAATTATCAGTTTTTCTATACTATATTATGCGTCTATTGTACATATAAACCTTCCGTTTGAATCACTCTATCTATTAATTAAAACCGCATCAAAATCCGTTGCGTAGTTTTAAAGAAATAAGCATACATATAGGGGCAGATAGACAGGAGGTGACTTTGTTTTATGCTATGTAATGAAATGGTAAAAGACTTATCCACAGTGTATGGTGCATTTATTATTTACTCATTACTAGTATATAAACATATTATGTACTAGTTGACCCGCGCGCACTTCTTAGCTCCTAACAGAAAATAATCAGTGTTTCTCTAACATATTATGCATGTATTAAACATATGAACCTTCCTCTTGAATCACTCTATCATTAAAACCCGTCGCGTAGTTTTAAAGATATAAGCATACATAGGGGCAGACTGGATGCAAGGTTCTGCCGATTCCCAGGCCTCCGTCACAAAGACGATGCGGGAGTGCCGCCGGGTTGTTTTAGTGGGACTCCCCGTGCAGCTGCCCTGCACGGGGAGTCCCACATAACCCTCCCATACCCTCGATGGGAGGGTATGCGTAACGCATTTTTTCCCGGCGTTAACAAAAAAAAAATGTAGTGGTGTAGTTTATACATACTTTATGTAAAAGATAGTGTATGGTGCATTAATTATTTATTAGCTTATGCTAGCTAGCCTTTGCTCGCGTGGAGAAAGCTTTTCTTAGAGGAGGTCTATTTACCTTAACCTATCTCTATTTCAAATTTCAACCCTATCCGTTCAGCGGTTTGGTCTGTGCGTTGATAGATCAGTCACTCACATTTTCATTTTATATATTTAGACTCATTACTTGTATAAACATATTATGTGCCAATGTATATCAGTAGGTATTCTATTATAAGGTACCTTCTTAGTAACGTATGTAAGAAAAACCTTGACATACAAAAATAAGATTTTACATATAAATATTTTACATAATAAATGTCGAAGTAATTACAACACCTGAAAATAATTAATTTGCAAGTTTTAAAATAAATTTCGTTTTAATTGCAAATTGCTCGTTTTTAAATAGAACTTAATAAATATTACTGCATACATATTAATATTATGTTATTATTCGGTTAAATTATGATATCTACCATTTTTCCTGGTATTAAATTTAGTACAGTTTGATTGGTTAATTAAATTGGAGATTGTTTCTATACACATTAAGGGAACTATATTTGCCTGATAGATGCAATTTAAAAATAGTTTAGCTCTACCAGAGTAGGTATAATAAATAAGTCCGATAAAATATAACATGCAGTTTTATTTGAGTTTTTCGATAAATCCAAGATTATTATTTATAATATTATTTATTACTTGACTTATATTTTCCTAATCACCATAACACACACATTAAGTTGCTTAGCTTGGGGTGAGTTGGCGCTGTGTGAAATGTCCTGAAATATTTATTTATTTATTAGTATTGGAACGAAGTTCCTTATCGCGCGTTGTAAAAGGGGGCTAGACAGAAAAAATTCTTACGAAAAGTTACGACACTTTTTGCTATAGTAAGCTATTGTAAGCTGTGCGGCGTGCGCATGTTTCTCTGTCTGTCTGTCTCTCTCTCTCTCTCTCTCTCTTATAGAAAGCAAGCCAGATATTTTCATTTCTGCTCAGTGTTCATTTCTATAGGAACTTCGTTCCATCCGGGTGTCCCTTGACACCTCTCAAGTTTTTTTATTATTACTTACTTGACTTATTGATGTTGTGATGGACTTTGCATTGAACTCTGAACATTTTTAATAAAACCGTACAGTAAAACCGGTACCTTTTGGCATATTGTTTTTAGAGTTTGACACTTCGAACGAACGTTTTTGCGAAGTGGGACTGAACTATAAGTCTGTAAGGATGTTACTACACCAATCGATCAACGTTGACCGATGCCATCGTCCGGTAATCGATCGATTGGTTAGTCGACTGGTATTCGTCGATCAAGTACTACCATACCAATTGATCAACATCGACCGGCAATCGATCGATCTGTTAGTGGACCGGTATCCGTCAATCAGCTACCACACCAATCGATCTACGTCGACCGATGTCGATCGATATGGCATCGATCGACAATTAATCGATTTGTGTGGTAACACCTTAAGGGAGTATATTTTACAATTGAAACCAGTTAGGAAAATCTTTGCCTAAGCCATAAGCTGTAGCTAATGTGTAATTTGCATCACGACGTCACGAGCCTACCAATGCGAATAGCAATTAACTACGACAGTAGCCTATACTCGTATGTTATTCCAGATACTAAGCTATCAACAAGTATATATACCAAATTTCAGCTCAATCGGTCTACCCGTTTAGGCGTGAAAGATTAACGAACATACATCCAGACATCCATACGTTCTTGTAAGCTCGCATTTTTTTTTTTTATACAACGAAGTAAGAAGACGTGCAAGACGCTCTCCTGATGGTAAGAGATAACGCTGCCCATTATTAGTACAGTGCTACTCAGTATTTTACAAATGTTCAATTCTGGGTGCACTGCGCCAACGCTTCTTACTTGAGAGTCATAAGATGTTAAGACTCCTCAGCCCAGTAATTTCACTAGCTACAGTGCCCTTCTACCGAAGCACAGTAATGTTTGCACATCACTGCTCAGGCGGTAGAATAACTGGCACTGTTGGGGTACCCACCTAGTCGACCTCCTGCAAAGGAAGTCTACCCCCGGTAAATTTTTATATTTTATATCCGGATTTTAGAAGAGGACAAAAAGAAGTATGGTAGCGCTCTACGTATTATGTGGCTTTTTTAGCAGAGCTCGTCTGGACAATAACATTTCTCGTACAACACCAATTTCACACAAACTTTCGATATTAGTTCTATATAGTGTTGCTACATTTAAGATGACGCCACACACAGGCGGTAAAGCGGTCGCAGTCCGGGACGGAATTATTGTAATGTTCGAATTTGTACGGAGTATATTCTTGAGAAAATTGGAGTATATTCAGAAGTGGACCCTGATAAGTATAATCCTTTACTTTCACATTACAAGTTCAAAGACGCCTGGGCATGATAACCCTTTAATGTATTCGTATTCGCTAATTAAAAGCGTACACTGAAAAAAAAAGTGATTGGTTTAAACAAGATGTTGTTTCCATATGAGCCTACAAAAATCATTATTGCTGCAACTAAGAATAACGTTTATCATGTTAGTTATAAAAGAGATGGCTTAGTTGCAATAGCAAGCTAAATATGGTTGAAAAACAACCTATATTAATTGATAATCTAATAATGCATCATAATAAAAACGACTATAACTATATGCACTGAACAAGACAGTAATCAAACAAAATAACTACTCTTTATAACGGTGGTACAGTACTTAACTAACAAAACTAAGAGAAAATCAACAATTTTGTCTTAGTTGCAGCAATAATGATTTTTGTAGGCTCATATGGAAACAACATCTTGTTAAAACCAATCACTTTTTTTTTTCAGTGTAACCTGTCACATATAAAGCGAACGCGGGCAGGAACAAAATGACGATCGTGACCGCTTTACCGCTCCGTCCCGCCTCTGTCTGTCGCCAGCTTTATTGTTATTTGCGGTACAATGACCGTCTAAAAGACGTGACACTATTTTCTATCGCGACGTACATAAATTTCGCTATCACCGGCTTTCACAGTTATCTATGTATTAAAAAAGCATATAGTTAAATTACAAAACTGAATAAAACGATTAGAGAAACTAGGTTTATACTGTTCAATATAAAGTATAAATAAAATCTATTTTTAATTAAAAAATCGAAATGTGATTTCTTGTATTAATTTAAAAGGAAAGTTGTTGACACTTCGACACCGAAAAAGAGATTCTATAGTAATTTTTATTTATGTTTATAACCTCATTACTCAACCTTATAATCCAACATATTTTGTTTAAAAAGTTTTGTTCTTCTAAGATTTTAAGTATTTTTTGTAATATTAACTTCAGACAATGAATCGACTCTGAGTTTTTATAAACGTAATAAAAACTATGCTAAATCCTTATCTAACACGAACAAAAATACTTACATTCATACTCCCGCAAAACAGTCACCAATCCAAATATGTCCGATGGAAGTATTTGATGGAAATCCAACTGAAATCACTGCATCCCACGTCTCACCGAAAACTTCACCAAAATGTAACTCAGACCTAACAGATCACATTTTATCAGACCAAATATTTGTTCTACTCGTGACTACAATGCTTATATTACATTGTCACGCGGTTATAAGATTCCGAGTTATTATTCAATTAACGTACGAGTTCTGCGTGTGCGCCGGTCTGTAGCTTGTAAACGTTTGATCGAATGCTGCTTATTTCCAATGTTATTGTTCAGCAGTAACTCAACTGAGTGTATCGATCGTTGGCTTAATATTTTATTGAGTAACGAGGTACACGGCACCCGCCGATCGATCGATCGGTCGATTACTCAATTGCCCTTTGTGGTGTTCTAATAAGGGTTTAAGGGTGGCCTATCAAACTCGAACACAAAATGAGTTTTTTCGAATGAGTTAGGGATGTTGACAACATTTCTTTATTCAGCAAGTACTACGTATCCCCTTTAAATTTGAGAAAAAATGGGAGAGGCTACGCACTAAAGTTGCTTGGTGTGGGTTTGTGACGACACTGACCGGACTCGGGTCGAAATGCTTAGTTTAAAAATGAATACCTTTTAATTGATATTATATAATTACTTGTTTACTTAATTGTAAAGATAATTCTGGCTGTAGCGGTTTGGACTGCTGAAATCTCATTATTTTAGCGAAGTTCTACTTCTTAGAATCTATCTATTCCAATATTTGACTCAGGCTGTTCAGCGATTTGGGCTCTACATTGATAGATAGTGACGAATTGACTGTCACGCTTTCTTCCGCACACAATCTTACGCCCGTAATCCACACACGATAGGTCCACTACACTTTTTATATTATAATATAAAATTATAATTTGTTTTTAGATTCACAAACATGTTTTACTGAAGTACATAAAATATATTATGACAAATCTTATTGAAGTGATACTGCGACTTAATTTATTGGTTATTGTACTGTTGACAATATAAAAACTGAAATATGTATTTTATTTCAAGGTGCTACGATCTACTGTGTCATGGCCCATGGCTTTAATTTTAAACGTCATAATCATGGAGCTAAGAATCTACGAGATGGAATCTGCAGAACAAAGAAGCTGGCATAGTACGCCCAACTCGTATAAGCGCTCACGCTTCCGAATGCGACGTATCTACATGAATATGTACATAGGTAAGTCGTAGTACACCCAATGTTGCTTAAGAATCATAATTTAGGGGATTTTTGGGAATGATGTGTAAAATACTTTAATAAAGCTTTTCATATAAATCGTAAAACGTATCTACAACTGCTTGTCAATAATACTTATTTGTTGTGAATGAAAATTATCCTGCCGTGATATTTTCATAGCAATTTATATGGCTCTTTTATATCTGAATGGCATTACCCGCTTAGTCATAATTTTATGTTTAATGCAATTATAATTATTCAAGTGAACGAGATTAGCCTATTTGCGTCTGACTATGTCATAAAACTGTAAAATATTGCAATTTATAATGCATTTATTATTAACATCAATGCAACGCGTGACTAAATTGCTCGCGTAGGTTTAAATAACTCAATTATATATCATTATATTACAATTTATTTATCTGACAATAATTATAATTATTAAAGCATTGCAATTTTCAAAGCAATGCCGCCAGTATTATCAGTTAGGTGACATTATGCAATAACGGTTCGGATCACTTGGATTTTTAAGAAAGAAAGAAAATAGATTTATATTTGCACTCATAATAGGTATGTATATTTTATAGGTACAGGGAGTATCATAAAATTAAACAAGCAGTGAGACTTAGTGAGTATAAGGCAATGTATGTCACAAAATTATCCCAAGTCAGCATAATGCTGGCTGTGAACAGCCAACACTGGTCTTTCGTTGGTGCCGTTAAATGGGGTGACGGATGTCCTACAGGTTACAAGTTTTACAAGTTGCTTGTCCACTGCTGAACATAGTCGAAGGGAAGACTTTGGAACCCGTCAAGTCGTGGTTACAGCTATTTGTGACTATACCAGCATAAGAGTTTTACACTACTTCAAAGCTATTCAAGTGATTATCACTCTTCTTTCTCCAACGGTAAATCGGCTTACCCCACGTGCCGAACGTATTTTTCGGAAGCGTACTGGTGCCTTTCTAATTAGCATAATATGTAACCTAGCCAAACATTGTAAACACACATTTTCCTTGTGAGATTTTTTACCGTTATTCTTAAAGAGGTATTTTCCGAATAGGCGATAGAGTCTTAAAATTGACTCTTTTAAAATTTACTTTGCAAACGTGCTGTAGCATATTTGAATAGTAAATACTTTTTAATTTTGGCGATAGCAGCTCCTTTCTTTGTTGTTGATAAAATGAATTAATATACCTACGAGTATCTTTAACCTAGAGCGTCGATTTAATTTAAAACCTTCATATGAGGATTTTTCAGGTCTTGGTATAAGATGTGACTTTTATACGAGCCATAAATAATTTTTAGGGAATTTTGTACGTTTTTATAATAAAATCCCTGAGGAAATAACGGGGCTCACAGTAAGTAAATTCAAAAGCCGTGTTAAAGACATATTACAAAAGAAAGCCTATTATAAAATTAGCCAATATATAGAAGGTAAAGATGCCTGGAAACCTCTGCAACCACCTGTAAATAAATTATGAAACCAAGATAAACAATCCCCGATAAAAGCAATCCCTGTGAGTTTCTTGCGCGTTCTTCTCATAGAGGTGCCTTGCGAATAAGCGGTAGAATATTAAAATAAAATGTAAAATTGACTTGCAAAAGTGCTCCATTGTAGCCTATTTGAATAAATGAATTTTGAGTTTAAGTTTGATACAAACCAATCGACCATAATCTGTTCTATCTACATAATTAGTTTATTTTCCTGCTATAAATAAGGTTGATTTATAGTTATAACTCAGAATTTTATAGTATAGTTCCGTCACAATTGATTAATCTAAAGATTAGCACTCAATAGGTGAAATAATATTTGTAAGTACTTGTTTTATTGCAGTGAACATAGGTTAAGATTAGATATTGTTTCAAATCGTTTCTTGACTTTTATTATAGTCAGATAGTGCAACATTCTGTGTAAAGTTTCAATGTCTAAATGCGTAAATTTAAGGGGAATCCCTAATTTCTAGAGACAAAGGCAAAAAGGCAATAATTTCTCGTGTGTACCTACATAGAATACTTAATATAACAAGAATGAGCAATTTAATAATAATGCATAATACTACACAAAATTTTTGCTAAATTTTTTTACAAAAATTTTGTTAATTAGCGATTTAACTTATAAAAATATATAATATAAGAAACTTTCATTTTCCAAAATAGGTAAGTCAAGAGTTGTTAGTCAGTTAGCTAGGCTACTTTTTTCATCCGCCAAAAAATGTTACATCGAACTAGTCATGATAATAAAAAGTTGAAATTAAATCAAGTAAAAAAATTAACTTCAAAAATAGCAGTTCGGTATTATAAAACCATTTTGTGTTAGCTAATGGACAGTGAACTAATTACTCGACCCGACGTGTGGAGGGTTTACGTTAGGCTGTGCAAAAAGGGAAGAAACCTAGGGCCCTAGACACACTTGTCTTGTCACTTGTCTTGTCTTGCCTTGTGGCAAGCGCTAAAAAAATGGACTGATATGATATCGTTCGTCTTCTAAATATATAAAAGAAAAGAGTGACTGATTGACTGACTGATCTATCTTCGCATAGCCCAAACCATTGAACGGATTCGGTTGAAATTTGTAATACATAGATAGGTTTTATAACGTAGACCTCCGCTAAGAAAGGATTTTGTCACGAGGGCAAAGCCGCGAGCATAAGCTAGTTTTTCCATAGAATAAAGGCTATCTATCAGAAAAGAAAATGTTATGGTTTTGTGTTAAATCGTTCTACACAAAAAACTAAGTTTTTCTATTTTTCTATCATCGCACAACTGAATGGATCGACTTTAAATTTGGATTGTTAAATTGGAAATTTACAGATTAAACTGTTTGCTGACATGACGTAATTCTGCCTATAGCATTAGCTGGTTCTCATGGTATCATTGGAAAATAATATATCTACGACTCTTCTAATTTTGCACAGATGCTCCAATCCCTGTTATAGAATCAAAGGATTTCAATCCCTGGTATTAGACCGAGAACCGAGATACAAATTTGTTCAATCATTTCCTTATAGATAGAAGAATACAAAATGCCGCGAGTCGTGGACTTAAGCTGCTATAGGCTATTTCAAAAACAAAGATAATATTTTTGCGGGGTTCGAAGGTTTTATATCTATGAAAATATCATAGATATATATTCACAAAAACTTCACATATATATGTATATTCACAATTTTTTTCAATTTTGATATATCTTATGATATATATCAGATATATTATGATTCTATATACGATATATATATCCAATTTATTAAGATATTGATCCTTTTAACCCTGCAAATTAGCTATAAAATTATCTTTGTTTTTGAAACGTAGTATAGGTTGAGTTAAGGCTTTAATTAAATATAGCTAAGGCTATCAGAATATAAAATATATCAAGGCTTGATAGAAAAGAAATGGTTGTTCTGACAGGCATTTGCGGTTATATTTTTAACAGGCGCTCGCCGCTCGATATACTCATGCGCGCAGTGTTAAATTCTCATACAAACAATTTTTTTGAGATTCGTTGTTTTTTAATCGGTTAATTTAACTCTATGACTTAGTGTGTATCACAAGTAGAACAGGCCTATAAGATGTGTGCTGGTCTATATATCCCTCCTCCATCAGTCGTGTTCCTCATGTCTGAGGGTCGTGACCCCCTCCACCTATGACTATATATGAAACCCGTAAATATAAGAAAAATGTATTTCTTATTTATATTATCATTTTATACATTAGGTAGGCTTCAGTGGCTAGTTGCGACACACTGGAGAAAACCCTGTCGCCAAGCAGTCATTATGAATGTTTGGAGTAACCAGGAAGAGATTTATCCCTGCTTCTAGGTTTAGTCTTCTACGAGCTACTAATCTACGGCCGCAACATCGCTTAACATCACACGAAATCATGGTCAAAGGCTAACCAATGCCAATAAAAAAATATCCACTAATGAGTCGCAGATTACCAACTTACTAACCCACTAAATTTCACTATCCATAATCACAGAGGAAAGAAAGAAGAAAGAAAATAAATTTATTGGCAAATTTTACAACATAATTTACAAAAAAATGAAATTAAAAGAAAAAAATACATTAATTGGCAGCAGAGTTAGCGTAGTTGCTGGTTTTCAGGACAAGTTATCAGCTAAATGAGTGATGTAAATATATTGCTGGCTCGTGGCCTATAACGCCAACTTGCCGTGATGATGGGATACAAAGCCATTAGCCGGCGGTCATACAGAGGATTGGACAAAAATGGTTGCTGCCTTCAAATACACAGTTTTGCAAATGCATTTACAGTGATTAAGCCTTATATTTAGAACTCTTTACGCCTTACATATTTTTTTATTTATGCTTTATAGGTTAACCTTTGACCGCGATCTCGCCTGAACTCTCTGGCTCTCTCTCTTTAGAACTCTTTTTTTTGAAGCAGTGGTGGGCAAGTGGTTATGTGCTGCGGATGCAAATCTGGACCACCGAGTTCGAATCCCGGCCCTGCACCAATGACTTTAATTAGTTATGTGCGGTTTTTCCACTTGCTGTACTGGTAGGCTTTGGCCGTGGCTAGTTACCACCCACTGGACAAAACCGTGTCGCCAAGCGGTCATTGTGACCGTATTCTGGCATGATGTTCAGTGAAGTCAGAGAGGGATTTATCTCGCCTTCTAGGTTTAGTCTGCTACAATCTACGGTCACATCGTCGCTTAAGATCAGGCGAGATCGTGGGCAAAGGCTAACCTATAAATTATTTTAAAAAAATCCTCTTTTTCTTCACTCGTTTCCTCAATGTTCAGAAATCGTGACTCCTTAGAGCAGAATAGAATAGAAACCACTTTATTGAACACAACACGTACAATAGAAACATTTTAAATAAGTTAATTCTACGAATTTATATTTTAAAATGTATCAAATAGTACGCAACGAACGACCAATAAGCGACCCGCTTCGTAAGCGCTTTTAACTTGAAAATATTGTTTTACAAACAATTTCGTGTAAAAAAGTCCGAATAAACGTGTCTACTTTCTAGAGGTACAGTCAACTACAAAGAGATGTATCCATGTTAGGCTTACAAAATGAAGTAAATTTTCATTTGCCACAATGAACTACCCTTGGTTCGTGCCATTTCTAGTAGCAATCAAACTTTATATTATCATCGACTCGTTTAATATGCAACAATGATGTATCCCACTACTTTTCCTTAGGTGATACATAATAATAGCATTTAAAATGAATCGAATATAGTATACGATTTGGTGGATACTGAAAATGTCACGAAGTAAGGTAAATAATTTTTGCATACTAAAAGTTCCTTCATTTTGTAAGACTAACATGGATACATCTCTTTGTAGTTGACTGTACACCAAAGTACCCGTACCTACCTCCTGATATAATAAAGGATTAACAAAATGCCTTGTTCATCTGTTAACTCCTGACTATTCGGCCGCATCGTTACATCAAAAAAAAGGTCAAAGGCTAACCTGTAATGAATAAAAAACAGTTTAACTTGTAAAACTTGTTTTACAAACAATTTCGTGTAAAAAAGTCCGAATAAACGTGTCTACTTTCTAGAGGTACAATAATTCTCTTCAACCCTAAGTACCGTTATCTCTTAACATCAGGAGAGCGTCTTGCTCGTCTTCTACTTCATCACATAAAAAAAAAAAAAAAAGTACTATGTTTGAAAAATTACAATGTTAAGTACATTCACGTACAGTTCACGGGTAGATACGTAATTACAAAGCGACTCGTAATGAATTCGAGTGAACCCTGAAAATGTGTGGTTATTTCACATTCCCGTTTTACAATTTGCGACTGAGGTAATTTGATTTTGATTCTGCTGAGTACTGGAAAATCTGGTTTAATTTGTTCCTGTGTGATGAAATGGATGTCTATTGCAACCATTACAGAATAATTACATGACCTGAATACCAAGTAGATGATTAAATGTATATCTATAACTTCACTACATATTATTGGGAAACTTGAAACACTATTCTCGTTCGAAATAAATAATAAAATTAGGTACTTATATTCAAATAAGATTTTCTTTTTATTTTCTTTGTTTAACAAACACACGACGTAACGTTAAACGTAAAACGTAATACAATTCTCTAATATATTGAACCTTGAAAATTGTTCATATCCTTGAAACTTCTTAGTGATTTACCAAGCCTTCTAAGTAATATTATTAATAATTATTATTAATTTATTGTATTTGTAAATGAATATGTAAGATAATATTACATTATGACCCTGCCAAAAATATTTCCATGTATAATATTACCAAGGCGAGGCCATATTGCTCTTACTGTCAAAAATTTATCTGATCTCAAATCTCATGTAAAGAATAGAATAGAATAATACTTTGTTGCAAACCAAACAATTACAAAGAAGCTTAATGAGCTAGATATCTTAATAAAAAAAATATTAAAATATCTTAATGCTAGGTAAAGAATCGGCGGTCTTATCGTTTTAAGCTAAGCTTCTTAATCTACACACCTTAACTTTACAAGGTCTAAATTCACAAACACTAGGTACATGTTATCTTATTACAATACATAATCTCAATATATAAAAGGAATGAGTAACCGACTGACTGACTCAACGCACATCAACAACAAAAACACAACAACAACAACATCATCATCTATCAACGCACAGCCCAAACCGCTGAACGAATCGCGTTGAAATTTGAAACACAGATAGGTTTTATGCCGTAGACGCTAAGAAAGGATTTTACTATGCGGGCAAAGCCGCGTGCATAAGCTAGTATATTTATAACATGGTTTGGCCATTATTAGATAACTAAATGTGTCAAACTCAATGTTGAACCCGCTGAAAAGTAGCCTATTGTCTTATTCGAGGACCTATGTTTAATTCCTACAGGGTAACATGACTCAATAACTGTAACCTACATATCCTATACGCAGCGGCAGATTAACATAAAAAAATACCATGTCACTACATTAAACGACAAAAACAAAGAAACAACACGAAAATCAAGATTCGACTCGTAAAATTCAACATTAACTCTTCAACATTTCCCCAGCGAAAATGACGGCAAATTACTCGGTAAAAACATCCACTAAGTACATAATAACTCTGTCCCACTCTGGTGTTGATATTATTGATTAGTGTCCCTAGACGGAGCTTCGTAAACGTCTTAGTTTGGGCCCTGGACATTGGCATAGATATACGCCTATTATAATATAGATAGTAGGGCTTGCGTTGTAAGCGAGGCTGTAGTAGTGCATTTCGATTTGTGTTAGTTGTGTTGTTACCGGCTTTTGATATTGTCTGAGAATCGTCCTTAGTGGAAACTTTCTTATATATAAATATTAGAAAACAAAGTACCTAGTTAGAAAGATACGTGTTTTAGAACTTGTTTTTATGTCTTAATATTTAAATTTATTTAGTACTAGCTGCGTCCAGCGGTTCGCTGTTCGCTGTACAGCAGTAGCCTAGGTATATGTTATTTCAGGGTCAAAGCTATCTGTATATTTAAACCAAATTTCAGTTCAATCGGTCTTCCCGTTTAGGCGTGAAAGAGTAACTAACATATGTACATCCTGACATTCTTACAAATTTTCACGTTTTATAATATTAGAAGGATAATTCTAGCTCCTAAAGCCCCTTACTTGCATGCCAATTTAAAGTCAAAATTTCATTTTCTAGCCAAAAATAAAGAATAGTTTTGTCAAATTATTATAGTTTTTCTAGGCTACTTTTCAAGGTCCCGCCCAAATGTAAATCCTAGATTCGGTACTGGTCATATTATTCAATTGAAAGTCATTTGGACAGCTGCTCCCGTGGGTCACTGGTTAAGTGAAGTCACATGAGTCACTGCCCATTACCGCCCGTGATCTGTGACTGATTGGTCTCATTGAGTTTTACTTCATAAATCCTTAGGAAGAATCTCGTGGCTGCGTGAAATAATAAGGTAAACTGATATGATAACTTTAAAGGTAAATCATAATATTTGGCACTATTTATTTTAAAACTCTTTAGAAAGAATCTCCAGGCACTTTGAAACACTACGGTAAACTTAAGTGAAAATTTAAGATCAGTTAAACTTTACTATGTATTTGGTACTACTATGTCATGTTATAGAACCGAGAGGAACTGTTGGCTAATTCTCACCCACTACGATTGATGACAACTTCAATGTATGTGTCGTATTTTTGTTATTGTACTCATATTAATGAGGAGAACATATTATACAGTTATAATGTGTTGCCAAAGTAAAAACAAAAGGAGATCAACAGGAAAATAACACCGGATAAAAGCTTGGAAGATCTATAAATGGATTGGTAGTCTCCGTCAATAGGTCACTTCTACGCATAAACATTGGCCCGACGATACAAAGCGGGTTGGTGGGTAATACCATTCACCCTTTTTATAGTTTCACTATTCACCCTTTGACGAGAGACACAAAAAGCGGTTTTATGCAACCGCGCGGCCATCGATCGATAATTACCTTCATACGTGAGCGTGCGTGCATGTGTAGATTTTTACGGGTAATTGGATAACGCAGGCTGTTGCAGCCGCTATACATCTACTTCTATAGAAGCTCCATAGAACTAGCACGTAATTTATAGGGTTGCCGTCTACGAAATCAATGAGGAGGACTATAATATCATGTAAAAGTAGAAAAAAGTTGACTTTTCCAGAACCCGTAACCAATTTTGATTTGTCGAAAATCAAAACGGAGCGGCTAGTTAGGACTAGTGCCGACAATTTATACAAAACTGTCAACTAAAAACGGCCACAGTGACAATAGATTTTGCTTTCCTTTTCTATCCTTAGATAAGATTTTTTTTATTCTCGCGGTTTTTAATCCTCTTTATACATCATAACTCTATTTATTTTATCTATAGGTAGCTGTTATGCACGCTAGTTTAGTTTAGCTTCTGTAGCTTATATCTATAGGTATAGGTATAGAAGCTTTGCAGCCTGAGGGCCCATTAGTTATTGCGCTCTGATTTCCATCACTATCACCGTAGATTGTTATTGAAATACTCAAAGCTATCAATCGACAAAAATGAAATGTAATTATAGTTATAGAGCGAGTTATAAAGTAAAAAGACGTCTCTTAATTTTGTCGTGTAACGTGTTAGTGGATAACGCGACAAAGTTGAATTATTCAATTATAACTTTACCCCTCTATGTATTATTTTTGTGGGTTAATATTGTTGGTCACTAGTGCGTTATAGCCATCTATAGGCGTGAGGAAGCGACGTAGTTATTGTAATTTAATAATAGGCTTTAATCACAGGACACGTTAATAACTTCATCATGCAGAAGATAGAATATATTACCAAGTTGCTTGAATGGTTGAAGATCATTACTTATTATAATAGTTGTAAAAATATTGGGAATTTGCCATAGCATTTATTTTCGTTGTTGTCTATCTGTTGTCTGTAATCAAATCTTGCAAGTTTAATTTGATCCACTTCCGAGTTCCCGATTGAGCTGAAATTTATCATATAATGTATAAATCAGACGACAATGCAATATTATATTTATGACATCGAGCTAATCCGATGAAGCTGGAGAAAGGTAGGCCATAGGAACTCCGTAATTAAACGATACAACCCCATCGAGTTTGGGCTCATTTGATTCGTCTTGGCGAGTACTTTGGTGCTAGATGGTAATAATAACAAAAGCTTGTTTTCAAAATGTTTTTTTTTTAATTTTACTTTTTTTTTTATTCACTCCCCGTGGCATCACCAAGAATATCAAGCACACACTGTTACAATACTCTTTATTAATTAAAATAGCCGAAACATAAAGTAAACAGATTTTCGCGAGCTCCCATTGCACTCGCTTCGCTTGCCGGTAGTTTTAAATTTCACGCAACAATTTTGCGAATCCAATTGGAAGCAAAATCGAGTTGAAATTGTCGGCACTCATCGGATATGGTGCTCGTTTGCCGACTATTTATTAATACCGGATCCATACTGAGTGTACTATGAGTTGGGTTACTAAATTTATATGCCCTAATACATACAAACTAATATTAATTAATATTCCATGGCAATGGTCATAATTAATGGTGAAGGTGAAGACAATTGTCATGGCTGGCAGAATTTTGTATTTCAAAACACTGGGTGACACTGTGTCTATGGGTAATCGTGATGCTTTTTACCAATTATGTATTTGCTTGTCTTTTCTTTAAAGACATTCTTTTTCTGATGTCAGGGAATACGATGAAATGGTGGATATTATGTTTTGGATCAGCAAACACTTTAAAGGTGGATGGACTCCTCCAAATCTCTACATAATAATTAAAATCATTACTAAAATAATAAATCGACTGCTCGACCGTTTTGACAAATTATGTCTGTCTTCCACAAGTCTTCCATCCACCTCCTTTTTTTTTTTTTTTATATCCCATGAAAAATGCGTTACGCATCATCACCCCACGCCGGGGGGCACGGGGTGGTATGTGGGACTCCCCCGCCAAAGATGGGAGCGGCGGGGATACCCACTAAAAAACCTGGGGGTGTCCTGCGGGACGCCATAATGCCGGGGCAACGGGTACGCCGAAGCATTCATCCGCGGCCCCGACGGCAAATAGTCTCTGCCTACCCATCCACCTCCTGACCCAAGGAGACCCATTGGCTACTACGTTGCCAGTTGCCAGTATTAATTCAAAATAAGGTTGCAATAAAACTTATCAATATCCTCCGCGCCGACACGCGGTATTTCGGTATTTGCGTGTAATTTGTTCTATGTAAGTTCTTGTAAGTTGTATCAATAAAATATAATCTTATTTTATGTATTTCTTATGTTTATTACCTCACAATTTCATTTTGATTTCTTTGTTATGATTTGTTTATTTTTCAGGGAAATAAGTGTACCTAAATTACCTATTGGCACATATTTATGTCTAACAACTGTTTTACATAATTAAGAAATTACATTACTTATCACGCTTTAGCTACTTTTAAATTTACTATAACCACGGTAAAGAGATATACAGTAGTTTGACTCCATAGAAACGGGCGGAAAATGGAAGTGAATAGATGTCGGTAGATGTGGGTAGAAGTGGGTATATAATCCAGAAGCGGGTGCCACGCAGCGACGGGCGAACGTCGCGATAGTTTTTTGCAAGTATTTAGCGTTATTTACTTTTGACGTATGTATAATAAATTATATAAAAAGTACATAATATAATAAATTATATAAAATTATATAAAAATGGCAAAAAAATAGCATACTATCTAATATATAAAATTCTCGTGTCACAGTTTTCGTTGCCATACTCCTCCGAAACGGCTTGACCGATTTTGATGAAATTTTTTGTGCTTATCCGGTATCTATGAGAATCGACCAACATCTATTTTTCATCCCCCTAAATGTTAGGGGTAGTCCACCCCTAATTTTTTTATTTTATTTTTTAGACAAAATTTTTAATTTCTATTTTTTTATGATACAACATACAAAAATACATACAATCCTCAATTTTCACTTTTCTACGATCAACCCTTATTTTTTAATAGCCATTTTAGTAATTTAATCATTTTTCCTCTCCGGTCGAAAACTGATCAATCGTCATTTAATTAGTTATCCTCGCCAGATGTCTACAGGTGTCACTTCTGACCCAGTAAACAGCACGTAGTAGGGATGAGAACGAAGCCGGTCTCCTTTCTTTCTCACTCCCTACACAGTTGTCGGCCATCATTATTGTTTATGCATGAAGTGTAGTAGTAACGTTGACAATTATTATTTTGCTATCTCAGTGTAACTCTCATATTAACTTTTAATCATTCCTATTTTATCAATAATAATTAAATTATCAATTTTGAGTGTATTTTGCAAGATTAGTTAATAAAGTGATTTTATAACCTCAAAAGTACTCAACACGTGACACGAGCTTCCAATAACAACGGATTTTGTGTTGTAAGTATACTTTTTTTTATTTATATCGAAAATGTTGTTGATCTTATAAAAATGTAATTTTAATTTAATTTTATTAAAAAAAATTTATTGAATGATTAAGATTTTCATAGTTTCCAAAAAATCAATCATTATGAATCTTTATTTTGAAATGTCAATGGAAATATTGGTTGTATGAAATAATTATAAGAGACAATGTTTTCATAAAATTTAATTTTATACTTTTGTTTGAAAAATTTTTCCATAAAATAATGCTTATTCCACGCATATACCACATTCTGACATACATACAATATACACATTCTAACATACATACATACTTCCAATAAGTAAGCTATTTTTTGTCTACACTAGAAATTACTAGGAAATTATTTATATGGCAAAACAACGTTTGCCGGGTAAGCTAGTATTACTATATTATGCTGTTTTTGGTAGCTTGAACTTATCAGGAAATCCAGAAATAACATTATTAACCCCCGACGCAAAATCGACGGGGTGTTATAAGTTTGACGTGTCTGTCTGTCTGTCTCTGTGTGTGTGTGTCTGTCTGTGGCACCGTAGCTCCCGAACGGATGAACGGATTTTGATTTAGTTTTTTTTGTTTGAAAATAAGGTTAGTCGAGAGTGTTCTCAGACATGTTTGGTGGAAATCGGTCCAAGATGGCCGCCGCTACAAAATAGCGGATTACTTTTTTCTTCCGCGACCCCCTCAATATGGGTATCAAATGAAAGGGCTTAACTAGTAGAATACAACCCATAATATAAAATTAAAAATCCAAGATGGCCGCCGCCACAAAATGAAGAATTGCGTATTGCGTTGGGGGTTTTTTAAATTTTTAATTTAATTCACTTGTTTATCAAGCAACATGGAAAGGTAATAAAATTAAAAAGGTCAGTTAGTTAAAAAGGGGAGGAGGAGGGGGAAGAGGAGGAGGGGAAGGAGGGGAGAAGGGCAGAGGCAAAGGGGGGGAGGGGGGAAGGAGGGGAGCGGGAAGGGGAGGATGGGGAAGGAGGGGAGGGGAAGGGGAGGGGGGAAGGGGAGGAGGGGGAAGGGGAGGAGGGGGAAGGAGAGGAGGGGAAGGAGAGGAGGGGGAAGGGGAGGAGGGGGAAGGGAAGGAGGGGAGGAGGAAGGGGAGGAGGGGAAGGGGAGGAGGGGGAAGGAGGGGAGGGGAAGGAGGGGAGGGGAAGGGGAAGGGGAGGGGAAGGAGGGGAGGGGAAGGGGAGGGGGAGGGGAGGAGGTTGTCTTGTCTTGTCTCTTGTCTTATCTCTTGTCTTGTCTCTTGTCTTGTCTCTTGTCTTGTCTCTTTTCTTGTCTCTTGTCTTGTCTCTTGTCTTGTATTTTGTCTTGTCTTGGGTTTTAATATACGCCGCCACGACATGTTAGGTAAGTAGGTAGTAGGTAGGTAGCTCAAGTAAGTAGATGATATGAAATAGGTAGGTACCTTCTGTATGCGGGCAGCGGCTGCCCGGCAGCCCTATGACTTGCGCATGTACCGCGCGGCTGTAGGTATTTATGTTCAAAAATCACGCTCAGTCAAACTACTGTATATCTCTTTACCGTGCTATAACGTTGAGAGTAATAACTCAATGCGTTCTAACAAAGCTTTTCTTGAATGGTCTTGAATGTAACTTTTACTGAGTTTTACACGTATTAAAATAAAGACGAAATTCAATAACACTTTCTAAGAACTTACGCTCTTTTGGAAACAAAACCAAGCAGTCCGAGTAACATGCGGATAGCTGACGCCACATGTTGGGGTAAATCACACAAACATGTACAGACGGATGCCAGATGCACCCCTAAAAACAACACTACAAGCTAACATATACCTTATTTTTAGAGTATTAGAGTATAATTTTCTTTGTAAGGTTTAACAAGCGTTCGTTAAAAAGTGGTATTGAAAGAGGGCCAGACTTGGCATTTAGTCGACAGAGTGTAAGCGATTGTGTTGTGCTTATTTCCTTCCAAAGGTGAATTTTAAGATATAGGCCGATCTCCAAGGGTGAACACGCAGGTGGGAATCGGAACCTGTTTTTTTTCCTGGATTTGACAAGTGAGTGATTCATTCATGGTTTGAGTTCAATGCGCCGCGCCGGTTAAGTTATTTTTAAGATAAAAGTTTTGAGAAGTGGTTATTTTCTCTATGGTTTTGAGTAATATTCTATTGGAATGTAGTATAAAAATCTCGTGCATGTCGCAGTGCTTGTTGTTAAACTTTTTCGAAATAACTTGACAGATTTTTACGCATTTAGTGCAATAGGCTGGTCTAACAATAGGTTCTCGGGTATTATTTTTAAATTAAAAAGTCGTGTTTAAAAGTTTTATATAAAATTTGATTGGAGTCTGTCACAGTTTAATTAGAATAATAGTAGTAGAGTAGATAAGTGTAAGTCAAAGAGAATAATATAAGTTCTAAACTGATTTGTTGACTGAGCAATCCTTTTTGACAGATTTGAACTAAACTGAGCGGCTGTGCCGTAGCCAATTATACATTGGGAATCTAAATACATCACTACAAAGAATAAAACAAGTGAAATTTTAAAAATACTTTTTAAAAACAAGCTTTAATTATTATTATCATCTTGCATCATAAAGTACTCGTCAAGACGAATCAAATGAGCCCAAACTCGATGGGGTTGCGTTGTTTTATGACGGAGTTCCTATAGCCACTAGTTCCAGCTCCATCATCAGATCAGCTCGATGTCATAAAAATATTGCATTGTCATCCGATTTGCACACGCATGCAAATTTTCAGCTCAATTGGAAATTGGAAACCGAGAAGTGGGTCAAATTAAACTTGCAAGATTTGATTACAGACAGACAGACAGACAGACAGACAGACAACAGACAGGTGAAAGTAATTAAAAGCTTGTAATAAAGTTGCTTCTCTTGACTGTCTGTCCCTATGTATGATTATATCTTTAAAACTACGCAACGGATTTTGATGCGTTTTCATTAGTAGATAGAGTGATTCAAGAGGAAGGTTTATATGTATAATACATGCATAATATATTACCAGAACACTGATTATTTTCTATTACACGCGACGAAGTGCGCGCGGGTCAGCTAGTATAATATCTATAAAAGGAAAGAGTGACTGATTGCCTGATCTATCAACATAGTACAATGAACCGCTGAACGGATCGAGTTGAATTTTGGTCACATTATATTTATAATTTATAGGTTTTATGACGTAGACCTTTTTTTTTATCCCAGGAAAAATGCATTACGCATCGTCGCCCTGTGCCGGGGGGCGCAGGGCGGTATGTGGGACTCCCCCGCCGAAGATGGGCGCGGCGGGGATACCCACTAAAAAACCTGGGGGTGTTCCTGCGGGACGCCATAATGCCGGGGCAGTGGGTACGCCGAAGCACTCAAGAAAGGATGTCTACATGCGGGCGATGCCGCAAGCATGAGCCTGTACAGAATAAAAGATAACAAATTAAAAAACCTATTAATTTAAAAGTTTTAAGAACTAATTTGTGAATGACAATAGGTAAATCAGGTACATACTTACTGAGATATTATTATTCTTAGATTACAATACGAGTTATGTTTTGTATTGTTTTCTAATTTTATCTATCTATTGGAATCTCATTAGTAACAATGCATGAACGTTAAACTTCGATAACTTTTTTTTTATTAAAAACAAGTGAACTTTAAAATATTTTTTTTAAAAACAAGCTTTTATTGCATTGTCATCCGATTTATACATGTATGCAAAATTTCAGCTCAATCGGACACCGGGAAGTGGGTCAAATTAAACTTTCAAGATTTGATTACAGACAGACAGACAGACAGACAGACAGACAGACAGACAACAGACAGGTGAAAGTAATATAAAGCTTGTAAAAATAGATAACAAGCTCTTGTAATTAATAAATTGACTTCCTTACTCCGCACTAAAGTCTGTAAAGCTCTTGTCATGAAAACGAATTTTATTTTTTTTCAGCTCAGTTAAAAAATTTGGTGAAGTAGATTTTTTTCATGGGTACCTTTTGCATATTTTAATTCTTCACAATCAACACCATTTATTTACAACTCGCTGAGCCCTGCGGTTTTACCCGTTGTACTGCCTATGTGTTATTCCAGGGTATAAGCTATCTCTACACTAAATTCCAGCTCAATCGGTCCTGCTGTTTAGGCGTGAAAGAGTAACAAACGTACATCTAGACATACAGACATCCATACATTCCTATGAACTTCTTTCACGTTAATAATATAGTAAGATTCTTAGTAATAATATACCTACATAAAAATCTCTTATTGTTTTCAGAATGATTCCCGACACAACCACTGAAGCACCTCACAAGCCCAAGGTCTCAGCGTACCAACTTCACAAAGCATTATTGGAACAAATCCTAACCAAAACAGAGTTACCGACGTCCCTGTCGGTTAATGAAATCAATAAGCTGCTGAAAGAGTACGCCTACAGAGGCATCGATATTAAGTACACACAGACACGGCCGCAGGACGTGGAATTGGGCCAGCGGTAGGGAAAATACCTAGGGACTAGGGAAATATGTCTAAGCAAAAATATAATACTCGGCCTGAAAGTAAAACTAATATAGGTGACGTCTACGCAGGGCTGAAATAACTAATTACTATGTTATAACTCTTCCAGCATCGCGCCTCATATATTGAGAGATCTGTAAATTTGTTACTGCTCATCTGTGTACGTCATAATTGTAACGTAACGTGCCACGCACTTCACTTGATAGTGGGAAGGCATTTATTTAATAGATATTCATTATCATCGTCATCGTCGTATAGTCGTCCACCACTGGATAAAAGGTTCTCCTCTTCGCTCTGTCAGCTACTTTACTTTTATACTCACTTTGGTCACAGATGATGATGGATGTACCACTAAAATGCAAACTGTGAGGCACGAGAGGCTACAAATTTTCAAAGGTCCCACGCGCTCATCAATAGGGCCGCTGGGACATTATTTATCACTTCTAGTTTAAAATAATTCGTAGCCATAATATCACCAAAGCTCTTAAATATAAGTACATATTTTATTAAGAGATACTTATTTAATATTTTATTTTGTATTATTAGTAGTGAAATAGACTTAAAAGTTTTATTTATTAGCCAAATATAGTATTTTCATAGTTGAATATGAATCAGTGCATGAATATATCATGCATAAAGATTAATTTTAAGGGAACTTGCAATTTATTTAATATATTTTTAGGAAATTTCGCTATTATAATAATTTAAATATTTAGTCACAAAAATTAGGCAGAAAGTTTGAATTATAGTTTATATTTTGTCAACCAACCTAAAAAAAAGTAAAGGTTCATATTACGTTGGAATCTTTTTGTTTACCGATTAATAAAAGTCTTTTGTGTGTTTAAAGGGTTCAAAAGGCTCTCATCCTAGATTCCTAGACTGGCTCTCTTTCTTTCTTCCTAGATTCTCTCGTTTTTTTTCTTTTCAAAGATATTTATTAAAAACAGTGTCGGTTAACGACAACGATTTTGAAGTCGTATAAGAATAGTCCTTTTTTATCCTAAGTACATCCCTGGGTTGGGTATAAATGTCTGGCTCCTTCCATCTAGCAATTAGGGACTAATTGTACGATTGGCAGGTATCATTCCAGTTATTGTTCCAGCCTTAGAATATTCAAATAATCAATATAAAGTTCAAAATAAAGTTCTTTTCACACGACACGATATTTTAAGCTTTATTTAAAGATGATTATTTTTTTTAATGCGAAGAAGTAAGAATAGTTTACCGGGGGTAGACTTCCTTTGCAGGAGGTCGTCTAGATGGGTACCCCAACAGTGCCAGTTATTCTACCGCCTGAGCAGTGATGTGCAAACATTACTGTGCTTCGGTAGAAGGGCACTGTAGCTAGTGAAATTACTGGGCTAAAGAGTCTTAACATCTTATGACTCTTAAGTAAGAAGCGTTGGTGCAGTGCACCTAGGATTTCACATCATTATGAAATCCTAAGTAGCACTGTACTGATTATGGGCAGCGTTATCTCTTAACATCAGGAGAGCGTCTTGCTCGTCTTCTACTTCACCGCATAAAAAAAAAAGTAAGAAGACGAGCAACACGATCTGTTAATGTTAAGAGATAACGCTGCCCATAATCTGTACAATGCCACATAGGATTTCACAATGATGTGAATTTCTAGGTGTTTCTAGGTGTGCACCAACGCTTCTTACTCAAGAGTCAAGAGTCATAAGATGTTAAACCTAGCTGATGTTAGCCCAGTAATTTCACTAAATTGTACTAATTATGGTAGGAGTTATCTAAGTTACTTAGAGGAACATATTATGTTTTTAATAAATTAGGTACAAAGGCTTAGTTACCTCCAATTAACATTTTTGTTAATTATTTTGCTTAATTGGCAGTCTGGAAGATGTTACGCTTTTATTTTTCAAATTAAATGAGAGTAAACAACATAATCTTTTAAAACAAGGATTTTTGTTGAAAACGTTATTTTTCAATTAGCTTGTTTATTTTTCGTAGAGTTTCTACGTCTTTGTAAGATTTTTTAACCGGTGGTGATTTTATCAGTCTTTATTCCTTCTGAGTTTCTTGCTCGTTTTTCTCATAGACGTGCCTTGCGAACGAGCGTAGAGTCTTAAAATAGAAAAAATGTAAAATTGACTTGCAAAAGTATGCAATGTAGCCTATTTGAATAAATGAATTTTGAGTTAGAGTTTATTTCAGTTAGTCAAGTACCTATGATAAAGTCACGTTTTAGTTAAAATAACTGATTAAAGTACTCTCTTGGAATAATTTTACAAGTATTTTGGGTTTTTTTTCAAGATAACTATAATACTTATATCTTTCGTGAAAAATGATATACACTTACAAATTGCTATATTATTACACTAGTTGCGCACAGCTGTTTCACCCGCTGTACTGTAGTCTTTATGTAGTATTTAATTTTTGATTAATAATAGTATGTACCTAATTCAAATTGACATTTTTAAGTAATTTTTATTTTTATATTTGGTTGATTTAACTAGATTAATTTAAAATTGTAATTGAATTTAATTTATATATTATTTTATTTTGAATTTTTGTGTAAATTATGGGCGATGCGTCCGAAATAAATGATTTTTATTTTTTATTTTATACCAAATTTCAGCTCAATCGGTCCACCCGTTTAGGCGTAAAGAAGTAACAAACATACACACTCACAAACTATCGCATTTATATAATACATATTAGTGTGATTTTGCGGTCTCTTAGAAATGTGCCAAATATCGTGTCGTGAGAAGCGAACCTAAATCAGAATCTGGATCTAGTTCAATTTTAAAGCCATGTCAGAGTAAAATTGATGGAAATTTCCGATCCTGCCAATGTAAGCTATTTTTAAATTAGAAATTTCTTCGTAGGCTGGAAACCACTCTTTCGGTGCTTTTGACAACTGATTAATAAGCGCCAGTTTACGGTAATTTTAGCTTTTAATGAAGAATATTAGCTTAATTTAGTTTACATGAGGAATATTTATTTCCAGAAAGGTTTAATATATATGTATATGTGTTCTTATACTAATATTAACTCATTACTAAATTAATTACTATACTTAATTATTGTTCAGAATTGTAAACATAAATTTTAATAAAAAAATAGAAATGAAAAATCTTAAAAAATAACCAAACGCCTCGCCGCTGGCAGTTAACACGAAACTACTCTTCATCTGAAAAAGCATTTTTAATATTTTGTTATTAAGGTTTCTGTGAGATGACAGTATTTCTTTCATAAAATTAACATTGTAATGGTGAACGCACATCTATCCGCATCGACCGCGCCGAACGAATCGAATTTTGAATTCTTTATATGAAATGTCATGAAAGCACACACACACTTGCCGGAGTCGAATCGTCAGAATCGGAAGAAGCTTTCCACACAAAAATCCTTTCGGCGCGGTCGATGCGGATACATGTGCGAGCACCGTAAAAATATTATTATAGTAATAGTTGACAATAATTTTTCTAGAGTACCAAAGATGATAGCATTTTTGTTTAAATCAAACTAAATACTCGAATATTTTTACAACGATACGTATTTTTATAAGTTTTTTAGATTTAATAATCACTATTTATCAAATTATTCTAAGTAAAAAAGTAAAATATATATAATATGACTTATTGATGTTTTATTTTTTGAATTTCCGATCCGAAAACATTACCAACCTACTAAAATGGAATTAAAGGTGGCTCCAAAAAGCGATGTGAAGTTAGGATTAGAATTAGGGCATGTATTGTAAAAAGACTCTACATGAGATTTAATGATATGTAATGAATAAATGATGAAATTAAACTTATTGAGAGTGCCTGTCAACTTCGTATTTTTATGGTATTTATATTTCGTACAAATGGTGCGAGCAAAGAGGGTCAACCAATAAATAAATAATAATAATAATTGGGGTTTATAATACTCCAACAGAACAGGTTACCCTGCTTACACTGTCAGAGTCAAATCACAATGTATAGGTTGTGTGCCTAACCTATATGTTGCAGTTTTAGGTCGCCGAGATTACTACAGGGCCTGCAACATGACTTAACGACTGCCTCCTACATATCTTATATGAAACAGCCGGGACCTACAGTTTTACGTGCTTTCCGAAACACGGTAGCGTCCAGGCGAAAATCTTTACCACACTGAGATTTGAACCCAGGCCTGATTTGAACCTCCGGCTTACAAGCCGGACGTATGACCACTGGGCCACGGACGCTATAACCAACCAAGTAGTTAGCCTAAAGTACATAGATGTAGACTGTTTGTTTTTATTCTAGAACGTAACCTAATGGATCTAATTTTAGAATCTTGTCGCGAGGAAAATTGGCAACTCGGTTGTAATGCTTCAAACCCGCAATCATATTCAATTCCTAGGAATTGAGTTTTTTATTCGATAAATGAGACGAATTCGAAATTCGAGTTATGTAAAGCTAACATTATAAGTAATAATAGGTATTATCTAGGTTTTCTAAACATATGCCAAGCAAGCAGTAGACAAACGTAGGCCGGTGATGATGATAAAATTAATGTTTATGTTTGCCACGCAAAAACCACTGAAGCGATTCGTGTTAAGGGTGGGTCCCTTAACATGAATCTCGGTTTGTAGACAGCTGGAAGCCTGGAAGAATGAATACATGGACTTTTTTTTCATGCCGATTTTCCTCTAGAACGGCAAATGCGCGGGTGAAACCGTGGGCTCAGCTAGTTTCCTATAAATGTTGCCACCCTCAGTTATAAAAGGTTTAATAGACTTTGACCCCAATCCCAGCGACCTAGATACTAGATAACATCAATTTAGCGCTTACTTAGGAGCACTGAAATCTGTCTGGATAATCAACGAGATTGCACTCGTCTTCATCGTCAGCCTGAACGGAATAAATGAAAATACTTTTTTATTTCTATATTAATTGTTCCAATGGCCCATAGATCTCAAAACGAGGAGGTAAATTAAAAAGACGTGTAAAAGTCAACTCCCTGTAACTCCTTTACTTTTTCCGCAAAAACGTGGTCCCAAACTCACACCACTAAATTATAATACTCACGCGACACTCGGACATACATAAGGCATAACCATACTAAATTTATTTTCTGTACATGAACTCGCCCATTCATTCATTTGGGGTGTCATTTTATTTAGTCGGATAGTGTTGAGTGAAACAGAAATATTCAATCAACATGTGCAAACGGGATGGACAAAACGAAGGAGTACAAATTTATTAAGAAAAAACTAAAATAAAAATGGCAACATTCTACCTATTTCTTTCAAACTACTTCCGTCAAATTTAAGTCAAAAAACGTAAACAATAATATATTGTACGTATTTTTAATGATTAATAAGTTATTTCGAAGTTTTTTCACAATAATGTTGATGAAAATGTGTAAAAAATCCGTGGCGGTGCTTGCCAAATGAATTACAAAATGTATATTATACGGCGTATGCAGCAGTTGCAAATAGAAAAGTGGTTGCTGCTATGACTAAGTGTTTCTAAGAGAACAGTGTATATCTCAGGTATGTTTAAGTTAGATTAACAGTACATCATCAAGCTCATTGAATCTCATCATTGAAAACGTAAAATAATCGTTATTTTGTCCATAAATAACTATTTTGTGTTATCTATTTGTTTACAAATAAAGTCATAAAATACATTATAGTGTGACTGAAAATTTTTGATACTTTTCATATTGTCCAAGTTTAATGAAAAGCAGGAATGTTATTATGTGTATGAAAAATTGTGTTTTAGGGTTCCGTACCCATAGGAGAAAACGAGACCATATAACTAAGACTTCGCTGTCCGTTCGTCTGTCTGTCTGTCATCTCACGAACCGTGATAGTTAGAAGGTTGAAATTTTCACGGATGTATTTTTGTTGCAATACTAAAAATAGAATAAAATAAAAAAGGGGCTCCCAAACAACAAAGTGCTTTTTTCCGTTTGTTTTTGTATATATGTATGGGATGTTTCAAGAAAGAGTTCAATTCAAAAGAGTCCGACTTGCACTTGGCATTTTTTTTTGTTTTAATGTATTAGATGTCCCTACGTACAAGTACAAATACAATTGCTTTATTTGGGAATTTCTTTTATTATTATATTCATGGCACCTTTTTTACTGTTACCATACTGGCACGCATTTTTTACTTTTAAAATATGATATTAATCTTATTTATTTTGTATTTTCTAGGCGAATTGAAATCATCAGTCAGAAAATTTATTTTGGAAAGTATTAAAAATAAAGGAAAATGCCCACCTACGAGACATCGAAAAGACCACCCCACTGCAAAAAATAAAGAATTGGATTACCTTAAATTAACGATTTATCATTTTATTTTATGTATTTTTTTAATATTATATTTGTGTCATATAACACATCGTCTTTTATTATCATTTTAAAAAAGTATCATTATTAGACGCATGTGTTTTATGTGAACCATGTGTGTAACTTTTTCGCGCCAGAGCTACTTATCTGATTAAACAGAGGTCAGTGACCAAGTACAGTAGCGATTTTTTTTTTAAATAATTAAAGTATCAAAATTGTTTATAGTTAAATTCGGTATTGCCATACGGGTAACTCAAATATATTCTTTTATGTCAGACTAGGGTAACCTTGGTATGCTTGAAACAAAACGAATATCTCATCAACCATGCATGATGTTTTGAGGAGTACAACAATAGAACGAAGCATTCGACAAGGTAATGGCAAATTTGCCAAATTTGGTACAGAGGTAGTTAGAATCCCCAAAAAGGATATGGAATAAGTTTTATCGGTTTTTATGACAAATGTCCAAAATCCAAAATGTCCAACTAGTATTAATGTCCAATACTAATTTGGTCAAACACTAATTTGGTCCAACATGGCTAACGTCCAACTAGGAAAAATGTCCAACACGAATAATTTCCAACATGAATTTGGTCCAAACGAAATATGTCCAATTAAGAATAATGTCCAACACGAATTGGTTTATTTCTGACGCTGTCATAGAAGAAATGAAAGGTCTTGGGGAGATCTACCTTTCAGATGACAGCTGTCAAACTTGAAATGTCAAAATCTGGAAGATCTTCAAAGTTTTTTAATTTCTTCTATGACCGCGTCTGCTTAGGACGCGTATTTTTCGAGATATTGACGTTCCAAGTTTGACAGCTGTCATCTGAAATGACAATCTCTCCAAGACCATTAATTTCTTCTATGACAGCATCAGCCTAAGACGAGTATTTTCCGAGATATTGATGTTTCAAGTTTGACAGCTGTCATCTGAAATGAAGATCTCTCCAAGACCTTTAATTTCTTCTATGACAGCATCAGCCTCTAAGTTGAGTATTTTCCGAGATATTGATGTTTCAAGTTTGACAGCTGTCATCTGAAATGACAATCTCTCAAAAACCTTTAATTTCTTTTATGACAGCATCAGCCTAAGACGAATATTTTCCGAGATATTGATGTTTCAAGTTTGACAGCTGTCATCTGAAATGACAATCTCTCAAAAACCTTTAATTTCTTCTATGACAGCATCAGCCTAAGACGAATATTTTCCGAGATATTGACGTTTCAAGTTTGACAGCTGTCATCTGAAATGAAGATCTCTCCAAGACCTTTAATTTCTTCTATGACAGCATCAGCCTAAGACGAGTATTTTCCGAGATATTGACATTTCAAGTTTGACAGCTGTCATTGCATTGGAAATAAAAATTGTTTACTAGGTACGTGACACTTTTTATAGGACTACGGGATTAGCTATTGATAGAACCACGGATAAAATAAAACTTTATTGGACATTTTTACGAACGGACGTTTTAGAATGGACAATTTTCAAATTGGACCTTTTTACGATTTGACATTTTTATGAGTGAACTATTTTATTCGTATAAACCTGGACGTCTATAATATTTGTCATTTTTCATAATTGGACATTAGTCGTATGACCTGGGCTTTCGATCGGTGTCAGCTCGTGCGGTGATAAAATCGCGATGCCAGAATCAGGTCGAATCAGGCCGAGCCGGGGGGGCCGGGTCAGGTGAATTCTTCACTTTAGAGGTTTTTTCTTTCTTTCTTCAGACTTTTATTAAAAGTCATTATTGATTTAATTCAAAAACAAATGCTTTTATTTATTGTACAAAAATAACATCTTTGTAGCGGGGGTGAAACCGTGGGTTTAGCTAGTATACAAAATTAATATAACGTTACCTAATCGAATGCGAATGCAATAAACGACCAAAATAACATTGTTTCAGCCATGCCTAGTTTACCCTATATTTTTATGTATTTAATGTCAACTAAAATCGAAATTTTATAATTTGGTTTAAAATAATATTTGTTAGCTGTGATAAGTTTTTCCTGCTTTTTACTGCCTTCTTTCCATTTTTACATCAATTTACCACACAAAAGGTCATTTTTGTCCGTTAACTATATTATTTTGGATATTTTTAAAAATCAAACGATCTGTCGCTGAGCGCGTTGTGTGACTGAGCGGCGGGTGAGTTGTACTTTTTACGCCCCGCCCATATAGTTGTACTTTGCATTGAATCACTTTTTGAGCTGTGTTCGACTTCTATTATTTCCCTAATTCGTTGGTAAAAGTAATATATTTCGTTCTTGACACACGTATCGATCCCGTAGTTTACGCTAGCCTCAATATAATAAAATTTATTCAACAAAATGTTTCAGTCAATGTCAAAGCTTTATCATAGCAACCTATAGGTTTAGTAGCCTACCTATAGGTTAGAGTCTCATACCTAGATTCCTGGATGGCTTCCATTAGAATCTTACAGATAGGATTTAACTACCCTTAATTCATTATCTCGTAGAGGAGAACCAGGAGACAGTTTTACGAGTTTTGCAGCTTTTGAAGCGACTTGTACTAAACTGCGTGTTGCAACTTTCTGGAAACTTTTAATACATAAAACATTGCTGTAATCGACGAAACTTTTCAGTTGCTGCAATTGACACGCAGTTTCACAGTTTCAGTGCCAGTTGCTAAAAGTTGCTTTGTCTGTCAAGCACTTTGTGCCAAAATACGGTAGTGTATTGTTTCTATTTGTTTATTTGTAGGTCTATGAACCCCCACACATTGGGCGACAGCGCCTCCCAATGAGTTAGCCACAACACTTCGGCTCTCTAACACATTTCATTGCCGGGGGTAGACTTTCTTTGCAGGAGGTCGTCTAAGTGGGTTCCCCAACAGCGCCAGTTATTCTACCGCCTGAGCCTGATGTGCAAACATTACTGTGCTTCGGTAGGAGGACACTGTAGCTGGCTGCATTACTGGGCTAAAGAGTCTTAACATCTTATGATTCTTGAGTAAGAAGCGTTGGTGCACCTAAAATTTCACATCATTGTCAAATCCTAGATAGCACTGCACTGATTATGGATAGCGTTATCTCTTAACATCAGAAGAGCGTCTTGCTCGTCTTCTTACTTTTTCACATAAAAAAACCCCTAGAGAGTCGCAGCCGCCTAATGTGCCGTTGGCCCTAAAAAAGATACGCCAGCAACATATTTATTATTTTGGAGACCTTTAGATCCGTCCACTACGCACGCCTTCATCTTATCGCCTACGCTTTTACATGAGCACAGCGCTGTGAAGTTTTGATAAAACCATTACGTATTTTAAGGCTCTACTAACTCTATCTTTGTTTAAGTTGATAGTGCACTATTGCCTTAAATTATTATTTTCTAGAAAGTTTATGCAAGACTTAACTCGAAGACGTCTGAGCCTACTAGGTTTTTCTTTCAAAGGACTTTTTGGTTACACTCAATCAACACTAAATGTCCCATTTCAATGATATTATTATAAACGTGAAAGTTTTTAAGAATGTATGGATGTATGTTTGTTACTCTTTCACGCGCCTAAACCGGTGGACCAATTGAGCTGAAATTTGGTATAGATATAGCTTAGACCCTGGAATAACACATAGGCTATAGAACAGCGGGTAAAACTGCTGGGCGCAGCTAGTTCTATATAAATCAGGTGTTCAAGTTCTGAATTAATTCTGATAATAGCATGAACTCGGTCTAATTTTCCTTTTAAAAATAATACTTTTGCAGCAAATGAATTAAGTCAATTTTGTTATTGATTTAAAGTATTTATTTCTATGTAAGCCTGTCAAAGACAGGGTTTATAATCAACTACTTGATAATAATAAATTCTATCAAAATAATAAATAATGGTTACAAAATATTTAGAGGATCAGTTTTAGACTCCATCATTGTTCTGTGGTTTTAATCATCCTACGCAGTTTTGTTAAGAGCCTTACAAAATATAGGTATAGTAAGTATAAGTACATATAATAAAATAATGTTTAGCGACAATTTTTTGAATAAGAATGACGTATATTTAGAAACCATTTATTCGGTTTAAAAATAGACTGTAAGCTTCTGTATTTTCTACCATTCTATTGTAGGTCGGAATAAGTAGGTTCCCATCCGGGAAGGAAAAGGGGCACGTGTAAATAGGGATGTTGTCACATGTTACGATTTCATATAAAGTTATGTTTTTCACATAAAAGATAGTATTTAAAAAAATAATAAGTAATTAATTTTAATTTCAATTATTTTTACTTATTATTAGCCGAATGCGAACGCCAATCAGAGCGCGTGACGTCACAACATTTTATGGAGTTACGTTTCCTATGAAATGTTCCTGATTTAGACACATTTTAATTATTCATAACTTAAAAACCACTGAACCGATTGATGCAACTTATACTTTGCCCTGAGTTGGTCCAAATTTAAGCCAATAACTAAAATGTCTCTCTGAATGTGTCGAAATTGGAAACATTTCATAGGAAACATTATTCCAGGTAATGGTGTGACGTCACGCGCTGTCAGATGACAGTTCGGAACGTTTTAGCCATAATTCAAGAAATAATTTTTATTTACGTATTTTTGCATAAAAATATGATATTCGTGTATGAAATGGGTCTATCTATCATATAAAAGCAATTCCAAAAACTAGTCAACATCCCTATTACTGGGACAGCCTACTTCCAACTTTTATTATAAGTGAAGTTTACACACTTTAATGGCTGAACCGATTGAAGTAAAATTTTAGTATGTGGTAACACAAAATACACATATAAACTAAGTGTCTAACTAGGTGTGTTAGACGGTTTTATTCGCTGATGCCAGCCTGAGCCTATGTGCTTTGTGTGATACTTGAACAGGGTAGGTATTAGCTACCTATATACCAAATTTCAGTTCAATATGTTCGTCTTTTAAGCGTGTAAAAGTAACAAACACGCAAACATACATCCAAGCTTTCGCTTTAATTTTATTAGTAGGAAGGATGTATTTGGGAAATTGAGGCATTACACCGTGTACAACGGTTTTCGTAATCCTTTATAATAAAGTTTGGCCTAACTGAGACTGTAATGGGCATGTGGTCAAGATAAATAACATACGATTGCAATGCGTGTCGCTAGCCATATAATTAAATACACTACATCTCTACTTTTAATATAACTTTATGATATCGATAAAAATAATATTTATACTTAAAAAGCTTGTAATTTTGCAAGGAAAATAAAACACTACTATGTTTTTTCATGACATTTATTTCATGGTTACAATAAGTAGACATCAATATAATAGTTGGCATTGTTTTGCTAATTTTATAATAATAATATTTGACTAGATAGTGACTAGAGCGCCCCGGAGGGCCACCTGTTGGTAAACGCACGAAGAAGTGCAGAAAGTTCACGACAGCTCCTAATGTAGAGGGAAGTCACAAGGAACACCGATATAACAACACCGAGCAGGCGAAACACTTCCAACGTTCAATTTATTTGTAGGGCTCCGGCCCCAGCGGACCTCAGGCAGCCGCGATGTCGGCGATCCCGCGGAGCAGCCGCGAGCGAAGACGCATAAACATCGGGTTCTCGGCGGTGAACCCGCGCCCGTGCAGGAAACGCAGGGTCTCCTGAGCGCACACCAAGAACCCGAGCTGCTCTGGATCCATGTTCACCGGTACAGTATCAAGGAGCGGATCGTCGTTTTCATCGAGCACATCGACGTCCTCGTCTTCGTTATTTTCTCCTTCGAATTCACGCAGCGGCTCCTGGCGGCCTTGGTTGTCATCTTGCACGGCGCAGTAGCGTCCAAAGAGACGCTTGAGCACCTCGCGCTTCTCCGGCTCCTTCGTTTCATCCGGCAGAGAGTCGTCGACATCGGCGCGCAAGCGGCGGCGCTGCCTCTTCGCCTTGTCTTCATCTTCGGCGTCGGCTCGGACGTCGTCCTCGCACTTGCGCTTACTCATGATGCGTTCGTCAGATGTGCCCGTCACCATCGGGATGCAAGCTCAGAATGGTTCGCGTACAGGGATCCGAAGGGTCGAGCGATTACAGCGATGTGCCGTCTCGCGCGGGGAGGGCGGCGCGACGCGAGTGCGAGCGAGACGGGGAGGCCAGCTGCAGCCGGGAACAGCTGGACGAGCAGATGCCGGGCGCGCGGGGCACGTTCGCTTTGTTTGATAAAGTTTATTCGGGGAAATAAAAGTGTTAGTCGCGATTGCGCGGGTCGGAGGCGGGGCTCGCGCGGGACGGACGGGAGACGCGGTAGGACTGGCGCGGCCGGCAGCTGGCTGCCATCTGCCGCGCTCGGTGCCTCGGCGCCTCGGTGCTCACCCTCAGGTGGATACACTGCCTGCGTCTCAAGGTGCCGACATGCCGCCTATTAGGTGTACAACTCCTATTGTAAACAAAGGGATGTATCGGGGAATGTCTTTGTGCGATACGTTGCTAGATTGGATGCATCTTGTTACGCTATAGATTCAAGATTCTATTTACTGATAGCACACTGTGTCATAGCTAACGAGGCTCTATTTTATCAATAGGTTTGTAGTCACGAAGCAAAAATGTCAGTAATTTCAATAAACGAGATTCAATAAAGATTGTTTAAAAAAGTAGTTCCCAAACAAAGGACGCATACAGATGAAAAGCGCAACAGACTGAGCTCAGTTTTATTGACGGTTCATTCCACTTTGCAAATACATAACTATCTATGTAAAATGTAAAAATCAATACACAGTTTATATGGCACCGGGGATCCAGGTATCCAGTAAATAGCGGCTACCTACACTGTATTGACAGCATAAAGTAAATAACGTTAGGTCTGAATTACACTGAGAACGTGGAGTTACAGGAACTTTATTATCGCGTAGTGGTATTTCTTTCTTATATTGTTAACACCCAATTTTAATTCTTAAATTAATTAATTTAATTATTAAGCACAACGCTAGGACTAACTTAATGCTAAAGTAGCATTTTCTACCAGTTGTCCTGCTGTGTGGCAGCCATCTTGGACCAATTTCCACCAAACATGGCTAAGAACACTCTCAACTAATTCTACTTTCAAACAAAAAAAAAACTAGATCAAAATCCGTTCTTCCGTTCGGGAGCTATGATGCCACAGACAGACATACACACATCACGTCAAACGTATAACACCCCGTCGTTTTTGCTTCGGGGGTTAAAAATGGTATTGTATGTTTCCATTGTGAATCAGGCTTTAGCAGAGATTCAGAGACTAAGTATATAAGACGATAAAGTACTAAGAACTCTATGTAGATGATTGTAGAGACTGAATTATCTTGGAGTTGTCTGTAGGATATATTATGTAGTTTTATGAAATAAACAGGATAACTTGTAGATACAGTTTCTATGACAATAATCACAATAACAATATTAGGTAGATAGATACGTTTACCTTCTGCTGTCTTGTTACTGTTTTTTTTTTGCGAAGTTTAGTTTAAATTGGGTGACCTATGGAATGCATCATAATTTCCCATAACAGACCAAGAACCGAGGCATAGCGTTTTTACGTATTTCTGATCTAAAAATAGCTTCGGAGGGAGGGTTTCTCAATGTGAAATACCGTCTGGTCACCACCACGACCTTTTATCCTAGGAATAATGCGTTTCGCATCGAATATTTTGCAATGCGATTCGACTGGAAGGGTAAAGTAATCAGGGATATTAATGATAGGGATATTACTATTACCAGGGATATTACTGTGCACAGTGCAGTGTTGTGCAGAATTTTGTACCTATTGACATAGGCAATTCTGCGACTTTAATGAACAGGTGTTATCGCTAACATCAGGCGAGCGTCGCGCTTGTCCCGTTCAACTTGCATAGAAAAGCTTTTTAACCCTCGACGCAAAAAGAGGGGTGTTATAAGTTGACCGCTTAGTGGGTTTTTTTACTTTAGGCTACTTTTAGGGAGCAAAATCGCTGGACGCGTCCTTATCTCTCAATCTTACTAATATTACGTATAAACGTAAAAGTTTGTAAGTATGGATATCTGGATGTGTGTTTGTTACTCTTTTACGCCTAAATGGGTGAACCGATTGAGCTGAAATTTGGTATAGAGATAGCTTAGACCCTGGAATGACACATAGGCTACAATAATGCGGGTAAAACCGCCGCGCAGCTAGTGAAATACATATAATAGCTAAATACATATATAAAAATACGAGTAATATCCTTATGATTATTGTGCAGCTTTATAAGATCCAATATCGTAGGAGTATGAGATCTCCGAGAATCCGTACGGAGTTTACGTTTCAAACGAGATAAAGCCGTCTCCAATGTCGAGAATCCGAGTCGGAAGTTTCCAAGTCGCATTGAAACTTGCAATCGAAGACTACGTCAATTACTGAAAGGAGTTTCGTATAAACATAAATGAAGCACACATAGTAAGCCAACTCATAGATATATAATGTATTAGGTACCTACTGAACTTTATTCTTTGATTTTTAGTGGGTTTTTTTTTATTTAAATAAAAATATGTGTGTGTGTAAAATGTGTTAATAATAAAATAGAATATTATTATGCATGTTGTTTTTAATCGTTGTTATTGCGGCATTTATAAAACTATATTTATAAGTTTGTACAAAAACCTGTTAATAAAATGTGTGCATGTAGTTGAGTTCATTCAATTAGTTAACTAGTAATTTAAATAATATTAAATCTTGGTATACCTAATATTAGATCTAGATTGTCTGTAAGCAATTGCCTAGTGCAATAAGACCGCTAATTGTTACCCTTGTACATACCTATTACAAAATCTAGCTTTGTAAGTTATCAGTGTTAATTTGAGGTTTGTAATAAAGTATTATTCTTCTTTTCTATTATAAATCTATGTCATCCATAGCCGAACTCTACCAGCTTCCAAGGCAATTCCTGTGCTTACTATAGGTGCTTCACTTATATTCTCAGTAAGTTTAGTCCAATAGTTTTATATACTTGCTTGCGACTTGGAAATACCGTCGTGTGTGTATGCTACCGGTATTCGTGGGGGACGAATTTGAAACTATGTCTGAAGTCTGAAATGAGATATGCACTGGAACGGAAAGCTTTACTACTATCACTGTGGTAGTTTAATAGAATAACTCTTTAAATCATACCATGTTACAAGAAATTGTTCTCTACAATACAAACTTAAAATTAAAGGTAAACAATTATAATTATTGGCGGGTTGGCTGTTTAATCTTTTATGGGTGACTTTTTATATGTACTTGTGTGAGTTTGTTACGTACTTATTCGTAGTTAAATGGCAGAATCGACTAAGCTTAAATTTGATATGTTGGTAGATCAGACCATGGAATTTCATTTATATACTTTAGTACCTAGGTACTGTTCAGCAACAATAACGCCGATTAGCTTTATTTTGATTTTTTTTTAAACTTTGGTATGGTCATATTATTGTTATATAAGTGGTTTTGTTGAAATACTAAAATTACTTTCACCGTCCTTTGTATGCTTTGATCTGCAAAAGATATCTTTTGAATAAAAGATAACATAACATTTATTTCAGCGACATCTAGCTAAATTGATCCAAACTAAATAAACAGAAGGAAATTCAATATATAAGGTTTTACATCCATTATATTCTCGAACCTTCCACCGCTAGTAGTGTGCGTACAAAAAGGAGGTTGTATATTTGCACACGAACCTTATTACACGCAGCCTGTTTTCAGAAGCTGAGCGTAGTTAAGAAACCCTTCAATAGATGGCGTGGTTTTGCATTGTTGAAATAAGGCTGTTGTAAATATTGTATTTGGTTGTTTGGATACAAGTGGAAAAAGTTAGATTTTTCAGGCAGATTATGATCATTAATAGTTATCAAAGAACTAGAAAAATCAAAAAAGCTTTTTAATTATGAACAAGCCTTTATTATTATTACCATCCAGCACCAAAGTACTTGTCAAGACGAAACAAATGAACCCGAACTCGATGGGGCTGCGTTGTTTAATTACGAAGTTTCTATGGCTATCTTCCAGCTCCATCATCAGATTAGCTCGATGTCATAATAATATTGCATTGTAATCTGATTTATACAGGTATGCAAAATTTCAGCTCAATCGGATACCGGGAAGTGGGGTTTCGGGTCACGTTCTGGGCTCTGGACAGGTTCTTATTCTTATCTTATTATGTCTATTTATTTCTTAAGAGCATTCTATGGAAAGATATTAATAATATTAGATAATTTAATACTAATTTAAGTTAATTTCACATAGATTGCTAACAACACACATGCTCATGTTTGGATTGTTCTGAGCCTTGAACTAAGTCAAAGACTTGTATTTCAGGGATCAGTTAGATCAATAAATACAATTGAGCTAGATTATATGTGTAAAAATGTGAAAATGTTGGGTTGTATGTGAACGAGGTATTTGCTGAGTTCAGCAAAATATCTTAAATCATTCCTCAGCAAAACTGTGGCAAAACTTGTAGGAGAAAATAAAAAAAAAACTCCCCGTTCAGCGTCCGAACAGTGCGCGTCAAAACATCGTATTAAAAGCTCCGCCAAGTGAAGAGGTAGGTACTTGGGAATCCATTTGTTCTTTTTCAACCGTTAATAAATAAAAAATAAAAAAAAACACCAACGCAATATGTAATTTGCCTTTTTGGTGGTGGCGCCCATTTTGGATTTAAAAATTATCATAGTGCGTTGTATTCTACTAGTTAAGTCCTTTCATTTGATACCTATGTTGAGGGGGTCGTGGAGAAAAAAAGTGATCCGTCATTTTGTAGCGGGGGCCATCTTGGACCGATTTCCTCCAAACATAGCTAAGAACACTCTCGACTAACTCTACTTTCAAACAAAAAAAAACTAAATCACACACGACAATCAGGCAGACAGACACGTCAAACTTATAACACCCCGACGTTTATGCGTCGGGAGTTAAAAAGCACTCGTGTGAATTATGCCTTAGTTTGTATCTATCCAATATTGAAACCCAATATTCAGTATTTCGCAATCATTCCACGTTCCAATTTGAATTGTAATTCAAGTAGAGTTATTAAGGCGACTGCTAAAAGAGAACCCTTGTTTTGTTTAGTTTTCGTCAACAGTAACTTAAGTATTTAGAACTACTGTTAATACAAATAAGTTAATAGCTTAGGTAAATAATAGTCTGGAATATCTTTGTTTTTACAGTTATTTAGTTTTGAATACTTGGTAAAATACAACTAACGATATATTTATTTACTGAATAAATGTAGTGCTACCCTGTTAACAATATTTTTTAGAGCAGCAGCAGTGTTTGTAGAGCAACACCCGAAATATTTTTTAATATGAAGAACAGCATAATGGCATAAGGCTATGTATACAACTAAGTTTAGCTGGCCATTACATATACGTATAGTATGGTGATGCATACATCCGCAAAGAAATGATTTTTCAACGTTAGTTAGCTAGTTAAATTATAATATTAAATTCTCAATGTTCCAATTTTCCAGTTCAATTACAGATTGTGCCTCGGTGTTATTACATCTGATAACCCGATATCAAACCCAGAATCAATTTCTTTAAATTAATAAGCTTACCAATGTTCTGGTAATTTCATCTGCCAAAACCGAAATGCTCATTTTCCTGTCGAAATTGCTTATTGAATTTTCCACTCAAGTCAACGGAATACGTCGTCAAATTTAATTCGTGCATTTATGTAGGGAAAACGTTCGTTAAGGGCCTTCGCACACTGGTATCTTTTGTTATTTTAGTTTAGTTTTTGGACAAAAAGACCGTGAGAGTGAGGAGTGAGAGTACAGTAGCCACGGAATAAATAAAAGAAGGAACAGTCATGCTTACAATTTTTTTAATGAGTTACAATAACAGACAAAACATGCAAATCAGGTGCACGATAGTAAATGTCATAATACCCATATAAAATATACAATACACGTAGTGTAGAGCGTCCTTTGGCGAGATGGGGCGATGATATCCGGAGGGTCGCTGGGAGCGGTTGGAGGAGAAAGACGGAGGACCGAATTGAGTGGCGTGCCATGGGGAGGTCTATGTCCAGCAGTGGACGAACTTAGGCTGATGATGATGATTATGACACAATACACAGTATCACATAAGCACTACGCATGTTACACTGAGATATTTGTTGTTGAATCTCGTCATGCCCGGTAATTTCGATCGTTACATTGCCCTACAGTCGGCAACATTGTAATGCCTGCACATAATTGGTAAGCGTATGATTCCCCAGGCGACCTCTGCAATAGAGACTTTACCATTTATTGCAAACTACAGTAAAGTTACTTCAGCAGCGTTATTTCACTCGTTCTCTAGTCTTTGTACCGTGTTCCTTTTTTAAATTGCCAATTAAATTTTAGTTCGAATCCAAAAATCCTATAATGACCATTCTAACATTTAAGTTATCTGTAGCCGTGTTAGTTAGCATAAACAATAAGAGCTTTCGCACACGGTGAGTTGCGAAATTTTAACGATGTAAAGTTAAGTATCTCATTCTCTCTCGTTGTTTCAATATTGTGTTTGTCAATTGCACCTGTTAACCAAACAAATGTTCATGAAGACCACAATTTGTAATTTATAAATGGTTGACTTTTACGTTTTTTTACGGTTGTCTAAAAGAGATCGCTATGACCAACAAGATCGCTATTACTGTTAGCTTTAAAGTGGAGTGGATGGGCATCTTGAAGCTGATGACAGACAGAGGCGGGACGGACGATCTTTATTTTGTTCCTGCCCGCGTTCGCTTTATTGGTGGTCGCACATCAAATCTATCCGCATCGACCGTGCCGAAAGAATTTTTGTATAGAAAAATGTGTGCGTGTACTAGTTTACACACGTAAGAAGTGAAACTTCTTTAATTAAATTAAATTTTAAATTTATAAATTTTTTAAATTCATGTTCATTGGAGAAAGTGAAAGTACTCTTCGTCTGAACCAACCGTGGTAGGGGCAAGAAACAAAAGATGGCGCGTAACTGAAAAATGTGACGCGTAACCGAAAAAATGTGACGGTAAATTTTTTCCAACGCCGATAAAGAAGTTTCACTTCAAAAATCTTCTTCCGATTCGGACGATTCGCCTCGCAAGTCGCGAGGTTTCATGAGATTTCATATAAAGAATTCAAAATGCGGATAAATGTGCGTTCACGATATATGTGACAGGTTACGTACAAATTCGAACATTACTACGACCGCTTTCCCGACTGTGTGTGGCGTCACCTTAAGTCTGAGGTCTAGACTTCAAATGACCAATAAGTCAGCCCTAATTTTATGCCTTTGATTAATGATACCGTCACTTGGCATTTCTTATATAAAATAGGTACATTACGTAGGTAATAAATCATGTCGTGACTTATGAGGCTTCGCACTAAACCCTTCAGAGCCTAATTATACGAGTGGCCTCGAGCTAATCTTTCGCTTTTAACCTCTGGATCGAGGTTATATTATGTTCTGTAAGAGAGGAAAGCGACCGATACAAGTTTTTTTTTATGCGTAGAAGTAAGAAGACGAGCAAGACGCTCTCTTAATGTTAAGAACACTGCCCATAATCAGTACAATGCCAACAAGGATTTCACAGTGATGTTAAATTCTAAGTGCACTGCACCAACGCTTCCTACTCAAGTCATAAGATGTTAAGACTCTTTAGCCCAGTAATTTTCCTAGCTACAGTGCCCTCCTACCGAGGCACAGTAATGTTTGCACATCACTGCTCAGGCGGTAGAATAACGGGCACTGTTGGGGTACCCACCTAGACGACCTCCTGCAAAGGAAGTCTACCCCCGGTGAATATAGTTTGATTTATACGTAAATGAATACATAAATGCGAAGTTTTGGGTGGGTATGTTTGCTATCAGCGTAAGAAATCAGGCGTAAAGAAATTAACAGACACATACATCTACACTTTCGCATACAATAATATACTCGCTGTGCCCAGCGTTTTTACCCGCTGTACATAAAATGCCCGCTGTACATGTAATCTATGAGTTTTTCCAGGGTCTAAGCCATATCTGTACCAAATTTCAGCACAATCGGTCTACTCGTATAGGCGTGAAACAGTAACAAACGTACATCCAGATCTCCATACATTTCACGTGAGAGTGAAGTATCACACATAAAATATATGGTATATAAAATTGGATGTTGTTTAATTATAATCTGTGTCATCTGGCGTCCTTTTAAATTTGGCCAACGAACTATGAACAGCATACGGTTGTGGTACAATAATTATTGCAACTCAGATTTGCGCCATGCATGACTGCGCTGCAAAACACGGTATTCAGGATTTTTGGTGTTGGGTTATGGCTACAGGTGAAGGGCTGCTACAGGTGAAGGAAAAAAAAAAAAGGTTAACACCCATTGTTATTTAAGGAATATAGGTCCCATCGTCATATGATGCAAAATTGTTTGGACACGTTTGATTGTTGACGTTCGTTTAGTTGTTTTGTTTTGTTGTTTTGTTTGTTCTATACACATCATCTTTTTGTATATTAATAGGTGTAAGTCTTTGTGTATACCAACTAACTTATTTGATTTGTAACTCTGTAATCTGACTCACCTGTAACTAAAATGAATGCCATAGCTCCTTCGTTAACTTGCCCCCACTGCCCCAGGTCTTTGCGAACTTTCAGTGCGCATGGACTTAAAGTCCACATAGGTAGGAAACATAAAGATGAATGTCCAACGTCCGCCACTCCACAGAGTATCCCCAGGGAGTCAACTTCCCAGGTGCCTAGCCAGGAACCGCGCCCGAGCCCCCTCGACAGAATTTCTTGCCTAAAGTCGAGTACACCGGTACTCAAACATATCCCAAGAGGCGCACGGAATCAGGCGGCCGGCAGGCTATGCGACGTCATAGATAGGTGCGTTAGTTGTAACGGCGTGGAAGACTGGGGTGCACTTCTCACTTTTGCCTATAGAGCGCTAAGAGTTCCGCTAAGAGACACTCCCGGAAACGTCACGGCAAAGGTGAAAGCTAACATCCGGTCCTTCGGGTCTGATGAAAATGTGGATGAGCCGTGCAATTCATCGGGGCATTCGGGATTTTCAGGGTCACGAACTCGAAAAATCATCGAATCCAAAGTTTACGACGGGGACCTCCGTGGGGCCGTTCGTTTGCTGGTTTCTGAAGACTCACTTGCACAACACGACCCAGATACGTTTAACGCTCTCCGTCTAAAACATCCTAGCCCATCACGTCCACTAATTTTTCCACAAGAGCCGGACTCATCTTTTTCGGCGGCAACTGTGTCGAGTGAGGACGTGGCGCTGGCTTTGGGCACATTCTATAGTGGCTCCGCGGCAGGCTTAGACGGATTACGTCCGGGACATCTCAGAGAGCTTACCTCTGGTTCTGCGGGAGACAATGCTCAGCGGTTGTTGGCATGTCTAACAAAACTCACAAATTTTTTACTGAGTGGTCAGTTAAATCCGGAGGTGTGCCCTTATTTGTACGGAGCATCTCTGTGCGCACTATCCAAAAAAGATGGGGGTGTCCGGCCAATTGCTATCGGCAGCGTGTTTCGCAGGTTAGCAGCCAAGTTGGCGTGCCAGTCCGTACGAGAGGCGATGGCGGAATACCTACAGCCGCACCAGCTAGGATTTGGAACGAGTCGGGGATGCGAGGCAGCTATCCACGCTACGCGTGCTTTTGTCATGAACCCCGACAACGTTGGAAGCGTGGTGCTGAAAGTGGATATACGGAACGCCTTTAATACTGTAGAACGAGACGTTCTTTTGAGCCAAGTCAAGGATCAAATCCCCTCTCTGTACCCCTTTCTATTTCAGGTATACTACTCTCCCTCGCACCTCTTTTTCAATGAAAGTCTCATTCCTTCTCAAGTGGGAGTGCAACAGGGAGATCCGCTGGGCCCTCTTGTCTTTAGTTTAGCTATCCACAAAATTATCTTGCAACTCAATTCAACTCTGAATTTGTGGTACCTAGACGACGGGACTCTCGGAGGACCCCCGCAGGACGTGCACAAGGATCTGGAAATCCTCATCTCTCGCCTAAAAGACCTTGGCCTGGAGGTGAACCCCTCTAAGTGCGAGTTCTATCCCTGTGGTACTAATGCCCGTACAAACTTCAACCACTTCAGTTCTATCTTGCCTGGCCTCAAAGAACTTTCACCGCAGTCTTTCACCCTATTAGGGTCACCCATTTTTACCGAGGGACTTTCAGAGGCTATCTCTTCCCGGCGAACGCTTCTCCTCACTGCTCAAGAGCGTCTCAAAGATCTTTCTGCACATGTGGCGCTTATACTACTTCGTATGTGCTTTGCCATCCCCAAAGTAACATATCTCCTGCGGACCGCACCTACGTGGCTTTGCCCTGACGAAATTTCTGCATTCGACGAGAGTTTAAAACTCATAGTCGAGTCGATTATTAACGTCTCCCTCAATGAGTCTCAGTGGAGACAAGCTACTCTTCCCATTCGGGGTGGAGGCATAGGACTGCGTTGCGCTCGGGATGTTGGGTTGCCGGCCTTCCTGGCGTCAGCGCATGGTGTAGAGGAACTCGTCGCTGTCATCCTAGACTCTAACGGCTCTAGCGACAGGGTTAACGTGCCCTTCGTAGCCGAGGGCATTTCAGCTTGGTCCGACCGCAGCTCGGGGGAAGCGGTCCCTGCTGTGCCGAGGGCTCAGCGCGCCTGGGACAAAATCACAATAAGACAAGTCAAGGAGCAGTTAGTTGAGAGAGCATCGGGATCCGATCTGGCCAGATTACGGGCTGTGTCACAGCCTGAATCGGGAGCATGGTTGCACGCGCTGCCGTCACCTCATCTAGGCACTTTTCTGGACGATAACTCTTTGCGCGTGGCTCTGAGTCTGCGCCTGGGCTGCAAGGTGTGTGAACCTCATATTTGCACTTGCGGTTCTATTTTATTTTATTTTATTTTATTATTCAGCACAACGCTAGGACTAACTTAATGCTAACATAGCATTTTCTACCAGTTGACCTGTTTACTGGAAAAAATTACAAGATAATGGGAGGAGTGCAGACAAATATCATGGACAAATCTAAGAAATCTTAACATTAGTACTTAAAATTAATTGACAAACTAATAAATATTATATACCTATATATACACAAATTATAATAGAATACACAAATTAAAATACTAAATAAATATAAATAATTTAAACTATTAAATATTGATGGAGATAATTAATTAATATTATATAAGATCAAAATAGTACATAAAAATCAAAATATAGCTAAATAAATAGTACAAATAAAAATATACATACAAATAAATATATATTAAAGAAATTGACAATGATAAAGAGATAATTAACCTATAATAATTAACAAGAATCTAGTTATTGCTAGTGACTCAATTGTTAAACACTTTTTTTAAGTAGTGATCGCGTAACTTCCTCTTGAACATATCTTTAGACGGCGCACCTTTTAACTCCACTGGTAACGCATTCCAGAGCCTGACAGCTTCAATTGAAAAAGATTTATCAGTAAAACAGGTCGTATGCGGTGGCATATAGAGGAAAAGCTTATAATAGGATCTGTGTTGCCGATCGCTCTTATCATCATTAAAGTTCTATGGTGGAGACCGATGGCCATCACGCACTGAGTTGTCGCCGAAGCATAGGTAGGTTTCCGCGTCACCATGCTCTCAATGACATAATATAAACCGCTGAAACGAAGGCTCTTCGAAGCCTTCGTTTCAGCGGATGTCCCATGCGTGCTCGAGCCGCCCGGTCTCAGTAGGTCCGATGGTAAGAGACCGGATGGAATGACTCTGGTGCCGTGGAAGAACGGCAAGTGCCTCGTTTGGGACGCTACTTGCGTCAGCACTGTCGCTCCCAGCCACCTCAGTCGTACCACCCTCTCCCCCGCGGCTGCTGCCGAAGACGCGGCATACAAAAAGCGGCAGAAGTACTCGACATTAGAGGCGCAGTACCTGTTCGTCCCGTTCGCGGTGGAGACGTTGGGCAGTTGGGGCGCAGATGCGAAGACTTTGACGCACGAGCTGGGCATCAGAATACGGAAAAAAACGGGTGACCCTCGTTCCCGCTCGTACCTAGAGCAAAGGTTGGCTATCGCAGTGCAGCGAGGCAACGCAGCCAGCGTAATGGGCACCTTTGCCCCGGGTACATTGGGAGGAGGGTTACTTGTTAACGATTAGATTTAGGTTATAGTTAGCTTAGTTTGTATTGTAAATAAGATTGTTTTTATATTAGTTAAGATTTAGATTTTAAGTTATTTTGTGTATCTCATACTTTATTGTTAATTATTTTAATTAAATCAATTTGAACAAGGTAAATATAGTTTTATATTTTAGGACAAGACTCAGTTTGGGTCATTCGCTGTTTCACACCACAAGTGGTTCGAACCGCGGTGTGAATCGCACAAGTACCTACTCGTTTTGTCGTAGTCGATTCATACCGCGGTGTGAATCGACGACGACAAAACGAAGACAGGCGGGCGACATTCGAACCGTTTTCGCAAAGATAGAACTTCCCTTTTTTTTTTTTTTTTTTTTTTTTTTTTTTTTTTATGTGATGAAGTAGAAGACGAGCAAGACGCTCTCCTGATGTTAAGAGATAACGCTGCCCATAATCAGTACAGTGTACCCAGGATTTCGCAATGATGTGAAATTCTAGGAGCACTGCACCAACGCTTCTCACTCAAGAGTCATAAGTTGTTAAGACTCTTTAGCCCAGTAATTTCACTAGCTACAGAGCCCTCCTACCGGAGCACAGTAATGTTTGCACATCACTGCTCAGGCGGTAGAATAACTGGCACTGTTGGGGTACCCACCTAGACGACCTCCTGCAAAGGAAGTCTACCCCCGGTAAAACCCCCTTACCCTTACCCCCTTTCCCTTTTTTAAGTTAATTCGGAGAGCAGGCACAGTTGTACGCACGCATTAGGCGTTGAGTCTCAGCACCGTGTTTTAGTAAATCAAATTTATTCATCAGTCTTTTCTCGTATTAGTAAATACTTTATTCTTTCAGTTATCTTCCTCATTATCTCCACACCTCAATGAGGCGGTTCATTGGGTCCCTGATGAGGATCCGTTCAGCCATGAGAATCGATTCCTAGAATGGTCTCTATAGTGAATCCAACTGAATCTTGGACTTTATTGACCGAGTGTCTTGCTGTCTAGACATGACTATACTTTAGTGTTTGTAGTATTTATTATTCAGTACAACGCTAGGACTAACCTAATGCTAAAGTTGCATTTTCTACCAGTTGACCTGTTCCTGGAGAAAATTTACAAGAAAAGTGAAAATGATTATTTCTGAACTCCATACCCTTTCGAGCCTCATGCGTTTTATATTTAGACGATCCCTGAAAATGGTCTGTGTGCGAAGATATGTTTAAATGTATAAATAAATAAGACCAAGAAACACCTCAATGAGGCGGTTCATTGGTTCCCTGATGAGGATCCATTCAGCCATGAGAATCGATTCCTAGAATGGTCTCTATAGTGAATCCAACTGAATCTTGGACTTTATTGACCGAGTGTCTTGCTGTCTAGACAAAATACTATATATTTATTTTTTGTATTATTATAAAATGTACTTCGGGTTATCTATGTATTAGCTTGTGCTAGCGGCTTTGCCCGCGTGGTGTAATCCTTTCATAGCGGAGGTCTTTATCATAAAACCTATCTATATTCTAAATTTCAAGCGAATCCGTTCAGCCGTTTGAGCTGTGCGTTGATAGATCAGTCAGTCAGTCACACTTTTCTTTTATACTTGCTTACGCTCGCGGCTTTGCCTGCGTGGCAAAATCCTTTGTTGGCGGAAGTCTACGTCATAAAACCTACCTGTATGCCAAATTTCAACCCAACCCGTCCAGCGGTTTGGGCTGTGCGTTAATAGATCAGTCAGTCACACTTTTCTTTTATATATTTAGACGATTTTATATAAGAGATTAGAATTTATACTCCAATGCGCTGCTCGCGGTATTGATCGTATGAAATGTAAATCTGAAATGACTGAAGCTGAAGAGTCTTAACATCTCATGACTCTCAAGTAAGAAGCGTTGGCGCAGTGCACCCAGAATTTTACCTTTGTAAGATCCTGTGTAGCACTGTACTAATATTATGAGCAGCGTTATCTCTTACCATTAGGAAAGCGTCTTGCTCGTCTTCTTACTTCGTTGTATAAAAAAAAATGCATTAAGACAATTCATTGGCGCGCTAGAATTATCTAAACGTGAAACTACAAGATAAATTTAGTTTTAGAAAGACCCTTTTACAACGGGTGTAGCCACAGAACACATTTAGTTATATAATTCCAATCAAAATCTGAGGTACCCTAGGTAACCCATGTTCATTGTCAAACAAGGTCTTGCCTTGAGAACCTAATATTATTAAGTTACTCGTATACTACAGACATGACTCCTAATGTAATTTTAGTCTAGGCATAGTAAATTTGGTTAGTGGTTTGGTATATTGTAATATGATTGTTTCAGGTAAGAGCAATTTAGCAAGACAATGCAAGTATCTTGGTATGCTGGCATCTGATAGAGATCTGATATACTTGGATTTCTATAGATTGAAGTGTGACTGGTCCCTGGACTGTGGAATACATTATTATGTATTCCATAGTCCAGGGACCAAATCAATAATCATTAAAAAAAAAATCATTATTATGATTAATTACGATAATTGGGGATTATATTCCAACAAAACAGGTTTGGTGACCTTTTTTTGACCCAGGAAAAATGCGTTACGCGTCATCACCCCACGCCGGGGGGCGCGGGGGGGTATGTGGGACTCCCCCGCTGATAATGGGCATGGCGGGGATACCCACTAAAAATCTGGGGGTGTTCCTGCGGGACGCCATAATGCCGGGGCAGCGGGTACGCCGAAGCACTCATCCGCGGCCACTAAACAGGTACCTAACCCTACTTACAAACACAACAGAGTCAAATCATAGCAATTATAGGCCAACCTATAATAATATTATGAAGCGCTTTATAGGCTGTGGTTGTGGGTGCTGTCATGGGTAGACGCATAAGCACACAGGCGCGCCGCATCAAGACGCATTGTCCACCTGTAGGGTGTTAATTTATAATATAAAAAATACAATACTAATCGCGGTCGCGGATTTTTCCAGGCAATGCGCTGTAGAGTGCGCTAGTTTTTAAATGCCTTTTGAGATTGAGTTTATATAAAAAATAACAAAAAAGCTTTATGTTTTCCCCTCCCTATTTCACATCGTACTTCCATTCGGACACGTACATCCGTCTCTTCCAGACGAGTAGCTAAATAAAGATTATCTTGCAAACATTGTTACGAGTACATTTACTAAGTTCCGCGAGATTTGGACCCATTTTCACATTTTTTCCACGTGCGAAGAAATCGAATTTTGTCTTTATTCTTTGTCACAAACTTGTTTTGTTAAAAATTGCCGCGTAAAAGCCTTTCGCATAAGGCACGTTGTCGTGATTGTGTTATTGAGTTTTTTTTTTATTTTGTATATAACTTCTTAAAGAAGGAATAAACAGAACAGCTGTATTGTTTTTATGACATCATCATCATGACAACGTCCCTTCAGTGTCATTTGACTCTATCAATGTACAAGTATGTATGTAGTAATGTGTGTAATAAAAGTGTGACCTGTGCTGCAGTCAATTGTGTTATCTAAATGTATTAAAGGAAAGAGTGACTGATTGACTGATCTATCAACGCACAGCCACTGAACGGATTTGGTTGAAACTTGGAAAACAGATAGGTTTTATGACGTAGACCTCCGCTAAGAAAGGATTTCTCCTAGCGGGTAAAACCGCGAGCATAAGCATAGTCTCAAATATATTAAACCTAGCATTATTATTTTGTAGTCATAATTAGGTACGATTATCGTCAAGAAATGCTCAGAATCAGAAGATTTCAAATGAGAGACGACTAACGACCTCAAAAGGTGAAAGACGCGAGTTTCTTTACAGCGTTCGGTTCAGGTTACAATAGATCGTTTGTGGAGAAAGCATCCGATGATATAAGTGGTTCTGCGTTCTGAAAGGAAACGTTAAACCTTTTTGTCGAGCCTTCAGCCTAAATTTCAGCGGTTAGAGGTTGTGGGTAAAACATGTTATCTATGTAAGAGTACCTATAATAAAAGGGAAGTGAATATCAGATGTATCAACGCACAACAAACCATTGAAAAGGTGAAGATTTTAGGAACTAACGAGAGTGTCTGTGTTACAAAACGACTCGGCTGTATTCACGTACTAATTAGAATGGATATGTAATAGATTTTTTTTTATGTGGAGAAGTAAGAAGACGAGCAAGACGCTCTCCTGATGTTAAGAGATAACGCTGCCCATAATCAGTACAGTGCTACTCAGATTTTCACAATGATGTGCAATTCTAGGTGCACTGCACCAACGCTTCTTACTTAAGAGTCATAAGATGTTAAGACTCTTCAGCCCAGTAATTTCACTAGCTACAGTGCCCTCCTACCGGAACACAGTAATGTTTGCACAATACTGCTCAGGCGGTAGAATAACTGGCACTGTTTGGGTGCCTACCTAGACGACCTCCTGCAAAGCAAGTCTACCCCCGGTAATAGATAGAAAACTCTTTATTAAACACCAAAAAATACAATTATTTTATTGCTTAGACACATAATTATCTTAAAAATACTGTACTGTAGCCTATGTGTTATTCCAGGGACTAAGCTATCTCTATATGTACCAAATTTCAGCTCAATAGGCGTGAGGAAATAACAAACATACACACTCACAAACTTTCGCATTTATAATAATAGTGTAATAAAAAGATTACATTAATATTAGAAAAGAGTGTAATTTTGGTGAGATTGTATCCACTAAGGTTCCGGACAATGATGTCAGCGAAGTACCTACTGCATGAGTGGACTCCTGATGAAAGATCGACGATCGTAATTGTCCGAAACTGTGATTGAAGAAATCCAACCAAAATCAAACAAGTTAAATGTTGTATAATATTATATCTATAAATACATAGCTTAAAAAGTGAAATTATTTTTTTTTAAAACTAGCATAATATTACCAACTAGCACCAAAGTACTCGTCAAGATGAATTAAATGAGCCCAAACTCGATGGGGTTGCGTCGTTTAATTACGGAGTTCCTATGGCCACCTTCCGGCTCCATCATCAGATCAGCTCGTTGTCATGTAATTTATATCGGAAACTTGGTAGTGGATGAAATTAAACTTGTAAGATTTGATTACAGACAGATAGACAACGGATAGGTGAAAGTAAATAAAAGCTTGTAAAAAGAGATTTTTAATGTGAGCCTAGAGCACAGAGAGAGAGCAATGTAACTTTCTTGAAAGTTAGTGACACTTCGCGTGAACATTTGGGCGAAGTGGAGCTGGCCTATAAGGAAACCGGCAGAACATTGGACCAAATCGTGATACTTAAATAAGACTAAATCGTACTGAGTAGGAGGGCTACCATTAAATTAATAAATCCCTTTTAAATTTTGTATTTAAAGTGAAAACAGCAATTACTAATTAATTAAGAGGGCGTTTATTAGAGATTAGCACTTGCCTTTTAAGGCGCAGAAGTCAATTTTTCTTTTTTAATACGAATTAAATGGGGCAGAGCAAGAGGGCTTGTTATTAAAAAGTTCCTTTGGGTTTTTATTTTATTAACGTTTTCAGTCTGGCTACTTGGCTTCCATTGTTCTCTCTTGGGGGATTATCTTCACGCAAATATTTTATTTTCTTAGCTTAAAAAACTCTTCGGTATAAAAATATACTAATTAATAAGGTTATTAATTACTTTATATATTAAGTTACTAGCTGCGCCCAGCGGTTTCAACAGTGCCAGTTATTCTACCGCCTGAGCAGTGATGTGCAACATTACTGTGCTTCGGTAGGAGGGCACTGTAGCTAGTGATATTACTGGGCTAAAGAGTCTTAACATCTTATGACTCTAAGTAAGAAGCGTTGGTGCAGAGCTCCTAGAATTTCACATCATTGTGAAATCCTAAGTAGCATTGTACTGATTATGGGCAGCGTTATCTTTTAACATCAGGAGAGCGTCTTACTCGAAATTTCACGTTAATAATGTTACTAAGATTAATTATTTTTTATATTTAATTTATTTCACCTGCTTAAAGTATTTCTAGTGATATTTCACGGTCATATCTATGGATGTACCAAATTTCAGCCCAATTTTGCAGGAGACCGCAAATAGTATTTTAAATGTTATGTTACCAATTTATTCAAATAACTAACCACAATTTCTCAATTATCCCTTTCTCTAATTATTTATTCAATTTATTGAGATTGAAGATGCTAAGCACCTTTTTTTTTATAACTGAGCTAAAATATTCATACAAAAATCTCCTTAATAAAAATTCCTTGTTTTGCTAATGTAAGATGGCGGAAGAAAATGTCCTGTTTCATAAACAAAAAAGGTCTTTATGATAGCATTACTTGCGTTGTCAGCATTTTTTAGAAGAAATTTGTATCACGCCTTAAAAAAAAATATTTCAAGCAATAGCCGTTTAGGAAGAGTGTAAAAAAGAAAAGAGAACATTTTACAAATACTGAAAAACATACTACTACTACTGAATAACTACTGATACTAACACACATATACACACTAATACTTTTACTACATTTCCTAAATACAATACTAATACTCTTTATTGCAGTTAGGTAAAAGATAACAAAAAAGACTAAAAACTAAACTATATAAAGGTCTACAATAGGCGGCCTTATCGCTTAGAGCGATCCCCTGAACGAAAAACGAAGAGCAATTCCCTAAACTGTGACGGCGAAACAGTTTAGGAGCTGTTTGGTATCTGCTATTAATAGGTGTCCTATTGTATGGTACCTATAAAATTAGAAAATTCTAGCATTACTAGGATTTAGGATTAACATCACCCTACCATCACCCTTATACTACCGAACGTCTAGGCAAACGGCACTGCGCCACCAATATCTGGTGAGTATGCCGGCAGCTCGGACTAAGCGATTCGCTTCGTCTTTCATTATGAGAACGGCGAAGTTATGGAACTCGCTACCACTCTCAGTGTTTCCCGAATGCTATAACGTGGGTTTGTTCAAATCAAGAGTGAATAGGTTCTTAATGAACAAGCGTGCTACAACTTCGACTGCATCGTCACTTACACAGGTGAGATTGCGGTCAAACGCTTGTTTAGTCTGCTATAAAAAAAAACATATTATGGAACTATGAGAAAGTTCAGCACCATATTATAAACTAGCTGACCCGCGCGCACTTCGTAGCGCGTGACAGTAAATTATTCATATATTAATGAATTTGATACAGACCATTTAATTCGATTTCCAATTCCACGGAAAAGAGGGATTCAATTCACGGGTTTTCTGCGACTTAATGGGCGTAGAATTAGTAAAGGCTGGCAAACCTTGCCAATATGTAACTACGATCGAATCACCTACTATTCAAAATGTCTATTGGACGTTTCGCCTATGTTCATAATAACTATTGGTTGAAATCAATATTGGACGATTCGCCTACGGTTAACTCAGCTACGGTCGATTGAGCTATGGTTGATTAAACTATTGGACGATTTGCCTATTTTTGACCGAACTAACGGACCGTTCACGTATTTTTAGACCACGTTTCCGGCTGCTAGTCAGGTATGACAGCTAAAAAATACTTGTTTATAGTACAGAATTCAGAAACGTGTTGTTTTTATTATGCCACTTTGCCATGATGAGGTAGATGAAAGAAGATGCCAAAATGCCTGAAGATGCCATGACACAGGATAAATAATTCAGTAATAAGAAAAATATCTGGCGCTTCGCCGGCCGCTGCCGCGGCACGCTCGCTTCGCTCGCTCGGCTCGCGCATTGTGGTCACTGTTCAAACCTAACCTAACCAACAGATTTCGGTTTGCCCTGAATACTGTACTAAAAACACGCGTAGCAAAGAATTTATAAACCGTAGGTGAGTCGTCCATAGTTGAATTAACCAATATATCAAATGAACATTGGCCGAATCGCCCATTAGTTCACATGCCCATAGTTTAATCAACCGCAGGCGAGTTGCACTGTAAGCGAGTCGTCCAATATGTGAAATGAACTTATGCGAATCGACCGTAGTTATATCGACCGTAGTTGAAACGACCGTAGGTATTATGAAACGTAACCCGTCCATGCGGGCAAAGCCATGAGAATAAGCTAGTGACTGATGTATCTGTATAACGTACAGCCTCAACCGCTAGATGGATTGGGTTGAAATTTGGAACATAGAAAGGTTTCATGACGTAGACCACTGCTAAGAAAGGATTTTGCCGTGCGGGCAAAGCCGCGAGCATAAGCTAGTAAATAATATTATGAAACATTTTTTGTGAATAATACTTAGATTTCAGAGACGTCCTGGGATAAGTCCCAGAACTATCGTTATACCTATACCACAGTACAAATTAGAACGGCAATAAATTACCACTTACACATATAGTACATCAAGATTAAATACAGTAAACAAAAATATATCAAATTATCATTTAAATCAGAAAAACTAATAAAAATACGGAATAATAACAGCTTGATTCCGTACAGTTACTCTTGACTTTTTTCCGCGTCATTTAATGGTGATCTCTTTACCGTGGGTAGACTTCCTCTGCAGGAGATCGGCTAGTACCCCAACAGTGTCAGTTATTCTGCCGCCTGAACAGTGATGTGCAGACATTACTGTGCTTCGGTAGGAGGGCACTGTGGCTAGTGAAATTACTGGGCTGAAGAATCTTAACATTTTATGACTCAGCAGTGCACCCAGAATTTAACCTTCATTAAATCCCAGCGTTATCTCTTACCATCAGGAGAGCATCTTGCTCATCTTCTTACATCGTTGTATAAAAAAAACTAAAATGAAATTTTCTGAAATGAAACTATCATATACCTACGTACTCAAACTATTTATTATAATATATCTATCAAATTTCACCTTTCAGCTCCATCATCAGACTTCAGATCACTTCCATGTCATAAAATTATTGCATTGTCATCCGATTCCCGGTATGCAAAATTTCTGCTCAATCGGGAACTGTGACTGATAGGTAGAGTGCTTTTCACAAAAGGAGTTCTTTTTGCGGGGCGCCACTATCGCAAATTTTAAAAGTTAGCATATTAAATAACTTTAGAATCTTCGATGTATCCTTCTGCAATCTTGTTACACTTCTAGCCACCATGGCGTTTAAGAACTGTAATATCAGCGCCTGAGTCAGCTAAGAGTGTTGCTGACGTCCGCCTCAGGCAATGCCCAGTGTAAAGATGGGAGTCCGGAAGCTGAAGAAATTTAGCAATCGTTTTTGGCATATCACCGATTTTATTGATGCCTATGGGCTGTTTTTTACTTTTTCCATTATCATAATGTAAGAAAAATCTTGAAGTTTTTGTATTAGCGGGTCGTAATGCCGTATACTTGTCCACCACATTCACATATTCTTCACTAATGACGAATGATCTGTCGATTTTAGTCTTTGTATTCAATAATTTTACTAATATTAATTTGTCCGAATGCTTTTCAACGTCGTTTACCTTAAGATTCAACAATTCATTTGAGCGGCACGCACCATTTATGCCAATAATTAATACAACCTGTAAAAAATAACAATAATTTAGTTTACTTATTTTTAGATAGGTACAGTTAGATAGGTTTTCTTTGAAATAAATTAGCTTTTGTATCAATTTACTTACTTTTAAAGCGAGGTATTTACTGTCTGGTGCTTCATTCAGAAATTTTTCTATTTCAAGGTCACGTTTCGTTTTCAAGACAGCTTTTATCATAGAAAAAATGCTCCATAATGTACTGGATTTTCTTGTTTTAGATAGTTCCATGAAATATGATAGTATCACGGTCTCGGAATATGTTTTTGCATTTTTTGAGAGGCGCCAATTATTGAAGGATTCGTACGCCTTTACATATTTCACTTTAGATTTTTCAGGCAAATAGCTGAACTCGGCATTCGAAACTTGTTCTTTCAACTTTTTTGGCGTAAGACAACTACCTTCATCACTGGGGTCACTCATTTCTTTGTAATTAAACAGACTATTAGATCACAAATAGAAATTTGCAAAAGTTTACAACTTAAGTTGAAAATATTTAGTTGAATCTTTACCAAGAGGTTTAGAACCAAATGGAAAATGTGTTGTGAACACCACTGTCGCAAGAAAAATGACAACTATAAGTGCCATCTCACTTACCTCATACAAAAGAGAGAGACAAAGATGGCATTTATCGATGACGTCACAACGCATTCTCCATTTGACTGTAAACTCTAAACTTCTACATCCCGCCATTTTGTATTTTTTTATTTTTATTAAAAGAGTTGCGTTCGAAATTTGTGTGTGTGACATATTTATGAAAAACAAATTGTAATAATATTTAAAAAAAAAAAACTCACTTACGACTTATTATTCTATAATAGTATTTTATTTAAAATATTATTGAAAAAATACAATTTATAAAGTTAAAATTCAATAAATAACATTAAAAATTATGTGCATCTCAGTTAAATAAAAATTGTACACAAATAAGTTTCAGAACACACCAACTTCTTCTTAATCCAATAAAATTGTGTTCGAAATTCAAATCACTTTGCCTCTCTAGAGAGCAAAAACGGCTTTTGCTCACTGAAATCGATGACCAAAGACACTATTTTCGTGCGAGAGTGGTGAAAAATTATTTATGGCATGAAGTCCAGAATTTATCGAAAAAATGTAATTTAGTTCCGCAAAATTCCGCGGGACCTCATTCGTGAGAAGGACTCTACCACTGAGGTGTATACCTAAAATCATAGGCGGATCCAGGATTTGGTTTGGGGGGGGCAAGGTGCAGACGGGCAAAAATATTATAATTTTTATTACGAAAAGTGTATGTTTAGCTCGCTCTGAGCGGTTAGGAAGTTTAAACATCCATTACAATAAGTGCGCGAGCAGCTAGCTGCGAGCGCCGAAAAAAAAATTTTATTTCAGAAATATGTGCGAAATTCGTAACTCTACAATGCTTCTGGGGGTACCTTGGCCCCCTGCCCCCCCCCCCCCTAAAGCTTAAACATCCTTTATAATATGTGCGCGAGCAGCTTGCTTAATGACTCGGGGGGGGGGCGGCTTGGCCCCTTGCCCCCCCTCCCTAAATCCGCCTATGATTATCTATAACACAGATAAAAGGTTCTATAATAATCATTGCAAAATTTTACTAACATTATAAACGTGACAGTTTGTGTCTGGATGTATGCCTAAATGCAGGTGGTTCACTACTGCGTGCCCGCCTATGCGACAGCAATAGTTTCTCCTAATGTTGTTCACTACGGCTTTTACAGCCCAAAACTGCACATCCTACCATTTCACTACCACTATGAGTACACATAAACCATTAATTATTCCCTGAAAGCACTTAAAATCTTAAAAAATAAAAGATAATGATGGTATATTTGTCACAAAGAAATCATTTGAACCATAGTTTGAACTTGTGACAAACAAATAAACCAGCCACGCTGAAAGGGACGGAAGAAAAATAGGTTCTCCTTTTTCTTCACATAGAATTTTCCCTATTGCCGTCACGCTCACACATAATATGGGTACTTCTAGTTGTATTAGTTCTTAGCCTAAATGGGTGTGAACAGATTTTATGTCTGTGTGTCTCCGGATAACCAGTGATTTTTACAAAAGATCCCCCTAGATGGAGCGCCACAATCGCGTGATTTTAAGTTAAAATATCTACAGATTTTTAACAATTCATAATTTCTCATATTTAATTTCTCAATTAAATAGGTACATAATATTTAATTAATCTAACAAATAAAAAATATATAATAAATGAAGTATTCACAGTAATTAAAAATCTATTATTTAGTTCCGCTAGGTTACGCGGGACTTCTTTTCTAAAACTGTTTGCAGAATAAACGATATTTCTTTTTCTTAGGACATTAGTTCCATTATTTTCCGTGGCGCTAGCTTGTATGAAAAATAATTTACTTTTACAATGAACTGTAAATGAATTTTTCTATTTATCTTCAGATGATTTTACATGTTTTAGAAATTAAAAATAAGCAGCAAAAAGATATTTATTACTGATATTTACACGCATCATGCGCACATTAGATTATTTTCCGCTGGCGCTGATTCATTTGAGAAATAAGTTACATTTACTAATTTAAATGAATTCTAATTTGTTTGGCTACTATAAAGCATCAAAGTACTCGTCAAGACGAATCAAATGAGCCCAAACTCGATGGGGTTTTTTCTTTTAATCACGGAGTTCCTATGGCCACCTTCCAGCTCCGTTTCGGACCCTGGTTACTATATAGTATCAAAGTACTCGTCAAGACGAATCAAATGAGCCCAAACTCGATGAGGTTTTGTCTTTTGATTACGCGGTTCCTATGACTACCTTTCTTGTTTATTAGCATTTTATATGCGAATCTTTAGATTGATATAACTCTTTTATTTATGAACCGATTTGACTAAAACCAAGACTAAGGTTCAAGTAGAGAAAACTGCAACGTATTAGTGAAAATTTTATTCAAATCGGTGGTGTTGTTTAACCACACCAGTGACACAAACTATTTACAAATTTAGCCCAAATTAAACTAAAGGTCAACCACAAGTTTACAGCCATACCGATAGATGGCGTCTGTAGCGTTTTTGGCACTATTTTTTTTTGAATTGAATTTACTTTATATTCTATTACTTTTATTTCGAATTTTTGATGTAAATTAGGGGCGATGTGTCTGATATAAATGATTATTATTTATTTTATTATTTTATTTTACGTTTCCCTAGGAAAAATTGACAAAATGTTTTACGAATTAGATCGCGCAAGCGACTTTTTCGCGTCGTTTTGTTCATATGCGTATTTTCACAGTTCACCTTAGTAAAGGATCACAATGAATGGGGAGAAATTTCCATTCTTATTATATGTATGGATGCGATAGTTTGTGAGTGTGTATGTTTGTTACTTCATCACGCTTAAACGGTTGGACAGATTGATTTGAATTTTGGTATAGCGATAGCTTAGGTTCTGGAATAACACATAGGCACATATAGTACAGCGGGTAAAACCGCTGGGCGCAGCTAGTACATAATACTTTAGTAGATTGAGTCCCATTTTGAAATTGCACGTTGTTTCCATAGATGTTTGTAACATTTAGTTTGGCTAACACATGCAAATCTAAAATGACATTTCCCCTACGTATTGAGTATTGATAGGTACTCATTAATCGAACGAGAGCCTTATTTAGTGGTAATGAGATACATTATTATGGTGGCTATACCTATTAAAATGTTGTGCTCGTCTTGCCTTTTAAAAATCGTTGATTTAGAAATAAATTACCGTAGAATTTACCATTATTAAATTGCAGGTGCTTCCTGTAGACCTCATAAACATATCGTGTGACAAATAAGTGTGATTGAAAAATGGTTTACCTACATCTATTCCTTATATTTTAACATGATGAATTGGTACATTTAAATAATTTATGTCTTATTTCTGTTCAACATTTTAGATGTTTTGATCCGGAATCGTACTTAAAGCCCTCATAATGTCTGTCTCAAACTTAATTACGACATTTCACGCTTAAAATCGCAGCACTAATGAGCTCGAATATAAAATAGGAGGAAACCAGGGATGTATTGAAGGTCAACACGTGTAAAATAGTATAATGAACAATCAAAATTTCCTATTGTAGTTCTCTATAGTACCTATTATCTTTTTTTATCAAAAGTTTTATAAAAACTAATAAACTAAGTCATAGTATATATAAACCCGCTATGACAAACCTCTCGACGAAACATCTTAGTTCGAGCAAAGGGGCAGCCTGAAAACTAGCAACTACGCTAACTCTGGGTTGACGTAGTTACACGCTATCCCTATTGCCAATTAATATATTATTTTTCTTTTAATTTTATTTATTTTTGTAAATTATGTTGTAAAATTTGGCAATATTTTTTTTTTTCTTTTTTAAATAATAAAATTTCAAGAAAATATACCGTCTTGATGTGGCTTTCTTATAGAGAGGAAATTTTTAGAACTGGACCCAATTCTTATGGACCACACGGGAGGCATTTATTTACAGATTTAGAAAAAATTTAATCTTTTAAATATATGAATAGACGAGAGAACTTTCGAATTAGAGAGATCATTTGGTTATTTTTATTTACTACCTATAAAAGCTCGTCAGTAAATATTATGAACCTAGCTGTGTCTGTTTTACCCGGTAAAAAGAAGCCTTCGTGTTATTTAAGGTTCAAATTTTAGATCAATTGGTTCAACCATTAAGGTGTGAACAGGTAACAAACACACACACACACACATTCATACTTCACATTTATATTTTTATTTGTGGGATTAAAGTTACATTCATGTCCTTAATACGTCCCTAAGTGAGGGTTCTTAATTTCTTCGACGAGCTACTTGGAACTATGAACTTAGTCCATTTTTAACTACTTGAACATCTTTTTACAGCGTTTTCTTTGTTTTTATAGCCAAAAGAAGCTCAGAGCGCTCTTAATACATTTACTTTTAACATTTTAAGTTCTTCCAAAGTGCTGTAAATCTGGTGATGAAATTTGAATTGTCAGTGGTTGAGGTCAAGTTGAGAGTCTGATATTTTCATTTTTAACCAACAGTAAAAAAGGATTATTTTTTAATGAAACTGCATCAAACCTATAGGTTGGCCAAACAACCTATAAATTGTGATTTGACTCTGACAGTGTAAGTAGGGTTACCTGTTGTGTTGAAGTATAAATATTATTATTTATTTATTAATTAAATCATTCAATTTGTCGGAATATTTTTTGTGTTTTCACCAGTTACTGGAATATGCCTAAACCTATTTGAAAAAAAAAAAATTTGGCATTATAGCGTCACACCGATATACCAGGTTTTTTTAGTGGGTATCCCCGCCGCACCCATCTTCGGCGGAGGATTCCCACATTTTTAAAGATAAAAAAAGTATCTACGAACCAACAGTCCTATCAGTAAAACCGTTTAGGCATGAAGAGTTAACACACACAAACTGCACATCTAAACTATTAAATTAATAATAATAGAAGGGCTAGTAGTATTGTATCCGTACTCCATATCAAGGCTTTAATAAAGAACGCCAGAATATAAGACGGAAGCGCCAGATTCTTCAAAGGGGACTTCTTTCCCTGTATTGCAAACATAAAACAGTAATTTTACCCGCTATTACACGCGGCCGAACAGCGTTAAATGAAGAGACAGTGGAATTTTAAACAGTATCAAAACTTACATCATAGGCCGCCCCACCTGGAGGCGACAGTGGCTGCCGTGCAGAGACTAAACCGCAGTATTCGACATTTTGCCGATTTTTAGTTATATATGCCACCTTATTGCGCACAACATAAGGAATACACCAATCTAACCCATTTGTCATTTAATAAATTTAAAGGTAGTAAAAACCATGATTGAAAAAAGTTACTGCGGGTCGCATTTGCGTATTATTTATCAATACACCATTTAAAATACAGTAAGAGCATTTACGTCTTTTGTGACCCATAGTATCCCTAGTTAAAATGCAGTAAACGTAGTCAATATAACGCATAGTACTGTTTTATACACAAAAACCAAAAATGATGCATTAAACGAAAATGCAGTATCACAATAATGTACTGAAAAAAATAATACTGCATTTTGGTTTTCTGATAACATTACTGACGAAATTGCAGTAAAATATTTTTTTACTGCAGCATGGTTGGTTTTGTAGCAATATTTAAAATTATAGCTACTACTGAATTTGCAGTTTAAGCTCATTTTGCTGCATTCTAATCGGCATTTTGGATTGTTTTTCTGGAATTTACTTCATTCGTAATAGATTATACTGCGATTTAGTATGCACCTACCCTTGATTTGTCGAGTAGTAAAAGTGTCAGTCAGATTAGATTTGATTTAATTTGCATTACACACAACAGTTTTATTTAACAAACAGGTTTATCCGGCAAATCTAATGGCGTATAGCCATTCACTCAGATAGTACACAATTCTAGGATTACAATGCTACCCTCATCAGACTTCAAAGATGCACAAGAAACAGCCCTGGAACAGTCAGTAATGAGAATAATCTTACAATTTCGACTCCTTGAAATGAAATGAAATTTGTTAATTTGTAAGAATATTGTTGAGAAGATGATAAAACAATCATTTATTGTATCAAATATTAAAAAATATATATAAAAATTAAATTATGGACAAACTTACATGATTTACAAATACTAATTGTTATTAATAACATAAGACATGCACACACACAAACTCATAATAAAAACCCCCATAATAATATCAGATTATGAATTGTGATTAAATAATGAAATTTAATTAAAATGAAATATAAATAAAAAGAAATGTCAAAAGTAAAAGAAAAAAGCTAATAAACAATGTCATGACGTATGTGGTGTTGCTAGGATAAAAAGTTAAATAAAGATGAATAATGAAAATGTCCGATTTATAAAAATTAAAATGTCCAAATGATTATTATATTTTTTTATTAAATCTTAGTTCGTTTCGATTTTTTATCATAATGAGTAATAGTGTTGAACTAATGGAAAAATACCTACCATTTGGTTCGTATTAATTTAGTAAAATAAAATGCACAACAAACGCCAAAGTGTTTAAAGTAAAGGTTTTCTTAAGTCAAAATCAAACTAAAGAAAAAATAACTACACAGGCCAGTGAAAGCGGAGAACTTTTTATACAAATACAAGGATTGTTAGAAGGAACTTTAGATATACCAATAGAATCGCCTTCTGCTCAAGGTAGACACACCTAAGCCAATTAACACCAAACTGCTTATAACTCAAAAATGATGACAAATATATTATGATAACCGCTTTTTTATTGACGCATCTGGAAGCAATTCAGTTTCAATTTTTTTTTTCTGAAACCACCAGAATACCCTTAACATAGATAATATCAATACCTAGAAAACGTTCTGATTACGCATAACGAAAAAAAACGAAAATCGTTTTCTGTGAATGGAATTGTGATTGATCAAGGAAATGAAAGTTTAATCCAAGTTTCATAGTATTGCTTAATCTGATAGTGAGAAGAGTAAATTAAGTTCCGGAGTTGTTTTTACCATAACGCTTTGTTTGTGAAAAAAATCGATAAAATAATGTGACTAAACCATTCTCATAGCAATTTTGCCATCTCTTCCAATTTTGGTATTAGAAAGGCTCTGCAGATTGTGTTTAAATAAATAAATTGAATATAAGATTAATAAATAGGGTGGCTAAATAATACCAAAGTCATTTCACATGATAATACGACATATAACTTAGGACATAATTTTTAAATGACAATCGTTTAAATAAAAGTTTTGTAAAGCTGCTACAAACAAAAGACATACATAAAATTATACACACAACCTCGCTATGCTACATCTGTAATAGAGAAACCTTGAAGTGCTGCAATAATTTGAACAAGAATAAAGAAGTGGGCCAACAAGTCTTAGAATTCGGTTTGTCTGATTTTTGTACTAGAATTCTATAATTATTTAAAAGTATAATCCATCTACCGTATAGCTATCTAAACCAAAATTTGAGACAAAATTCTGACAAGAAAAGACTGAAAGCATTTATAAAAGTCTGAAATCCAACTCAGATTAATAAAAAAAATTGAAACTTATTTATGTTTCATATATACTTGCCACATTTCATATAATAGTTTTTAAAATAATTACATACTGCTGACAAATTTATTCAAGACATAAAATTAAAATGCAGTAAGTTCAGCTGGATACTGCAAATTAGTTGGTAATTTAATACAAAAATCAGAAAGTTTGCAGTAATGTGTATTATTGCTGCATTTTAATTAGTTAATATATACTAATTTACCTGTAGTAACTGACACTATTTACAAAAAATATTATTTTCTATATTATAAAACAAATATTTTCATTATTTTTTGTGCTTAAATTATACTTTTGAGGTATCTAGTTGCGATAGCAATAAAAAATTATTTAATTTTTATATATAACCGTAAAAAAACGGCTTCAAAACGTTTTTCGCGATTTTCTCGAAACCGCGATTTTGCACTTACTGCGGTTTAGTCTCTGCACGGCAGCAGTGGCTCTTAATTATATCTTTGCAACACTTCGGCGTTATTGTCGCGACTCTCTGTTGGCTCTACAATGACTAGCAAGTTGATTCTGCATGAAAATGAGACGACGGTGCAACACAAAACGCTTTTTATAACATCTTTGTATGACGGCATTAACACGTATTTACTTCTTGCGAAACTGCAGCAGCTCCCTGAGGAAGATTCTCGTACAGGATCGAAACCGTCGGCACGAAAAAGAAGAAAGTGGGTTTATGCCGTTAATTTACAAAGATGAATCTAAATACTCACGAATCGTTTAGTCTTTTATAATGTATAAAACACATATATTTATTTTAAAAACAATGTTTCTGTTAGTTTCCGTTGTTTTTAAATTTAAATTTCTTTTACAAATCAATTTCACAATAATTATTCGTCACATTTTAAAAATCGCCTCTATAAGAAGAACTAGCAAATAATTTTGTAAGTTTTGCCATAAATAGGTATGTTAATTTGTTTAATATAATATTGAACTTTAGTAACTGACTAAAAATATGTATTCCCAAGTATGTCGGTTCGAGTGCGGGTCAGACATATGGGCGAGATAGGAACCCTTTTTGTTGTCAACTCTGCCAACCCTTTTTCGGAACTTTAAGATAGACATATCCTGGGACCTTCCTATTAATAGAATATTGATAAAGGTCCGTCATGAGAAGTTAATAGTTGACTGGATATATTCTATTATCTTTTGTGTGTGTTCGGAAAGGAAGTCGACGTATTAAAAGAAATAAAAAAATAAATTAAATAGGTCAATTCAAATTGTACCGTGGACGAGTGCTTCGGCATCCCTCATTATGGCGTCTGCGTCCCACAGGAACGCTCCCAGGTTTTTAGTGGGTATCCCCGCCGTGCCCATCTTCGACGGGGGAGTCCCACATACCTACCAAACCCCGGCAAGGGTGTAACGCATATATAATATTATATATCCGGGGTAAAAAAGGTAGTCTTCGAGTAAAAAGTGAACAAACAAAAACCTTTCAGCCAAATCGGTTTAGCTGAAAAGTGTGAGGTTACAAACACATTCATCTATATACATATGTACACACCCCAACCCCTCAACTTTCACTCAGTCTTTATGTCGCATTTATAATAATAATAAATAAATAAATAGTGAAATTACTGGGCTGAAGAGTCTTAAACGTTTTATAACTCTCATGTAAGAAACGTTGGCGCAGTGCACCCAGAATTTTACCTTTGTAAAATCCTGGGTATCACTATACTAATTATGGGCAGCGATATCTCTTCCCATCAGGAGAGCATCTTGCTCGTCTTCTTACTTCGTAGTATAAAAAAATAATTGATTATTAAAAATAATATTCCATGCTCCACGAGTGTACCGAATGCTGCTACGCGCAAAATGTACGAGTAAGAGTAAATCCAAGTCAAATAGCTAGTGCAAAAGTGACCAGTGACTTGCGAGACCACATTACTTTGTTTATATAAAGAAGATGATTTTCGAGAAAAGCCTGTCTTGTAGTAGCGGTGAAAGGCGCGGTTGATCGCAACATGAGGTTTTTCATCTTTCTTTATTTGGTTGTGACGTTTATGGACTTCGGGGAAAATTTTTTCTTTTTTCCTGGTAAGTGGAAATTGATTTTACGTCCTTTGATTTTATTTTGTTGTATTGAGATACATGAAAACATTTTCACGAATATTGGTTCGGGTTTTTGGTTTTTTCCGGGTCGAGTTCATGCTGGTAGGCTTCAGCCGTTTTTGTGTTTTCTTTGTTAAAATGGATTCAGATGGGAAATGAAGAAACGAAAAGTTATAAATTGAAGTCTGTTAAAATATTATATTATATTTTTATAATTAATTTGTTTGTGAAAGATGAACTAAATGAGCTGCTTGCCTGACGTTAAGTGAAAATTGTGGATAATATAATAATAATACATATTCGTAGTAACTTAGAGACTAAGAAATTCCGTGGGCCTGCTCCTATAATTAAGAAAGTATTTAAGATAATAAGAGAAGGATTCCACTGGACATCCCCAAAAGTTATTTTCTCTTCGTTTTTTTTATAAATAAAATTTTCAAACTGGACAACAGCCCCCTTACACATGGGCAAAACCAAAAAAATGCGCGATCTCAACACGCCCGATGATCTATTTATCAGTATGGGCGCCTAGTACCACGAGGTATACATGTGTGACTTTGCGTTGCGACAAGTTTTTTTTTCGTTATATCTGTCATATTCAATGATATTCTAAAAAAACACGTATCGATTTATTTTTATTACTGTTATAATTTATTACTTATATTTTAAAATTGTAACCTTTTCGGCATGCCTATCGCCTACGGGGCAGCTATTAAAAGTACTAATTTTATATATTGCGTTGAGCTGAACGATAAAAAATAAATAATCATCATTTAAATTAAGACAACAATTTATAAATCGATAGATTATAATTAATATATACAACCCCGCAACAACTTTACTCGGCACTAACATCAGCATCGAGCACAGGGACAGACTGAAAACCAGCAGTCAGGTTAGCCATAGAGTTAACCTGACAGCATGCTGAGTCTGCTCCCATTGACTGAGTCATAAATATATTCTTATACTAAGTAAAATTTGTACCTAATATTTATACGGAATATTATGTATCTTCTGTTGTCAATAAATTTTATTCATTTCATTTTTTCATTTCATTTACTAATAGAAAGTAGTAACGTAGGTTCATTATTTCTATTAACAAACCTATATACTTAATTTAAAACATGATTCAATCAAGGATTAACTAGTTTAGTGGTTAGGAATTTAAAATAAATTGTCAGATAAAATGAAATAGATACAACATTGTATAATAGGAGGTAATCATAGCTTATATTTATGAGTACTACATTGTATAACTATTAAATATATAATAAAGTGAGCACGTGCCGAATCTATAACCTTTATTCCAGGGGACGAGTAGGTACTTACTTTAAAATAAATAAATTGTATTATATTGGTTAGACTTTTACCAGAAGACTAATTATGGGCTCCTTTATAGGAGTCAAAATTTTACTTTTGTTCCGAAGACAAATTTCAGGGGATCAGACCTTCCCAGGGAACGGGTACCTTAAAATAAATAAATTATTGATTGGTCTCTTACTAGGGCACTAATGAGCTCCTTTATAGGAGTAGAATCTACAACTTTGATTCCGGGGGATAAATTTCAGGGGACCAGACCTCCCCAAAAACAATTGATTGCTTTTTTATTGAATAGGCTTCAGCCACTACTACCTATTGGGCAAAACCTTGTTGTAAAGATAAGCAAGATTTATTAGAATAAATTAGTGCTATACTAATTTAAGCTACCTAATAATTCTTTCTCTCACTTAATAAACACAAAATTAATAGTACAACAGCATTGAGTCTTATGTACCACGTACTAGAGATGCCACTTCACTTCGCAACTGTGTTCCGTTCAACTGCAGCCGTCCTACCGCACTTCACTTTGATAGGGTAAACAAAATCTTCATTGGTGCCACACAGAAAAGAAAACTTATTAACGGGGCTCACAGAAGGTAAATTCAAAAGCCGTGTTAAAGACATATTACAAAAGAAAGCCTATTATAAAATTAGCCAATACATAGAAGACAAAGATGCCTGGAAACCTCTGCAACCACCTGTAAATAAATTATGTAACCAAGATAAACATTGTACACACATATTTAAAAAAAGCAATCCCTATGAGTTTCTTGCTCGTTCTTCTCATAGAGGTGCCTTGCGAATGACCTGTAGAATATTAAAATAAAATGTAAAATTGACTTGCAAAAGTGCTCCATTGTAGCCTATTTGAATAAATGAATTTTGAGTTGAGTTTGAGTTTCAATGTTGTGTTCATAATTCGAGTTATACGGCGAGATCTAAATGAATACTTTGTATCAAACTTTCTCTTAAATTCTACACTTTGTTTGGCAAAGTTTCTCTAGTAACATAGAACCCAATGGTAACGAGACTGTAATTAGTAAGCAATGTTTATTGTTCGCAGAGAAGAAGAGTCTATATTTCTGCCTGAAGGTCTGCCCGTTATATTGCTGGAAGAGACACAAACGGAGTCCGGGTAAGAATATAACGTATTGTTCAGGATCAAATTAGAATTCTGAAATTGTAATTTAGGTAAATATTAATTTTTGATTCCACTAGCTGAATTATTAATTATTCTTTATACAACTCCAATACCCCCAATTGTAATACATAGATTATAATATTGTATTTTTTTATTTTTTTTATTTTATTTCTGTATATTTTCTGTGTTCCAATAAAGAGTTATCTATCTATCTACTCTATATCTATATATTATTTTTACTATGTGACGTATTTTGGAATTTCAATTCGTACAATTCACTCTGATTTTTTTTTTAAATTAAGATTTACGTCCTATTTTTTTAAAATTTTTCATAAGTATTCCCAGTTTGATACCTTAAATAACAATGGCATTCTCAATTATATAAAAATTGCCTTAACCATTTTGTGAAATATCAAACTGGATATACTTAATTTTTTTTAAAAAAACCATGATCTAAATCTTTGTTTAAACACATTTACAAAAAGTAAATTTTATTAATTGATATTTAACAATTTGTTATATCGTGCGAGCGAGACAGAGGCTTAGCGACAAGTAACCGCTTAAGGATTGGAAGCAAGAGCAAGGATATTTCAACCAAACGAGTACCATTAACGTTGCAGTTCGCAGCCAAGTGTGTCAGTACGTTAATACGTGTTGCACAACTGGTCGTGTAAAATGTGCACTAAAATATAAACGAAATCATTTATATGACACTTGTAACCTTTGTACATGAAGTTGAATTTCTTAAGTTGTTATTACTTATTATAAAGAAAAATATTACTGTAGTGCAATAAAGAAACAAAAGTTTCTACTAGTAGGGATAAGGATTTTATAATATTACTAGCTTATACTCGCGGTTTTACCCGCATGGCAAAATCCTTTCTTAGCGGAGGTCTATGCTATAAAACCTATCTGTGTTCCAAATTTCAATCCAATCCGTCCATCGGTTTAAGCTGTGTGTTGATAGATCAGTCAGTCATTCTTTCCTTTTATATAAATAGACTAGCTGCGCCCAGCGGTTTTACCCGCAGTACTTATGTGTTATTCCAGGGTCTATGCTACCTCTATACAAAATTTCAGCTCAATCGGTCCACCCGTTTAGGCGTGAAAGAGTAACAAACATCCTGACATCCAGACATACAGACATCTATTCTTACAAACTTTCACGTTTATAATATTAGTAAGATTATCTCTTTTAGTGCAAATATTTATAAATATTTATATTATATCATATAATATTAAATATTATAATGTATTTAATCATTACATGTATATTATTATGTATAGTATACTATCTAATTTATTTATTTTTATTGTGCTATATTTATTCCATATTATCATAAGGGATGTTTATTTCACTTAGGTTTTACATCAAAATTAGGTTATGTTTCTTATATTTCTTTAATAGTTTACCTTCATCAAATTGTTTTAAAAACTGTTTAGTATTAAAAGTTTTATTTTAGGTATTAAGTTAAAAACGAAATCATGTTTAGATATAGTCAACTTAGCATATAATTCGTACATTTGTTAATCGTCATTTCGGCCCTCACGACACAGACTCACGTCTAGTGTGAGGACCACTAGTACTCACATTATTGTTTGCTCATCATGTTAAATAAATATATTTTCATTTTCATTTTCAAATAAATAAATTAAATATCTACTGCTGGATATGAGCCTTCCCCAAGGCACGCCACTCAACTCAATCAGCCTTCAAAAAGTACAAATTAATAGGGGTATATTATATTAGAGCGTAAAGTTTCTTATACGTTTCGCAACCGGTAAGGATATTTTGAATGATTCATGTCAATTAAAGTCTCAGCCAAGGAGGAGTCGTTCTTTTATCGGTGGTCTCTAGACCAGACTCTAGCCTAGAGTGAGGCTTTTGACTCACTTTGGGTCGCTACGCCACAGTACATAATTATTTCTGCCAATGTTTTAGGCTCTACACTCTACACCATACAAGAAACTCATTGGCTGAAATCATCATCATAATTAAGCCCACGTTTGTCCACTGCTGGACATTTGCCTTTCCTATGTCACGCCATTCAACTCGGTCCTGTCTTCCTTTTGGAACTTCCTGGTTGAATTGCCTGTGGCGTCCTGGGATAAAAAAAATTATTCCAGGAAAAATTCTTTACGCATCATCACCTCACACTAGGGTGCGCGCACCCTATATGCGCGCGGTATGTGGGGACTCCCCCTGCCGAAGATGGGCGCGGCGGGGATACCCACTAAATAAACCTTGAGTCGTTCCTGCGGGACGCCATGGTGCCGAGGCAACGGGAACGCCGAAGCATACATCCGCGACCAGGTCCTGTCTTCCTTTGCCAACCGCTCCCCGCATTTGAAATAACCTAACTTATTTCTCTCCAGGTCACATCTACTGGTCAGACGAAAGCTACGACTGGCCATCTCACCACGACCACTACCACCGTCACCCTGTAGGCTGGTGGGTGTACTGCAAGGCCACCACACCAGCACCAACCACCACCATGGCTACCACCACGGAAGAACCCACCTTCATCTGTGAAGTCTGTGAAAAGAAATGTAAGGATTGGAAACCATAATTATCATTATAATTGTGTATGTCATTTAGAAAATCTTCTATGTTAACTTTATAATGTAAATAAGTTAGAAGTGTTATTGAAATTGTAGAATTAAAACAATCTTTGTATTTATGTTTTTTTAATAATCTACCGGCTCGGACTCGCGGACACTGACTCTTAGTAGTCCGGCTGGCCGCAGGGCGCGGTTATGTTTGCGGCTTGCCGAACAGTTAGGCCCAAACTCCACCAGAATGGAGACAAGGCGAGAGGAAAGGAGAAGTTTTATAAACAACCTATAGAATTTTGTTATTTAGACATCTCGTCTGTATGTACATAATATGTCTGTCATGTCTTCGAACTCAGACCTTGAACTTAGATAAAAGGGCACTAAGGCGGTTATTAAAAAAAACCTTAGACCCTAACTGTTTAGTTATTAAAAGTACTATACTTAGCGGTGTAGTGAGATGCAAAAAATTAAATTTGTTACTATGACATTAACTACTATTTTTTTAAACGATTTTAAGTAAACTTTGTTGCTTTTCACCAGTGGAACTGCACTTTGCAAGCATCTCTAAAATTATTTTAAAATAAGTTTTTTATTATGTTTCTAAGTTGTAAAGTTCTTAAAGGACGATCATAATAAAGTTATGTAAGTAAACAACAATATCATGAAATTTCACGTAAAAATATTTCGAAACTAGCTGTTCCCAGCGGATTTATCCGCTGAAAAGTAGCCTAAGTGTATGTAAATCGAATTATTTCAGCCGTTTAAGCGACTCAAAACCATGCTTTCGCATAAGATTAACGGAAATAGTAACATTATGAGGTATTTGTTAATCTATGATACATATTTAATGTAAATCGAACTGAGAACCTCTTTGTGGAAGTTAGTAAAACAACAGTTCATATGAGTGAAAACATGAAACTTCGGCTTTTCGAACTAGATGGCGCTGTTCGTCGTTAAAACTCGGTGGTGGATTGTTCGTCGTACTACGGGTCGGTTACAGGCGTGTTGTACTCGTTGTAACAAACATACCAAACTTTCGCATCTAATTTAAAACTAGCTGCGCCCTGCGGTTTACACCGTATGGATTTTTTGGTAGGGAATTGCTCCCTTCATAATACAAAATATTTAATTAAGGTTTGCAAATGCTTCATGATATTATCCAGTTACCATAATAATAATTAGACATAATAATATAATTATTATGTACCATAAAACAATGCATACCTAGATCATAGGTAAAATATTTAACAAACGGTCTTATCTTATAAAGTAAACTCTTGCAAACATACTGCTTGGCAGAGTTATCTGGAACAATTTACATCAAATAAATATTATTATTTTGAGCCTGTTGGATCCCACTGCAGGGCAAAGGCCTCCCTACCCTCTCTCCATCTATCACGATCTAGGGCTATGGATTTCCATCCTTCCGCATGTGAGTCAAGGCCATCCCGGCATCTCTTCCTTGGCCTGCAGCGTGGCCGTTTGATACTAGGAGCCCACTCAGATGTAATTTTGGCCCAAGGTTCTTCTGGCATGTGATATACATACATGTCCTGTCCAATTCCATTTAAGAAATGCCGTTCTTTTGGTGACATCTATCTTAGTTTTGGAGCTTACTATGATATTTCTAGTCTGGTCTAAAACTAGTAGTTCGCCGCGAACTGGGACCTCGCAGACCCAATTTCCCTCAAAATAGGTATACATGGGTAAAAAGTTATAAGTATCTACGAAATATAATTGTATGGAAACTTTAACCTATTATATTCGTAAAAGGAAAGGAAAATGCCAAAATTGAAAGTAATGTTAAAACTCAAAATACGTAACGGATATACGTTAAAAAAATCTTTATCTTTATGAAAGGTTATGTGTGTATTCACTTGCAGAAAATAATAGAATAAAATAATAAATATTACTATAGTCTTTAAAAAAAATCTCAAAAAATCTTCATAGTTTGTAGCACTTGTTTACGAAGAAGTTGCCAATGCAGTGGACATTAGAATAATTGAAATTTGGAAAAAATATCTAGCTTTACTTGTGTTATACAGCAAATTTACAACAGTTATCGACCGAGCGAAGCGAGGTCTTAGAGTCGAGAGCCGCGAAAAGCCTGCGTTTTGACCAGTTTAACGGTTGACCTCCGGTGATTGAGTTGGATCGACATTTACTCAAAAACGGTTAATCCAAATTTAATGAAACTTTACACACAAGTTAAGTAGGTTATTTGGATAATTTTAGTAAAAAAAAATAGGCAAATAGGCTCCAGGATTGCAGAGTATAGGTGACTTAAGATCTTTACGATAGGTCAGACGATAATTAAAAAACTGGTGCGGTGATAATTTTTTTTCTAATATATAGACATTTTTTATAACCAACATAAATATATTATCAAAAGTGTATGTTTGTATGTATGTTTGTTACGCGATAACTTGAAAAGGAATAGTCCAATCTTTATGAAACTTAGCAAACACGTAGTATGAAACAATAGAATTTTTAAGTTCGAACATGAGCCTAATCGGTCGAAGGGTTCTAGAGTTATAGGGATTGCATGATTGCACCGTTACCGTTAATCCAATCTTGATAGAACTTTGCAAACAAGTAGTACAAACTAAAATAATCTTCAAGTCCAAATATGAGCCAAATCGCTGCAAGGGTTGTAGAGCTATAGAGATTATTAAATTAAGATGTTTATCGATTACATGAGAACTGACATACTCACAATATGAATTTAAATGACCGCAGAGTGCAGGATAGGTTCATAGATATTATTTATTTGAAACGTTAAGTTTGATATTACATATTATAATAGATCCTACCGGTCATCCTACTAATTATAGCTATAGTCATAGGCGGATTTAGGGGGGGGGGGGGGGGGGCAGGGGGCCAAGCCAGAAGCATTGTTGAGTTACGAATTTCGCACATATTTCATAATTTTTTTTTCGGCGCTCGCAGCAAGCTTCGCGCGCACTTATTATTAAGGATATTTGAACTTTCTAACTGTTCAGAGCGAGCTAAACACTCACTTTTCGTAGTAAAAATTATAATCTTTTTTGCCTTTCTGCACCTTGGCTATAGTAATATCCAAGCATCCGAGAGTTTAATATTATTTGTCTTCAGTTTTGTGTTAACTTTGGTATGCTTTGTAGTACAATCCATATATAATATTTACCTTAATGATAAGTAATAATAGACTTTATCAAATCTCACTCAATTTTTTTATTCAAGGTTACATTGCTCCACTTTTATAAATAAATTTTACAATTATTTAGATCTATTTTAAGACGCTACCGCTCGTTTTTTTTTGCTTTTATGCTCCAAAACATACATTGCGACCCTCCGAATAAATCGAAATTCATAGGGTAGTTGCCGTTTATGAAGTTTGGCAGATTTTAAATACATTTAGGTACTTATTTTAGGTTCAGATTCAGGACAAAATCTGAAGACTAATCGTATGTAATTAATTCATATTATGTTAAAAAAATGGCTTTATTTAAACTACCTACGTAATTATCGAAGTGAAGAAATGTTATGCGCGTACGTATTTGGATGGGTGACCCAGTGACCTCAACTTTTTGCTAACTTTTTTTGAACGAAAAAAGGCGGCACATAAGTAAATTCAATTGTTGTTCGTTTGGATGGCATATCATTAGAAATCACAGATTAGATCAAAGTTACTACGCTAAGCTACGACAAAAATGTTGGAATTTGCTACAATTATATATCAATAACAGGTAGATATAGTCGTAAAGTCGCGTTATTGGTTTGTTGTAAAACATCAGTAAAACTAGATATTTTTTTCAGGGTGATGTGATGTTACGAGTAGTTATTATTAGTGATATCAATCTTATGGTTATATTTTCCTCATTAAAAACGTTTAAAAATTCTGCTAGAAGCCATTTCGATTCTCCTAATGCAGTGGTTGGCAACTTTTTCCTATACAAGAGCTATAATCTATGAGGATGTTGGTGCGGACCTCAGCCACATTTCAGTCGTCTGTCTGCACTAGGTACTAACTTACTTACGACCATTAAAGTTAAAGTTTCCATTAATGTATACACTTCGTAGGTACATTATATTTTTACCTTTAGGTATAGGTGTAACCCAAAAATCTAAGGTTTTAACATTTTCAATGAAATTGGGTCTGCGAGGTCCCAGTTCGAGGCGAACTACTAGTTATATTGATATTGTAGCTAATTCTATAACATTTTTGTCGTAGCAGCCGATGATGACTTAGACTTGGAGCGAGAACGCAGAGCTATGACAGTCACGCGTAACATCTAGGCTCGCAGGTTTTTAAGATGTATCTACAGCTACTGAGCAAGACAAAGTGTCCTTGTTCAAGGCATTATCAGACTTTTTATACGTGCAGCTCGTCGATCACATTTGCACTTTCCATCAGGTGGGATAATGTGATCAAACGTAGGCCTAATTATTAATTTTTTTTTTTAAACAAAAGACTTGTGGATGAACTTTACAAACTACAACTTTACAAAAAACGGATCTTTGGCGCTGTCTCGAAAGTCGAAAGTAGAAAAACTAACTTAGGAACTTTGTTTGGACTATTCAGAACATAAACATACTAAAAGTCCCCACTCATCCTTGGTGAGCCCGAGGGGAGGGGGGGGGGAGGCCGAAGAAGGTTCCATTTTTAGGTTTTTTGCTTATGCCAATTCGAGTGTAATGTGCCCAAACTCGACGGGTTTACTAATAGCCATTGAAGAGGTTCAGTAAACACCTCCTGGCTCCATCATCAGATCAGCTCAGTGGTACCAAATTATTGAACTGTCATCATATTTCTAGACATTTACAAAGTTTCATTATGGTACGACAACCAGAAGTTGGTCAAATATTACTTACTTATATAAGATTTTTTTACCGACTTTGTATGGAAAACTAATTTCAGCATCTTAAAAATAGACCATGTTTGGAAGCTCATACCTGGACGATGGATATAGATAAAAAGTGTTAAAGCCAAAGTTGTAGGAAATTTCAAAGCTTTTATAATGTAGTACAACAAAATATCGTACTACGCCCAGTTTTTGACATTTAGGCAAAAAACCTAAAAATGAGACCTTCTTCGGCCCCCCCACCCCTCGGGATCACCTCGGAGGGGTGGGAACTTTTAGTATGTTAATCTCCTGAATAGTCCAAACAAAGTTCCTAAGTTAGATTTTTCTGCTTTCGACTTTTCGATCCACATGCCTCTTTTGGGCACTCATTGACTGGACTACTATTTGAATAAAAAATGGGTTTTAGTTTCACCCGCACGATCATTTAAATTCATAATATTTTGAGTAAGTCAACATAGCTATTTACTTATCCGTTAGGGAACCGAACCTAGGACCGAATTATCAAAAATGTATGAAATGACGTATTACGTCGTATCGATTTTTGACAATTTGGTCTTTGGTTCGGTTCCCTGACGGAAAACTGAATATCCCTGTAGTTCTCATAATATTATAATCGATAAACATTGTAATTTTGTATTCTCTATAACTCTACAACCCTTGCACCGATTTGGCTCATTTTTGGACGTGAGAATTCTTTTAGTTTGTACTACCTGTTTAAAATTTTTTATCAAGACTGGATCATCGGTTTCATTGTAATAAAGCAATCTCTTTAACTCTTGAACCCTTCGACCGATTTGGCTCATGTTCGAACTTAAAAATTCTATGGATTTATATTACGCGTTTGCAAAGTTTCATGCAGATTGGACCATTGGTTTTCCAGTTATCGCGTAACAAACATACATACAAACATAAACTTTGGCTAATATATTTGTGTCGCTTATAAAAAATGTGTATATGTTAGAAAAAAAATTATCAGCGGTCCAGTTTTGAAATAATCGTCAGACCTATCGTAAAGACTTTAAGTCACCTATATCTCTGCAACCCTGTAACCTATTTAGCTAATTTTTTCACTTAAATTATCCAATTAACCTTCTTAACTTGTGTGTAAAATTTCATTTAATTTGGATTAACCGTTTTCAAGTAAACATCGACCAAACTTGAGCATCAGAGGTCAAGCGTTAAACTGGTCCAAACGCAGGCATTTCGCGGCTTTCGACTCTAAGACCTCGCTTCGCTCGGTCGATAAATATCTATATTATTATTGTTATTATATTAAAAAAGAAAGTAAAATTCAAAGAGTATAAATTAGTAATTTTAGACTTATATACAACTTAGAGAACATTACATATTGTAAATACCTATTATAATAAAGGTACAAGAATAATTTCGTACAAACGAAGCGCTTATAGAAATGGGAAAACGGAGAAAGTTCAAGTTATTGATTTGTTACCTATTGTTTCGAACTCTTGTGTAACTTTGGCAACATAAGTGACTAAGAATAAGTAACTCTTAATAAGTGTGTAATAACCCTTCTGTGTTTCCTATACTTATACAATATAGGTACATTATATACACTTATCTATGATATTATACAGGATGACGACACTTGAACCTTGAAACAGGGTAATCAGTATACACTATTCTCGTTCGAAACAAATAATAATAAAAAGGGTAAAAAAATGTTTTTAAGTTAAGTGGTTTTATTGTAAACAGGTACTAAAAGCTAAAAATTAAAATCGTGAGGCACGTCAAATATCTACAATTTTCAGTTAAAATGTTCATTAGAAAACTGGAGAAGCAGGTTAAAGTGAAAAACGTAGACGAAAATTTTCCAAGATTTGCGAGGATAAATAAAATATTTCAAATACTACGTAAGCCTCTGAAGAGATAAGAGTTATCCAGCGACAGATAAGGCCATTTGAAATGGACTGAATATTGGTGAAGTTACGCTTTTGGCTTTACCTAGCTTCAAATTTATTTTTGGGTGAATTCCATATTATAAAAACATTGGACGTCGCATCTGTGATGAAAGAAGTCCGAACTTAGCCAGGTGTAAATAGAATATGCAATAACTTGAAGGGGTAATTTAAAATAAGGTCTGGTAGGTAAGCGGAAATTTAGTATTACAAATGTCCTACAAACTTCATTTAATTTTAGAGATAAGTTTTAGTATAAAGGTTTAGAAATATTTCATAATAAGAACTGCATATTAACTCTACTTATATTTCACTTGACACTTACCGTGATTTAGTTCTAAGCAATAAATCCATTGGTTTAAGCTTCCACGTCCAATGATATACTGTCTACGGTACTACGGAGCTCGAATTTATTTTTAACTCCAGTTATTTTCTGACAGAGGCAGAAAATTCCCGAGCTAAGCCCACATCCTGCAGGATTACCGTCGGATTGAGGAAGCTTTAGCTCTCTAGATCTGCTGCATTTTTGGCTGAGACACTATTTTGACGGCCTAAACTTTATGGATTTGTACTAAGGCTCGACGTTTGCTTTGGTAATCCATTTGTCGTAAACTCAAGAAAGGTAGAAATAGGCTAATCTTTACTGACACATTTTTAAAAAATATTTTACTTGTTTTACTTAGTTAAAAAAAAAGAAGAACTTACTTATTACCTTACACTTTTAGTATCTTGTTCTGTTATATAATTATTCGCTTCATGAATTCGACCACTCTGAAATTGTACACAGTTTCTTAAACGTCTTGAAAATGTTCTTTTTTGAAACTTGTTAAATTCTATCTATACCCCTCATAAGTTCAGTTATACCAGTCTAAAATTGTACACCATGTCTCCAAAGCACCAGGGACATTTTTATTTTTAGATGCAATTTAAAACTGGTTAAGTTCTACCTATCTCATACCCGTAATAAGTCCTTGTTCCATCAGCCTCGATGGGCATTAGTCCTTGGTCCTACTTGATTCGGTCGTCAGTCGCCGCTTAACCAACCCTCTTTAACTCAATTTTAGGACAAAGGCCTTTTGTTCTGCCGAATTTCATCAAGATCGTTCCAGCGATTTAACACAATTTGAGGGTTTGCATGGGGATTAATAAGTGTGCAATATCCTTCTTACTAATATTATAAACACTAAGGTTTGAATGGATGGATGAATAATAATTCAGGATTGTTACGCGTTCACACTTAAATATCTAGACCGATTGTGCTGAAATTTAGTACGTAGATACATAGGTAGCAATACCCTAGACCATCATTAACTGCCCATATCGTCCCACTGCTGTGCAAGGGTCTCCTTCCCTTCCTCACATGCATCATCTGTCTTTCAGAATAACACATAGGCTACTTTTTATTCTGATTTTAAAACAAGAGCGCAAACTGCGCTCCGCCGTTATACCCAATATAATATGCAAACCATATACTACATATAAAATAAATAATATATGTAGTACCTAATCAATTGCAATAATTTATTGTAGTAAATTAAACAAGCAATAAATTCCGAGGTTAGCGTGATCCCTATTAAATTGCACATCGTTTCTTTAGACGTCCGGATCATTGTGTTTGGCTGACAAACGCAATTTAATTGGTTGAACTGTACTAAAGATATAAGTATATATACTATGATTCTAATTCTATGATAGGTCAAACGTAGAAAATTATTGCTAGATGTAAATGTTAGTATTAGCTTTACGTAAGTATTTATGCAAGTTGTACAACATCCAGTCCTTAAAAATCTTGTTATGCACAATTTATAGACTATAATAATATGGCTGATACCCCGCACTTAAGACAAAACTGACGTCGTGCAGTAAGTATTATAATCAATATTATGTTGCAACACACTTTTGCCTATCTTCTAGTCTTGTGGTGATCTTGGGTTGACTCTGCCGGTTTATAATAATAACAATTTTAATTAATTGGTGAGACAAAATTTCAAAACAAAAGAATTTTTTGTAGGAATTGTTTATTAAGAAGTTCACCGATCACTAGAAGACGTTAAAATCATTTTGAAAAATACATTGTTAATTATTGAAAGGGGAGCTTGAAGTCGCCTCCGACATGGATATTTTCTTTATGCCTCCGACTTTTGAAGCAAAATAAGATTCTTCCGAATCGGTTCAACAGGACTAACTTATCCGTCAAGAAACCGAATCGAAGACCGAATTATCAAAAAAACAAGTGAGTAGCCCTGCTGAGTACTGAGTTTTCCCAGTAATCGGTTTGTTCACTGAAAAGATTGTTGTGATCCTTTTCGCTATTTAGGTGTGCGGTATCGGCCTTTATTACTACAGTCTGCGATCCAGTCCTTAAAAATCTAGTTATCCACAATATGCAAAACAGTGTCAACTCTCACTTATCAAAAGCAGGCGAACCAGTGGTACAAGTTTAGTTAAGTGGAGATCAAAGTAACAATTTTGTTGCTTCCTGATGTTACGACATTATCCTTTGACTGACACCTACTTATTTTGAAACCTGTGAATGCATTAAGCATAATAAATTTTAATAATAATTATAAAGTTTATTTTTAAGCTTAGAGTTTTGCAACTTCATGGAGCAAACAACCGCGACGTAATTTTTCTTGCTTCAGTTTCTTATTCTTGTCGCAAACTCCATTGAATATAAACTTGTTGTTCCAAATAGATTCAAGGTTCATCGGCAATCGTTCTTTAAAAAAAACAACGATAACTTTTCTTGTTTTTTTTGACTCGGTTAAAATAAGATAAAAGTGTAAAACCAACCAGGTTTGTAGCAAGGATGAGGAGTAAAACTTTAAATAAATAAAGTGTCCAGTAACTCGATAGAGTAACGAAGTTTCCTAGTTACAGAAGAAATCCCGAGACGATCTTTTATTTAGTTAGAACTGTCTGTGAACTAAATAATGGTACTGGTTAGATTTTTTATGAAAACAGACGAACGAGGTGTTAGCTTGATTTAAAGCGTTAACGCTTGTCTATTCTCATTATCATCCGCCTATGTTCGTCAACTGCTGGACATAAGTTGCAACATTAAGTTGGCCACACAACCTATTAATTGTGATTTGACTCTGAGAGTGTAAGTAGGGTAACCTACATATTCTGTTGGAGTAAACCCCAATTATAATCATTATCAATTATTAATTATATTAGGGCTCCCCCATGGCACGCCACTCTACTCGGTCCTCCGTATTTCTTCTCCATCTACCCCCAGTGACCTTTCGGATATCATCGGCCCATCGCGCCTATGGACGCCCTATACGTTTGCCGAGACGTGACCTCCACTTCAGAACTCTTCTACCCCCCTTTGTCCATTCTATTATCTACATCTACAGTCAAATTGTTACCTAAGTTATTAAAGTCCTACGTAACACTACGCTGCACTCGTCATCTTAAGCCCAGTAATGGGAATCTGCGAGAGAACCAACGCACAAAATATTCTGGTATATAAAAGGAAAGCGGGAGTGATTGATTGACTGATCATTCAAATACACAGCTGAAACCGCAGAACGGTTATAGGTTTTATGACGTAAGCCTCCGCTAAGAAAAGATTTCGCCATGCAGCGCGAGTAGGGCATATAGAAAGAGTGACGTACAAATATTTTGACTTTTATGCATATAAAAATAACATACTTTCATTTTGATAGTTGTACTAAGTATACTTGACCAATGGCGTATTTGGCAAATTTTATGATTGGAAACATGAATTGACCAATAATAAATTTGACGAATTGCTGATTTGACGAATTTCAGATTTGACCTAAGTCGTGCAATCCTAAGCGAATTGGGGTTGTAACATAGTTACAGAAGTCATACCTACAATATTTTTCCTCAAATACGTTCCCTAAAATAATTCTCACTAATAATCTTTCCTAAAACCAGCACAAACTGATTCTGTTTAATAATGGCAGTACCTGTAAAATGATGATACAATTAAAATGCAAATTACCGGCTGTGTTGAGCCGTCAGGGAGTTAGTTGTGGATGAACGCTCATTTGTTGTGAACAATCTGTCGACGGTAATTCAAAATGTGACTGATGTCTTGGTGCTTTGATCTATCTGTGTATTTGTTCTTTCATTTTCGTACCCGATGGGTGAAAGAAGCATGAAATGAAGATTTATTTTATCGCACATTGCAAGTAAATATTATGATTTTAATAAAGATGATTTTAATATTGAAAATTGCTTTATTAGATTTGTTGACGGTTATTCAAAATATGATTGATTTTGATTGTGGTTCTTTGATCTATTTGCACATATTATGTTGATTTTCTTACCTTAAGGGGCGAAAAGAGCATTAAATGAAGATGTTTATGAAAATGTGTCCGCAAAAATTATCATTTTAACAAAACTAGAAAATGAAAATGTTTTCTATTAGTGTTTTCAGTTGTTAAATGGACTTGAGAACTTTTATTTAATAATGGTTTATGGTGAGTCAAATGTGCAAGCTCCTTTACGTTTTCATTCACCAGATCCGTCATTATCTTGATTTTAATTCGTCAAGAACCCATCGATTCTTTATAATTTCCACAATGGCTCAACAAAAGCTTTAAATATGAATGAGACGCAACCTCTTCAAATACAAAAGGATTTGTGTATTAAAATAGGTATACCATGCTTCTTTTGTGCCTTATTGACTGTCAGCTATTCTTGATATGTCGATAGGATGTGCGCCATCACTTGCACAAATCACACAAAATCATGAAAAAGGAAAACCATACTGAATACGTAGGTTAACGATAGTATTTTGTTTTTAATTTGTATGAGGTAAGTGAGATGGTAGACAGGCCTGACGTTATTTTTCTTCTAATCTATTTTTCGCCTCAGTTTGGTGTTCAAGCTGCAAAATCGAAGTGCAAAATCGAATTCATACATTTTTAACATTTCAAATCGATTCGGTCTTCGGTTCCAAATAAGAGAATAAAGCCCAGCAGAACCAACTTCCTAATTTGAAACTGGAAAACGTAACTACCGTGTGGGGCCATCTACACAAACAAATTAGTCAGAGAGAAAAGGTAAGGTGTAGGCGAAAAATAGCCTGTAATTGAAGTTAACGATGACATTATCCTAACTAATAAAGTTAACATAATCGCTTAACTGGCATTTGCAGGATTTACTGTAATCGTCCTATATAGGAGTAATCCTTTCGCTCTGTCGTAATTCTGGGAGGCAGTTTTTATTACCGGTTGCCATGGTAACGGTGATCTTATTACACGCCCACTAATGCCGTAGTACAGAAGAGGTCACTTTGTTTATGGCTACCTTTAAAATAGAAATAAAATGGAGACCAAATGGGGTTGGTTATTCAGACTGACATACAACTCTAGTATTATTATTGTAACTTTTAAGAAGAAATAAAGTGTGGATGTGTGAGTGCGTGCATGCGTGTTCGCGTGCGTGTGTGCGTGCGTGAGTGTAGGTGGGTTTGGGGGTTGAACCGATTGAGATGAAAACATTGGTATCTACAGTTCCCCATTACTGGGGGTCATGACGCCTCCCTTGTAGGATGCGATCTCTTATAATAGAGCGCCATCTAGGGCGATTGGATGCAATTTTCAGGGCCTCGTGAACGGGAGTTTCGACAGTGGTGCGGATCTGATCTGACCAACGCATCGGACTGCGACCTGGGGACCTCCTTCCTTCGATTTTGCCAGTGACTATGAGCTTCTCCAGATTTTCATCTCCTTTCCGAGCTATATGGCCGAAGTACTCAAAGATTCTCTTCAGACAGATAGTTGACATCATAATTCTTGTCTTGTCTTCACTTAAAGTTGTGTGAGGACTGATGCGTTGGTTCTATGTGCCGTCCATGGTATACGCAGCATTCTTCTCCAACACCACATCTCCAAAGCATCAATGCGCTTACGGTCTGCTGCTCTCAGCGTCCATGTCTCAACGCCATAAAGAATCGAGAACACCAAAGATCAAGAGGTAGTTTATAGGTGCCCTTAAATAACACACAGGAGATATTTTTTTTTACTTTTCTAACATATCAAAAGCCTTCTTCAATCGGCTGCACAGTTATCTATAAACTTTTGCAATAATAATCGAAACGACGCGACATAAATGATAGCCATTACACACAACATCATAATTCTTAATTTTGTATAATAATTTGACTGAAGTGTAGGACACTTTACGTTGGCTTACAATAAATCCCATTTAACACTATCATACATTTAGTGCACGTGTACACACACACATAATATATGCATGTACATGTATGTTATTTTATTATTCAGCACAACGCTAGGACTTACTTAATGCTAAAATAGCATTTTCTACCAGTTGTCCTGGAACTGGACATTGGGAGGAGTGCAGACAATGCTAAGAAGATAAAGCGATCTTAAAACTAACAAACTAAAATAAACAAAGCACTATACTATATGTTACTACAAGTTACAAGCTATACTAAATACAAATTACAAAAGCTTTAATTGTGTGCATGTATGACACGGATTAAAGAATCAATTAAAAATCTTCAATGTTCTGTGATGTATGAGTAAGTATAGTAAAACTTCTATTCGAAATAAGTTTTATATATATATATATATATATATATATATATATATATATATATATATATATATATATATATATATTTATTCTGTTATCTAGGTATCCTTAGTGTCCCAAGTATGTCCAATTATTCACCAAAACAATAGGAAAGTCTCCGTTCGTTTAGATATTTACATGCGCGATGTCCAAACGGTATTTGCTCAGCTCTTTTGTTTAGGCGTCGCCAAAACTAACGATGTGCGCACACTCATCGAGTTTACTCTTGAAGTAACGAGTGAATTGTGTTTACTGTTACTTACTACGTCCTTTCAGATCTAAGTGTTAACCCAATCATAATTAAAGGTACTTTATTTGCCCTATTTCCTACTAAGATTTGTAAATGCGAAAATTTGAATGTGTGAGCGCGTGACCTATTCACACTTAAATGGCTGGACCGATTAGCCTGAAATTTGGTATGTTAGAATAAGCTTTAGATTTTGTAATTTGTATTAGGATATAGACTGGTTGTAGTAGTATAGTACTTAATTTGAAATGGTATTGTATTAGTTTTAAGATTGGTTTTTTTCCCTAACGTTGTCTGCACTCCTTCCATTGTCCAGTATGTTTTTTCCAGATACAGAACAACTGGTAGAAAATGCTGAATCATTAATCAATAGGTAAATTTCTCCTTGGTTTCATTGAACATCGCACGCACCCTTCGCATCGCTTCGTAATGATCAGTTATGATTACTCTAGTACAGCTAGGTAGTGTGGCTTGTTTGTTTTCGGGTTGGACTTGAGCGGCTTAGGTGGCATGAAGAATCATTGAACTTAACGTGAAGATGGGTGGATAAGGTATCGGAACATTTATAAATCCATTACCGAGCGACGCGCTACGAAGCACCTCCATTTTCTCCAGCCGGCGCGGCGTGACACGTACAGCAATTAGCGAAGCCAAATGGTCCCCATTATTGATAATACCTTTTAGCCGATTGTAGAAAATTGGCGACAAATTACAAGCTTCGTTATCTCTTCGCTTCCGGCGGGGATAAGTATAAGAACGGGAAAATCTGAGGAGTTTTTTAAGTCCGTTGTAAACAATGAAGGCAGCTCTCGTTTTCCTGGTCGTCGTTTTGGCTTTTTCTGTTGAGGGTAAGTTGACAATACTTTTGGACAATAAGTTTTCCTCCGCCATATTAAAGCCATTCTTAAGGTCTGTTCGAACCTTAGCTATATTTTTTTAACGCTTAAGGTGACAAATAAATTTTAAAAATATATGCGTATCCGACTTTAAGCTTGGTTCTAATAAATGAGAGTGAGGAGCACGTTTTAATTTATAACGTTTTAATGGAAATTATGTCATGTTAACTCAACCTATTTTGATATGTTTTAAATTATGACATACATAATATAGGTACATACAAAAATAATTCGTAACCCGTTTTATTATATTAATATTAGGTTATCATGGGGTATTTTTACTTGGAAAGTTTTCCGGCAGTTTTGAAAATTGTCAAATTTATAGATTTTGTCTTGCTCTTACCGCCATATTGGAAAAATGGCACCTAAAAGCAGTTTGATAATAAACAGGAAAAACTTACCTCTAAATAATTGTAGAGAAACTTTCCTACAATTTATGTCATAACCTATTTTCTTAAAATCAATAGTTTCGGCGTACGGGTCCACAGTCGCACATTATATTAGTAGACCATCAGAACTTCCTCTCTAATTCTTGGAATCCCGAAATTAATCTTATGCTGATCGACCTGATTAGTTTCAGATAAGTGACCTAGAAAACAAATTATACACTACGAAATTAATGTCTATACAATATAATAGATGTAACATGTAGGTTAACGCAATAATTACTAGGACTCCCAAGAGAAAAATCGTATGTTAAAACAGAAGGTACCGAAGTACCCTACTTTGTCACGCGCTGAGAAAATTGTACCTGTATCGAGATTTCCTCAGGGGTTTGTCCATAGGAAACTACTGTTATGTTAGAGTAAAGATAACTTATGGGTCCACGGGCGACTTAAATGTCCTACCTGTTGTTGCTTTGTTCTATTTTTGTGGTTTAGAATATTCTTTCGTGTTGTGGCGCCTTTGATTGCATGATTACTTTTTTACGAGAATGAGTGACATGATGAGAAAATCTGGTGCGTGATGGTAAGCATCACGATTTTCCATAGTATCAGACACAATGACACGCAGTGTTTTAAACTGCTTTGAAAATATAATAAGTAAAAATAATTGTCTGAAATGTTTGGATGTCTGGATGAATGTTTGTTACTATTTCACGCCTAAACGTTTGGACCGATTGAACTGATTGAGATGAGCTCGGTATAAAGATAGCTTAGACCCTGGAATAACACATAGGCTACATACAGTACAGCGGGTAAATCTGCTGGGCCCAGCTAGTATGTACATAACATGGAAAGTGTTTGAAATCAATTAAATTATTAAGAATAAGGTAACGACTCACGTAACACGTGCCATAGAATAACAACGACACGCCATTTTCAAAAAGCATTCACTTTGTCGGTAGTCTAGACAAATTGATAAAAAACCACTAAAACCTCCGACATTGATATATTAACACCTTCCTGCCATGTCATCTATCTAGATACCTATAAACTATGCTAAAAGCATGCATTTTGTGTACAGACATTTATCATGGGATTTGCGCGTCCTATGATATAACCTAACGTACTCGGAATTGGATTAAAATTGCAATGCTTATCTAACGTGGAGGTTTAGTTAATAGTAGAGGTAAATTGCATTTTATACACGTACTTAAATATGGCCAGCACCGAGTAATTGAAGGCTGATGAAGATGGCTTTAATAATTAATTGGTGTTTGTCATCATCATCTCAGTCGTAGGACGTCCACTTCTGAACATAGGCCTCCCCTTTGGACTTCCATATGTCTACGGATCTCTTCATTTCTGATTCGATGTCGTAGAGAAACCCCGAGCATAGCCTTTTGGGGTCTGTACCCCAATAGAACTATCTACCCCACTTTCACAGGCAGACTAAAATCGAAAACGTTTATAGGTTGTACATAAATCGCAAAAGATTACTAGTAGTACAAGGCCTGCAACATGACTTAACGATTGGCTACATAATGACTAATATAAAATCCAAAGACTCAAATAAACCACTTGGATTTTATTTCAGCTGAGCTTTTACTATGAAAGGCTCAGAGCGCATGCACGCTGCGGCGAACCAGAATCTGTCATGACATATTATGACGGATCGAATTCGGATATTGCTTATTTGACTACCACTGAATCCATCATAACTTTTTTGTAACACCTAAGAATCAAAAATACTTATATTTAAAGTTTTTTAGATTTTTTCCGTTTGCACAATCAGGAAAACCCTTAAAATGTTGGCAGAGCTGCTTCTATATTATCAGACAAATGACTACGGAACCCTGACAAAAAATGATAAACTCGTATTGCCAACTTTTTGCCAAAATCCCACATAAGTTGTCAAAACTCTTCAAAAATTTTACATTATGCAGAGCGTAATCTAAACAACTTGAAGATTGATCTCCCAGCTCTGTTCACAACTCCATTCGACCCTTTATATTACTTAAGGGTGGACCCACTTCTGATCTGTGGGTAGACCCTTTTCAGAACTTCGATATGCTATGAATTTTGCCCTTTAAGCTTTTATTGGCGAATTGTGGCTTGAAAAGGACCTATTAGGCTTTTATTAAGGGATAAGTATCACTAAAACTCTAAGCACGTATCAATCTATTGGAAAGAGCAATTTGGGGTTTGTTTAGTTTATTAATATTAGTTTAGTAATAAATGATGATGGATAACTTTATTTAGAAAATTAACGATAAGATAACTTAAGTTCATGTTTGTAAATAAACGGCATAAACTCACTTGTATTTACATCGGCTTCGTGCCGACCGTTTCGATCCTGTACGAGGATCTTGTTCTTGATCATGTTTAGTGTAAAAATAACTTTAGTTTACAAATAAGAATGATAATGCTCAATATTTAGTATTAATATTATATACTTTCATATTACCACACCGAAGATAATAATAATTATACGCCCTGTGTCTATTAACAAAATAGGCATGGGGCGATCACCAAGATAGTATAGCATGAATTGTATATGAAACAGCAGATTTCCACGATCCGATTATCAGATTAAGGCTGTAAACTATTTTTTTTACATTCAAAACCCACTTGCAAGTTATTATTATACGATATGAAATGTTTAAAAAAATAAGTTCCATTTAATTTAGTAACAGAAAAGTAAAGTTTTCCAAGGCTTTTTTATTTTTAAAGTTACTCTTAAACAACTGGTCGTTTAACATGAGTTTAATCGTGAATAATAAATAACCCCCTGTATAATTCGCATTTCATTTATGTAAATGCAATTTTCTTCTCACAACAAAGTTTGAGTGACAAAGTGACACATATGAGTACATAACTTGCTTGTAACTTAATATTTACATGTTCTGTATAGACCAAGAAGTTTATATGCAATGGAGGCTGCAACGTGAACACCAAACTGAAGCAAGAAAAATGACGTCATTGTTGTTTGCCATCTTACTCATACTTACGTATACGTAGGCTATGTATTAATACGTAGGTTGACGATAGTCTTGTTTTTAATTTGTATGAGGTAAGTGAGATGGCGATGAAGTAGTGTAGGGCGCCAATGGGTGGAGAAGAAAGACGGAGGACCGAGTTAAGTGGCGTGCTATGAGGCCTATGTCCAGCAGTGGACGAACATTGGCTGATGATGATGAAGTGAGATGGCAAACAAACGTGACGTTATTTTTCTTGCTTCAATTTGGTGTTCACGTTGCAGGATCTATAGACTATAAGATTCAAGACATGTTCTGTTGAAGACGTACTCTTGACTCTTCAACTTCACATCAGAGTCAAGTGATAACTTCAAACGATATAAGCATACACTTAATATGCATTGTTTATCTTTAGGCTATGTTTAGTACACAGTTTAATCTATACAGATGCGATATTCTTAAACCTAATGTCGTCTCGAAAAAAGAGATTGTCAATTCTATATGCAGATAATATAGTGCGTACGAGTATGTGTTCTCTTCTAAGTTACATACTCTTTTGTACGAGTAGTCGTTGCATGGTTGCTCACAAGCTGGGTTTTCTGCTTGGATTTTTTCGATGTAAAATTATATTCTCAAATGTCTTCGAAACTATTAGTCAGATTTGACCATTTTTATAGTCTTAAATTCAAGATAAGTCCAACAACAAAACTTGCGCATTGTACTGTGCTCGACAAAACAAAATTCACCAAATGTGAACAATTAAAATATGCGTTTCGCAAGCCGCTCTCATGTATCAAAATAGGTCTTTAGGTCAGCAAAAGTCGATTAAAAAGAAAACAAAATTTCAATAAGAATACCTACGAATATTCCTACGAATATTTTAAAGTTCGTCATATCGTGCGAGCGAGCAAGTAGCTAGACGGAAGAAAATATTTAAATTTTTTGAATTTAACATGTTTTTGTTTACCCTGTAGCGTGCAATTCCAAGGCAAAGGGTTCTCTCTTATCATTCATTTTACAGGGCAACTATTATTGGCGACCAAATAGGAATTCCAGTTCATATCTTTATCGCCTTTGGGCCTATCGTGGCACGATTGAGATAAGTTGTAGATTTCGGACAACCTTAAAGTGCATATCATTTTCCTCAACGAGGGGAACATTTTGTATATAAGTAATTCCTCCAGGCATCTTAGTGCATTCGGTGAGCATACATAAAAATAAGAATACAAAGAATTGTGAACCGCTTTTTTATGTCGAGTAAAAATAAACATTTCCTTCTGACAACAATCCTCTGTACCTACCTACACATGACAATACAAACTTTTTGAATATATAACACCTCGAAACGTTTCTCCCGTGAGCTCATGAAAATTAACTTTTAATATTAAAGACAAAATTCTAAGATGAAGAGTTTAAATCGCTTTTACTTTGAGCGTTATCTAATTTTGAAGATTTTAAAGACTTTTTTAAACAAATTTCATTTTATAATTATTGTTGCGCTCAATAAAATGTTATCGTTGTTTTTTATTCTCTTTGTTAAATTTTTCATAAAAGAAATTGCACCTAATCGTCGGCAAATAACATTAAGAAGTACGTTAATATTGTTGGACCGAATTAAGCAGGCTAAGGCAGGCTCTTTACACACTTGAGTAGTCGTCCGAAATGTAGCCGGGAAAATTAGACAAGTGATGTTTGTATGCAAACTTTATGTACCTAACATATATTTACAATAACAAACTTAATATATTTTTCCTTTCCTACTAGGTTGTCTGGAAGAGATCGCTAAAACCGATAAGACCGCCAATTGTTACACTGTTCAATTTCGACTGCATTTAATGCTATTTAATATTGTTTGTTTCAAATTTTTTTGTGTTCAATAAAGTTTTATATATCTATCTTTTCTTTCACACTTTGGATTGCGTCTTTGGAAGTCGTATAACAACTCAATAACAATCAATCCGATTTTAAAAACTCATTCACCAATAGAATGCTAGAATACACAGAGTAAGTGACATAGGCAACTTTCATAATCACCAGCATGTACAGCGTGCTAAGCCGTAGGCTAAAAGCGCGGAAAAGTCGTCATATTATAATATTAGTTTAGCTCTTAATATATTATAATTAGCTATAAATGCAGCCGTTTAGGCGTGAAGAGTTAATACACACACATACACCCACATAGATACTTTCGCATTTATAATGAACGGTTTTAGCCGCTGTACTGTAGCCTATGTGTTATTCCAGGGTCTAAGCAATCTCTATACCAAATTTCAGCTCAATCGGTCCACCCGTTTAGTACTAAACATACACACTCACAAACTTTCGCATTTACATGTGTACAATGTTAGTGTGAGAATTTAGTAAGTTTAGGAAGGAGGACAGTAAAAAGTAGGATGTTGTTAGTCGACAGTATTAAGGTATTTTCTTCACCCACCAAGCTACGAATAACTCGCCAATTTAGCTGCAGTGTGTACCAACCTTAAGATAAAGTTGTGTAAAAGTGAGCAAAGTCAATATAGTCAGTATTCGATTGATCTATCAACGTCAGTCCACTTATATCGCCTTTGGGGAAAGTTAATCAGTTTTGTTTCTCATCAGGAGTGTTTTGTTTCTTTTAGCGGTGACTGTTGAAGGCTGACTGACGTTGTTTTGTTAGAAATTGTTATTATGAAGATTACTAGCTGTGACCGGTTTTATCCGCTGTACTGTAGCATATGTGTTATTCCAAGGTCTAAGCTGTCTCAATCCGATTCACAGGCAATTAATGACCCGAAACTTTTTAAAAACACGTACAAATGGGCAGACGGTGACTCGCCAACTCTTCTAAATGGGCCCCCCAAACAGTCGCACGCTTGAAGCGACAAGAGCGACATTTGGTAGAGCGGCTGAAGGCAGGAGAGGTGTCGCTGGACTTTAAACTTTTGGACTTAGGACTTCATTGGACATTTTTACGAATGGACGTTTTTCATGAATGGACATTTTTCAAATTGGACCTTTTTACGATTTGACATTTTTATGATTGGACCACTTTCCGATTGGACAATTTTATAATTTGACCATTTTGCGAATGGACATTTTTATGATTGGACTATTTTCCGAATGGACATTTTTATGACTGGACGTTTTTATTCTGTTGTCATTTTTCATAATTGGACATTAGTCGTATAAACCCTTTTTTTTTCTTTGATGGTTTTTACTATTTGTCGCTGTATTTTTTTTGTATGTCAATAAATTAATTTTTACTTATTACTTTTTTTAAATGAGGATATTGAACACCCAAGGGGTGCCCTATTATTAGTTATTTTAATCAATACATAAGGCAAGCTAAGTAAAATTAGTTGAAGTATGTTTATTAAAAATGGCATCAATCAGCCAAACAAATTGGCCTAACTTATGAATATGACCAGAAATTCCAAATTTGTTACACTACAACATAATAATAATGTTAAATGCTTTGGTTCAATTAATTTTATTATTTTTTAATCCATACATATAATAAGAATGGAAATTTCTCCCCATTCATTGTGATCCTTTACTAAGGTGAACTGTGAAAATACGCATATGAACAAAACGACGCGAAAAAGTCGCTTGCGCGATCTAATTCGTAAAACATTTTGTCAATTTTTCCTAGGGAAACGTAAAATAAAACAATAAAATAAATAATAATCATTTATATCAGACACATCGCCCCTAATTTACATCAAAAATTCGAAATAAAAGTAATAGAATATAAAGTAAATTCAATTAAAAAAAAAATAGTGCTAAAAACGCTACAGACGCCATCTATCGGTGTGGCTGTAAACTTGTGGTTGACCTTTAGTTTAATTTGGGCTAAATTTGTAAATAGTTTGTGTCACTGGTGTGGTTAAACAACACCACCGATTTGAATAAAATTTTCACTAATACGTTGCAGTTTTCTCTACTTGAACCTTAGTCTTGGTTTTAGTCAAATCGGTTCATAAATAAAAGAGTTATATCAATCTAAAGATTCGCATATAAAATGCTAATAAACAAGAAAGGTAGTCATAGGAACCGCGTAATCAAAAGACAAAACCTCATCGAGTTTGGGCTCATTTGATTCGTCTTGACGAGTACTTTGATACTATATAGTAACCAGGGTCCGAAACGGAGCTGGAAGGTGGCCATAGGAACTCCGTGATTAAAAGAAAAAACCCCATCGAGTTTGGGCTCATTTGATTCGTCTTGACGAGTACTTTGATGCTATATAGTAGCCAAACAAATTAGAATTCATTTAAATTAGTAAATGTAACTTATTTCTCAAATGAATCAGCGCCAGCGGAAAATAATCTAATGTGCGCATGATGCGTGTAAATATCAGTAATAAATATCTTTTTGCTGCTTATTTTTAATTTCTAAAACATGTAAAATCATCTGAAGATAAATAGAAAAATTCATTTACAGTTCATTGTAAAAGTAAATTATTTTTCATACAAGCTAGCGCCACGGAAAATAATGGAACTAATGTCCTAAGAAAAAGAAATATCGTTTATTCTGCAAACAGTTTTAGAAAAGAAGTCCCGCGTAACCTAGCGGAACTAAATAATAGATTTATAATTACTGTGAATACTTCATTTATTATATATTTTTTTTTTGTTAGATTAATTAAATATTATGTACCTATTTAATTGAGAAATTAAATATGAGAAATTATGAATTGTTAAAAATCTGTAGATATTTTAACTTAAAATCACGCGATTGTGGCGCTCCATCTAGGGGGATCTTTTGTAAAAATCACTGGTTATCCGGAGACACACACACATAAAATCTGTTCACACCCATTTAGGCATACATCCAGACACAAACTGTCACGTTTATAATGTTAGTAAAATTTTGCAATGATTATTATAGAACCTTTTATCTGTGTTATAGATAATCATAGGCGGATTTAGGGAGGGGGGGCAAGGGGCCAAGTCGCCCCCCCCCCCCCGAGTCATTAAGCAAGCTGCTCGCGCACATATTATAAAGGATGTTTAAGCTTTAGGGGGGGGGGGGGGGCAGGGGGCCAAGGTACCCCCAGAAGCATTGTAGAGTTACGAATTTCGCACATATTTCTGAAATAAAATTTTTTTTTCGGCGCTCGCAGCTAGCTGCTCGCGCACTTATTGTAATGGATGTTTAAACTTCCTAACCGCTCAGAGCGAGCTAAACATACACTTTTCGTAATAAAAATTATAATATTTTTGCCCGTCTGGATCCGCCTATGATTTTAGGTATACACCTCAGTGGTAGAGTCCTTCTCACGAATGAGGTCCCGCGGAATTTTGCGGAACTAAATTACATTTTTTCGATAAATTCTGGACTTCATGCCATAAATAATTTTTCACCACTCTCGCACGAAAATAGTGTCTTTGGTCATCGATTTCAGTGAGCAAAAGCCGTTTTTGCTCTCTAGAGAGTAGAGAGGCAAAGTGATTTGAATTTCGAACACAATTTTATTGGCTATGAAGAAGTTGGTGTGTTCTGAAACTTATTTGTGTACAATTTTTATTTAACTGAGATGCACATAATTTTTAATGTTATTTATTGAATTTTAACTTTATAAATTGTATTTTTTCAATAATATTTTAAATAAAATACTATTATAGAATAATAAGTCGTAAGTGAGTTTTTTTTTTTAAATATTATTACAATTTGTTTTTCATAAATATGTCACACACACAAATTTCGAACGCAACTCTTTTAATAAAAATAAAAAAATACAAAATGGCGGGATGTAGAAGTTTAGAGTTTACAGTCAAATGGAGAATGCGTTGTGACGTCATCGATAAATGCCATCTTTGTCTCTCTCTTTTGTATGAGGTAAGTGAGATGGCACTTATAGTTGTCATTTTTCTTGCGACAGTGGTGTTCACAACACATTTTCCATTTGGTTCTAAACCTCTTGGTAAAGATTCAACTAAATATTTTCAACTTAAGTTGTAAACTTTTGCAAATTTCTATTTGTGATCTAATAGTCTGTTTAATTACAAAGAAATGAGTGACCCCAGTGATGAAGGTAGTTGTCTTACGCCAAAAAAGTTGAAAGAACAAGTTTCGAATGCCGAGTTCAGCTATTTGCCTGAAAAATCTAAAGTGAAATATGTAAAGGCGTACGAATCCTTCAATAATTGGCGCCTCTCAAAAAATGCAAAAACATATTCCGAGACCGTGATACTATCATATTTCATGGAACTATCTAAAACAAGAAAATCCAGTACATTATGGAGCATTTTTTCTATGATAAAAGCTGTCTTAAAAACGAAACGTGACCTTGAAATAGAAAAATTTCTGAATGAAGCACCAGACAGTAAATACCTCGCTTTAAAAGTAAGTAAATTGATACAAAAGCTAATTTATTTCAAAGAAAACCTATCTAACTGTACCTATCTAAAAATAAGTAAACTAAATTATTGTTATTTTTTACAGGTTGTATTAATTATTGGCATAAATGGTGCGTGCCGCTCAAATGAATTGTTGAATCTTAAGGTAAACGACGTTGAAAAGCATTCGGACAAATTAATATTAGTAAAATTATTGAATACAAAGACTAAAATCGACAGATCATTCGTCATTAGTGAAGAATATGTGAATGTGGTGGACAAGTATATGGCATTACGACCCGCTAATACAAAAACTTCAAGATTTTTCTTACATTATGATAATGGAAAAAGTAAAAAACAGCCCATAGGCATCAATAAAATCGGTGATATGCCAAAAACGATTGCTAAATTTCTTCAGCTTCCGGACTCCCATCTTTACACTGGGCATTGCCTGAGGCGGACGTCAGCAACACTCTTAGCTGACTCAGGCGCTGATATTACAGTTCTTAAACGCCATGGTGGCTAGAAGTGTAACAAGATTGCAGAAGGATACATCGAAGATTCTAAAGTTATTTAATATGCTAACTTTTAAAATTTGCGATAGTGGCGCCCCGCAAAAAGAACTCCTTTTGTGAAAAGCACTCTACCTATCAGTCACAGTTCCCGATTGAGCAGAAATTTTGCATACCGGGAATCGGATGACAATGCAATAATTTTATGACATGGAAGTGATCTGAAGTCTGATGATGGAGCTGAAAGGTGAAATTTGATAGATATATTATAATAAATAGTTTGAGTACGTAGGTAGGTATATGATAGTTTCATTTCAGAAAATTTCATTTTAGTTTTTTTTATACAACGATGTAAGAAGATGAGCAAGATGCTCTCCTGATGGTAAGAGATAACGCTGGGATTTAACGAAGGTTAAATTCTGGGTGCACTGCTGAGTCATAAAATGTTAAGATTCTTCAGCCCAGTAATTTCACTAGCCACAGTGCCCTCCTACCGAAGCACAGTAATGTCTGCACATCACTGTTCAGGCGGCAGAATAACTGACACTGTTGGGGTACTAGCCGATCTCCTGCAGAGGAAGTCTACCCACGGTAAAGAGATCACCATTAAATGACGCGGAAAAAAGTCAAGAGTAACTGTACGGAATCAAGCTGTTATTATTCCGTATTTTTATTAGTTTTTCTGATTTAAATGATAATTTGATATATTTTTGTTTACTGTATTTAATCTTGATGTACTATATAATGTGTAAGTGGTCATTTATTGCCGTTCTAATTTGTACTGTGGTATAGGTATAACGATAGTTCTGGGACTTATCCCAGGACGTCTCTGAAATCTAAGTATTATTCACAAAAAATGTTTCATAATATTATTTACTAGCTTATGCTCGCGGCTTTGCCCGCACGGCAAAATCCTTTCTTAGCAGTGGTCTACGTCATGAAACCTTTCTATGTTCCAAATTTCAACCCAATCCATCTAGCGGTTGAGGCTGTACGTTATACAGATACATCAGTCACTAGCTTATTCTCATGGCTTTGCCCGCATGGACGGGTTACGTTTCATAATACCTACGGTCGTTTCAACTACGGTCGATATAACTACGGTCGATTCGCATAAGTTCATTTCACATATTGGACGACTCGCTTACAGTGCAACTCGCCTGCGGTTGATTAAACTATGGGCATGTGAACTAATGGACGATTCGGCCAATGTTCATTTGATATATTGGTTAATTCAACTATGGACGACTCACCTACGGTTTATAAATTCTTTGCTACGCGTGTTTTTAGTACAGTATTCAGGGCAAACCGAAATCTGTTGGTTAGGTTAGGTTTGAACAGTGACCACAATGCGCGAGCCGAGCGAGCGAAGCGAGCGTGCCGCGGCAGCGGCCGGCGAAGCGCCAGATATTTTTCTTATTACTGAATTATTTATCCTGTGTCATGGCATCTTCAGGCATTTTGGCATCTTCTTTCATCTACCTCATCATGGCAAAGTGGCATAATAAAAACAACACGTTTCTGAATTCTGTACTATAAACAAGTATTTTTTAGCTGTCATACCTGACTAGCAGCCGGAAACGTGGTCTAAAAATACGTGAACGGTCCGTTAGTTCGGCCAAAAATAGGCAAATCGTCCAATAGTTTAATCAACCATAGCTCAATCGACCGTAGCTGAGTTAACCGTAGGCGAATCGTCCAATATTGATTTCAACCAATAGTTATTATGAACGTAGGCGAAACGTCCAATAGACATTTTGAATAGTAGGTGATTCGATCGTAGTTACATATTGGCAAGGTTTGCCAGCCTTTACTAATTCTACGCCCATTAAGTCGCAGAAAACCCGTGAATTGAATCCCTCTTTTCCGTGGAATTGGAAATCGAATTAAATGGTCTGTATCAAATTCATTAATATATGAATAATTTACTGTCACGCGCTACGAAGTGCGCGCGGGTCAGCTAGTTATTAATAATAATTTAAAATTAATTATTTATTATAAGTTGTATTTTTTTCATTCAAGACTTCTGTAGTATTCGGAATGTCGCGTCGTTAAGATACTCGCGGAGTTTATTCCTAACATTTCAAATGTGCTTCGTTGACATTTACTGATAAAGCTGGGAAAATAGTTGACAAGTGGAGCGAAAGTGTATTTTCCGCGTTAAGCAAGATAGTAGAGAAGCCTTGACAAAGATGGATTGGTTAGTTCTATAGAGCTTCTAAGTAGGTATGAGTAGGTATTAGATGATAGTTTGTATCTATAGTATATAATAAGTGATAAAATAATATGTGGTAGACATGTCGTATGTTTTTTCATGTTTAGCTCCTTTTTATATCGTAGGTTGGCTTTTAACGATCTACGAGCTACGATCTCGCGTGATATGAATACGTGTACGGCCGAAGCCTACCTCTATGCCAACAGTAAAATACATAATAATATTTTGTTTAAACCAAAGACTTTATGTGCACCCACATCGCAGTTACATTTATTATCGTGTTGCATTCAGTATCTCCACTAAAAGTAACTGAGGTGTGGACCTATCTTTATAACCGGAGCGCGAGAAAAAAAATTGGTTTAAAAAACGAATTCCGTATAAGTTGTTAACCTTTAAAATCCGTTTAAAAAAGACAAAAATTCATTTCCCCTTTATTTATTTCAGCTGCAAGCCACAACAGAAAGCACAAGGCCAAGAATGTTCGTCACGAAGATCTGACAGATGGAGAAGAATATGAAGACTTCGAATGGCCTGAAACAGACTCTGTCAAACATTTTGACGTTCCTCAGGAGTTCGTCGCGAGTCCTCCTCCTCATTCCCACACCCATTATACCCATGGATACGAGGTTAGTTTTTATTAATGCCGTTCCATCTTCATCGCCACTAACTGTCGGTACCAAGCGTTTTGCTTCTAATGCCCAGGCTCCTATTTGAAGCTTTATAATGGTGCATTATCCATGAACATCACTATTGTTGACTTTATGTCTCAGTTTAAGCCGTCGAATAAATGTGCTTTCTTTCTTCTTTCTTTGTGTACATTTCTAATAACAACTAGAGTCACATTAGGAACAAATTGCCGTTATCCGTGTTTCCCGAATGGTTCAACTAAGGAATCTTCAAGGCGCGACTTAATAGGTCAATAGGTACCTGGTACCTTTCTAGGGAGTGCTAGTTTCATCGTCGCTCGAATCTGCACATTTCATCAGGTGGGATGACATTAAAACAAAAGTCTGTTTGAAAACCTCGTTTATGAAGTGGTTAAATAAGCACATTACACCAGTTAACTAAAGTACTCTGTTTGTTTCAGGAATCAACACTGTCAAGCGGTAAACATGGCAAAAACCACAAGTCACATCATTAACGTCTCAAAATTATTATTTATGATAATATTATTTTATTATGAGTTTGAGTAAACAGTGCCTTTAAAGACATATTTTATTTTGAGCCCCATAATGCCCTTTCTCAAGTAGAGTTTAAAGCCGGCACCATACTATGTACGTAAACTCTATGGTCTTTGCGGCAAGATTCGGTGTGGTCCACAAAACTTATCCGCACTCTTGTTTTGCAGTACGCGAGCTTTTGCTGTTATAAAGTTGAGCGGGCTTATCCATTGACACGCCATTGCGCTCAACGCTTTGCAGACATAGGAATTGCTGCGGCAATTGTCACTGGCATCTTACTTTTTAATCTTCGACAGCAATAATGATATAATATTATGTAAAACAGCTAGTTAAATACAAGATGGGATGTGTTGCAAGAAAGTTGCCAGTGGCAGTTGCTACAATAGTTGTTCTCTTTGCAAAACCACGGTTGCGGTTGCGAAAGCGATTTAGTTCAACCTTCATTATCCAGATGGCGAAGGTTTGGAACTCTCTACCTGCTTCAGTGTTTCCTGTAAATTACAACTTAGAGTCTTTAAATCGAGTGTTAATAGGTCTGTGTGCAACATCTTCGACCACGTCATCACTTACCAACAGGTGCGACAGTGGTCAAACGCAGCCCTATTCTTTATGAATTGAAAAAAAAAATACCACCTGAGTGTGACTATTAGCAAGGTTTCTGTCTGTCTCTAGAAACCTTCTAGGCGGGCTCAGTAATATTAATTAAAGTTGATGTCACACAGGCGCCGTTCCACATCGTGCGAGAAAGCAGGCGCGATCCGCAGGTCATCAACACAAAATATCTCGATCGATTTCTGCTCTGTGTGACGTCCGGTTTAAAGTAGAATTCAAACAGTCAAACTGTTTCCTTTGTGTTAGACGTAGCAACAAATGGATTTGACAATTCAAACACACAGCCTCTGAATTTAGACAGATGAGTTACTGTTGTTCCAATAACGAGCCAAAGGTGCGGTTTGATTCATGAATATCGTCTATCACTAAATGGGATTGCGTTTAGTATGTATGTGGAATTAACGATAAGCGTTTTCATTCTCGATTTCAGATATTACGACATGTAGATAATACTTAGGTACTAGCCACTATTTACCTGCTGTTACCAGCAATTTTAGACATTACGTGTACATCTCAATATTACCTATACTAGATATACCTATCTGTACCCAGCGGTTTTACTTGTTGCAGTAGCCTATTCGTTATTTTAGTGTCTAAGTTGAGCTATATATGTATTTAGGTACCAAATTTCAGACCAATCGGTTTAACCTTTTAGGTATCACATTATTATAATATAGCGTTACTTGACGTCACTCGATTTCTTTTATTTGACATCTCTTCTTTTTTATCCTCAAAAAATACATTTTAATTTATTTATATCTCTTACGCAATATCAGACAGACTGACAGACAGACTGACAGACTGACAGACTGACAGACTGACAGACTGACAGACTGACAGACTGACAGACTGACAGACTGACAGACAGACTGACAGACTGACAGACTGACAGACTGACAGACTGACAGACTGACAGACTGACAGACTGACAGACTGACAGACTGACAGACTGACAGACTGACAGACTGACAGACTGACAGACTGACAGACTGACTGACTGACAGACAGACTGACAGACTGACAGACTGACAGACAGACAGACAGACAGACTGACAGACTGACAGACTGACAGACTGACAGACTGACAGACTGACAGACTGACAGACTGACAGACTGACAGTTGACAGACTGACAGACTGACAGACGGACAGACTGACAGACTGACAGACTGACAGACTGACAGACGGACAGACTGACTGACTGACTAACTGACTGACAGACTGACAGACTGACAGACTGACAGACTGACAGACTGACAGACTGACAGACTGACAGACTGACAGACTGACAGACTGACAGACTGACAGACTGACAGACTGACAGACTGACAGACTGACAGACTGACAGACTGACAGACTGACAGACTGACAGACTGACAGACTGACAGACTGACAGACTGACAGACTGACAGACTGACAGACTGACAGACTGGCAGACTGACAGACTGACAGACAACGGACAGGTGAAAGTAAATAAAGGTTTGTAAAAATATTCAAATGTCATAGGCTACGAAACGAGCAGAGGTGCAGTCACTTACTTACCTTAGCCCTGTCGCACCTTAATAGGTGCTATATTATTTTATTTTTGTGCACCAAGTTAATAAAAAATTTTGAACTCATTAGTTTATCACTTCTTGTTATTTTACTTTGATTTAAAAAATAGTTGAAAATACAACGCAATAAAGTTTGGGTTTATTACTAGACATTTTATTTATTTATTTTTACATATTTGGGAGGCTTACAGCTATAATATGTTCTAATAGCAACAAAAAATAGAAACGAAGAGCCAATAACAAGCTTTTTTTTTTATACGAGATAGGCCTACGTTTGACCACATCCCACCTGATGGAAAGTGAAAATGCGGTCAACGATGGATCACGTAAGATGCCTAGAAAGGTACCTATTCACTCGTGCCTTGAAGATACCTAAGTTGTACCGCTCGGGACGGAAACACGGATGACGGCAAAGTGTTCCAAACGCGACCAGTTCTCATTAAGAACGACGAAGCAAAACGCTTGGAGCGGGCAGTAGGTAATGCCACTAAGTAAGGATGCCGCTTTGCCGTCTGCCGCGACGTCCGTCGGTAGAATGGGCTTGGAGGAATTAGTTCGTGTAATTCCTGCGCACACTCTCCAAAATGAATCCTATAGAAGACCGATAACGAGGCGACCATTCTACGGTGTTCAAGGCTCTGCAGCCGAGATTCCGTGAGCTTTTGGTCATCTACGAGCTTTTTGGCACGTCTCTCAATCGACTCCAGTGTCTGAAGCTGGTATTTGGCAGTACCATCCCAAAGATGAGAACAGTACTCCATACACGACCGGACTTGTGCTTGGTACAGCGTTAGCAGCTGTACATATAGAAACGCCACACATTTTGTACCGGACATTTTGTACTGGCTTCCACATTATTTTGTACTGGATGGTGTATAGTGGATAGACATAGCGCGTAAAAAGTAAAACTTATAAACGTTATGAATCTATGAAAATCTTAATATATAAAAGGACAGTGCCCGACTGACTGACTGACTGACTGATCTATCAACGCACAGCCTAAACCGCTAGACGGATTGGGTTGAAATTTAGAACACAGATAGGTTTTATGACGTAGGCTAAGAAAGGATTTTGCCACGCGGGCAAAGCCGCGAGCATCAGCTAGTTTATTATAGATCAACAAATCAAAAAAAAATACTTACCTATTTTTATGGTATAAAATAGGTATTATCTATTGTAAAGATAAAAGTTGAAAACTTATAAAAGTTAAATTTGAATATTTCTTCTCACGCTCTGTTTCGTCATTGGTAAAAGCAAAAAGATAACTAAAAAATATCTCTAACATTGATATTTATTTGAAGCAATCCGTCCAATAAATTGTAACCTTGTAAGTTGTAAGCGAAGTCATGCATAAACTTTTTCCTTATAAACATCCCCTTGAGTCAGTATTATAAATACGCAACCGGAAATATTTTGTATACGAATATTTACGAGACAAGCTAAACCGTTGTATTTATGAACCTTCAGAATGCCTTCCATCTTGAAGGCTTTTTGTTAAATGTGAAAGATTATCCTCAGTGGAAACATCTTTTAACTGAATCGAAAATAGGAAAGGTTTACGATTCGTCAGAATTTTCTATACAATATAATATAGGTATAAAGAACTGAGAAATGATCGAAGATGTCTGAACTGTTTGGCAAAATTCTTTGTTTTTGGTTCAAAGTGTTTAAATTATACTTCCCAGGCAGGCCCGGATTTAGCCAAAATGCCGCCCTGGGCAGTGAGAAAATGCCGCCCCCTCCACCGCGGCGGGGGGGAGGGGGGGGGGGGGTGTTATGGAGGTGCGCGATTACATTAGATTAGAAATTTGCCGCCCCCAGTTAAGTTAATTTGCCGCCCCCTGAAAATTTGCCGCCCTGGGCACTCGCCCCGAATGCCCCTAGTGTAAATCCAGGGCTGTCCCAGGTGTAAATGCTATAGTAATATCATTTCTCTCTGGCTTATTGAGAGCGAGCTTGAAGTCGGTTTATTTTTTTATTTACTATTTTTTTATTGTATTCTTGGTAATTTAATTCACAAGGAAAACAAAATACAGATTATTTTATATTAAAATTTATCATAACATTAATAACTAATTACATGCAAAACTTATTTACTTAGAAGCACTGCGCTTGTCATCCTGAGATTTTAGTGTTGAATCAATGAAATAAAGTTATTTTAATGAAGTTTTAAGTACTTAAAATTTTGTGAAGAAAGATCGATCTTAGAGGGTTATTCGCTTGGTGGTTCTTCCTCATCTGTAGTTGTCGCGTCTTGGCTGTTTCTCGTAGAAGGAGCGGCAGTTGTAGTGTTAACTTCTCTTGGTCTCGTAGTTGTAGCTTCAGTTGTTTTAGTAGTTGTTGTTTCAGTTGTTGTGTATGGTTTAGATGTTGTTGTGGTTGTTGTTGTTGTAAAGCATGATAAGTCGAACCCTTTGCAGATTACGCAAAATATCTGAAAATGAAAGTTTTATTTAAATGATAATATGTTAAACGACGAACAATTCCGGTGTCTGACGATTATGATTGCCCACACAACCTGATGGGCAATGACGATGACCGATGTGTGATTACACAGTATAACCCAGTATTTTGTAATACAGAATTCAGTACTTCGGAGAACTATGTCTAGTAGCGTGATGTTAAGAAACTGTGTGGAGGTAGATGACTAGAGAGAGACAGACTAAACCTAGAAGGCGGGATAAGTCCCTCCCTGCACTGAACGTCATGCCAATGCAGTAATATAATATTACCAAAGTTCTCAAATTAGCGATATCGTCTTCAAATTCTCGGATGCAGGAGATAAAGGGATTCCTAGTTTCAGATTAACGATCCTACTCGCGCAAACTGCTTCTTTGCAACTGTCTGTAAACTATACAGATGCACCCACAAAGCAAGTAACATAATATAAAATAAAAAATAAATAATTAAAAAACAAGGCGTTCTTCGCCTGAAGAGTGTACATAGATAAGATAAGTTTGTTGAACATTAATGTTTGATCAGCGTGTTCATTTCCAAATTGGAGCTTTATCAAACAAACTGAACTATGAAGTTTCCTCTACAATAAATATTCGTTTCATAAGAGTTCCTCGAGGAAAAGTTTGCGTTTCCTTAATATAAAAGTTAAGCATGAAACTGTTGAACTAAGTTGAACCTTTAGTGCACTTTAATGTATGAGAAACTTGCGTGGACGTTTTCTGTCGCTATTTTCTTATATGAAACTAGCTGCGCCCGGCGGTTTTACTCGCTGTACTATAGCCTATGTATTATTCCAGGGTCTAAACTATCTCTATACCAAATTTCAGCTCAATCAGTCCACCTGTTTAGGCGAGAAAGAGTAACAAACATACATCCAGATATCCATACATTCATATAATATTAGTAGGATTACGAACATTTTACAAGCTTTTATTTACTTTCACTTGTCTGTTGTCTGTCTGTCTGTCTGTAATCAAATCTTGCAAGTTAAATTTGACCCACTTTCCGGTTTCCAATTGAGCTGAAATTTTAAATGCATGTATAAATCAGATGACAATGCAATATTATTATAACATGGAGCTGATCTGATGATGGAGCGGGAAGGTGGCCATAGGAACTCCGTAATTAAATACGTAACCCCGTCGAGCTTGGGCTCATTTGATTCGTCTTGACGAGTACTTTATGGTGCTAGATGGTAATAATAATAAAAGCTTGTTTTTAAGTTTTTGAAGTGAAAACTTCTTTAGCGGCGCTGAGCACTTTTTTGTATGGGTAAAAACTTTCAAACTCGCGTCAGGGTCACGTGATGCTGATCGAAAAAGCGTAAGATCGAGGGGAAGGGAGAGGAACTAGTATCTCCCACTCTTTCTACCGTGCCTGAGTATGCTGCTCTGTTTAGGCGGCACAGGGGGCTTAGACAAGCGCGCGCCCGATATTTTTTTTTATATTTTATATTTTATATTTTTATTATTAGACACTTAAATAGGTTCGAATCAAAACTGTTTGTTTCTTACTTCAGTTATCATAAACCAATTGTATCAGTTGTATAAATTTGCGATGATGATTCTGATAATAACGATGGTGTAAAAGTCGTCGAAATTATGGATGGAAGTTGATTTTTCTGAGAGATAAAATTTAATCTTATATATAAATAACGATATAATATTATAAATAACAACATATAAATTGTCATATGTGTGTACGATAGCGCAATAAATAAACATTGTATTCTACCTCATAAATGATAGTATTTTTATACTTATAATTAAACACAACGTTAATATTGAAGTTTTCACTTCTGCCGGCACCCCCGGAGTGCTACCTTTTTTTTTTAATTTTACTTGTTTTGACGTAGATCTTCTTACCTCTAACTAGCTCTGTGTTGAATTAATCAGCTGTCTCTTGTATAATTATTAAGTTTGTAGTATATTATTACTGTGCTACGTAAATAAAAAACAACGTTACCTTTCTAATTCTAGCTTGTCGAGCAAAATGTTCACAGAAACCATTTAATGAAGGCGCGCCAACTCTCAAATCTGCAATTAATTATAATTATTTGTGTTAAATTAATAACTGCTTCAGAATGATTAATAGGGCTTGTACGAAAACATAATGTAAAGTAATTTCTCTTAAACAAAAATGAAGCAGCCTCAGTAATCTGAACTGCAACACACGCCTATATATAGGTAAGACTTTAACGTAGTAAAATGGTTCTTCTTCTTTTCGAATCGCTTACATTTTTTTTAAATTAAAGATTTAAAGTTGTTTTAACCTGTATTGTGCTAGTTCTACATTTATTTTGTTGTAAAATAGTGTAGTGTGTGATGAAAATGAGTATTAAAATTAAATAGGTACGTTCTTGTAAGTACTAGTAAAGACGAAGGGCTTACTTTCGGTGCCTCATTTGTTTCTTAGTAAGTTTAGTTCAGTTGATTTTTTCGTCTGAAGTTTTATATTGGGAAATACCATCAATTTACTTGTTTAATTAAGCGTTTGCTAAACGTGATCTTAATTTAGAGGTGCAGACTCATTAAAACAAATATAAGGGCTGACTTAAGTGTAAGTGCAAAGTCCATTCAAAGTTCTATAAGTATTTATTATGATTTAATGTCTTAATGGAAAACTAAGTCCATGTTTTGGAAAGATAGACTTGTACAGTCAACTACAAAGAGATGTATCCATGTTAGGCTTACAAAACGAAGTAATGTTTCATTTGCCACAATGAACTACCCTTGGTTCGTGACATTTCTAGTAGCAATCAAACTTTATATTATCATCGACTCGTTTAATATGCAACAATGATGTATCCCACTACTTTTCCTTAGGTGATACATAATAATGGCATTTAAAATGAATCGAATATAGTTTAAAATTTGGTGGATACTGAAAATGTCACGAAGTAAGGGTAAATAATTTTTGCATACTAAAAGTTCATGGATACATCTCTTTGTAGTTGACTGTACAGGTAAGTAAGAATAGGCTTCTTTTGCAGGAGGTTGACAAGGTGGGTACCTCAGCAGTGTCAGTTATTCTACCGCCTGAGCAGTGATGTGCAAACATCAAGGTGGCTCGGTAGAAGGGCACTGTAGCTAGTGACATTACTGGTCTGAAGAGTTTTCAGTCTTAACATATTATAACTTTTGAGCAAGAAGTGTTGCACCTAGAATTTTTTATCATTGTGAAATCCTGAGTACTGATTATGGGCGGCGTTTTCTCTTACCATCAGGAGAGCGTCTTGTATATAAAAGTAAGAATATAAAGTTATCTAAAAGCAGTTATCAAATTTAAATAATACCGTAGGAAAAAATCTTATTTTTAAAATACAAACCTGTGCTTCCATCGGGATCACAATAAGAACACGTGTAAAACAGGAAGGAGCAAAAAATAATGGAAAATCTGAACAAAACCGCCATGACTGCGCGACTTGCGTGAGGATGAGCTAATAACAAAAAAAAGTGAGCAAATGTCCTTAACAATACGCTCTTACTCTCTGACTTACATTGTAGTGGAGTTTTGCACTGATAATATTTTTATAGCTTGCTTACAGGACGTTCTGAATGGAAACTTTAGAACTGTATAAAATCACAAAATTATTATATAAGTGAAAAGGACATTTCACATTTCCAAAAGAAGAAAAGTGGAAGTGTGGGTAATGGGAACGTCCTAAAGTTTTGGATGAACTGTGTGAATAAGAAAGATATAATAATAATAATGAATGTGTTTACTGCAGAATATAAGAATTCCATAAAAATGTTAGTAGTAATTATTTTTTAAATTGTTAGTAATTTTAAAACTAAGTTAGCTAGTTGGGAACATATCGCGAGCCTGGCGGTTTACTGCGCTGCCTGGATAGATGAATGTCCAGCCCGTGCTTTATAAATTGATTTTCCATTTTATTAAATAATGTTTTCAGGATAGTGTCGGAGCTCACACGCATTCTGCACCACATCGACGGTATCCGTTTTCTCATGATGGCGTAGAAATCGTCAACATGACCCTCCGAAAACATTTTTTAAACGTTTGTGTTTGTTTTTTTTTGTGTTTATACGTGCTAGGTCTGATGATGATCGGTATTCGTCGCCTATTATATATAGATATCTGTAACACAAGTGGTGTTCCCGACGCAATGTCGTTAATTGTCGACTAGGACGTTTTTCCAGCGATACATCTTGGGAATCTTCAACGCACGAAAAAGCATCTATCTATGACCTTACGTGATTCATCGTTCAGGAGGAATATCGTCAAACTTATATAGGTAGCTATAAAAAAAGTGTTGCAACAACAAAACAGCTGTTCTTTTACCCAAACTCAGTAAAATTTACTACAGTTAGCAGGTGTCGCCGCCGCCCATCCATATGACTCACTTTATATCTTTATCATCTCGTGCGAGAGCGCAAAAACACAATATCTGCTTATCAAGCTCATATGGGCGGCTGCGATACCAACTATATAAATGGATCCATCACGCACCTGGTATGACCGCTTCACTCCACGTACCTTCACAATCCTTCCCCGCGTTGTGCGCGATCGTAACGAGTAGTCGGAATGCGGCCCGGCCTGTTGGTATAAATAAATCTATTAACTGAGTCCCCTTCCAAATAAAGACTATCCATATTCCTTTATATCATGTAAGATATCGAAGCTATTCTATATCTAAGTATTAATGTCTCAATGCAATGCCGGCCCAGTCCATTCCTCCTCAGAGGTGGTAAATCTGGTAACAAAGAGAACACTCCTTCGCTGCAAGGTGGTGGCTCTTCCTACGTGTAGTGCATTAGTAGCACTAAGAGTATCTATCCCTCTACCTCGAGGTGGTAGAACTCATTCTCCTATTACTAAATATACCGGGCTATAAGCTACGAGCTACGAGCTGATCGTGACTTTCGGAGTGTCCTTCTCTCTCTTCCTCGATATCAATAGTATCATATCGACTACCACACCGTGGTCAGTCCCACACCTAACTTTCGTCACCTCACTATGGTACTACGCGCGCAGACCCGCCCTAACTACTCCGCGGGTGTCCTCTCCAGAACCGATCGCCTATTCACACACTCTCTTCACTCCATAGGGCATTGCCCCCACAATCTAGGACCGATCGGCCGGCCGACAACCCGCGGTCCTATGGTGGATTCGCCCCGCAGGGTACCCTCCACGGCCCTAAATCCCATGGGCGGCTTGTTAGATGCCTAATCGTTTTACAGATATACACCATCCCACCGTTGTCCCACGGCCCTAAGTGGCACCTTCGTTAAATCCTCCGAGTACCCACAGGTTTCAAACCTGCAGGTAAAGCGCACGCGCACCGCATCGCATAAGTTGTGTTAAATTTGCTCCTAACAAAAATAATAACAAATAAGTGTATAAATCAGTCACTTTACTTGTTTGTGTGCAGAATTCTGTTCTAAACAGTGAAAGGTATAAAGTGGAGGTACCAAATTAATAAATTTCGATCGATCTTGAACGTTATCAATCAATTTAATAGTGAATGTGGCAGTGTTTACGGCAACGTCGACAAAAAAAGCGCATCGAACCGGTTTCGCACTTTGACAGCTCGCGGACGAGATTTGCTGCAGTACTCGTTCCTAATCTGTGACGCCGCTGCATCGCAGCGAGCCACAGTTTGCATAGCAGTCTCTACGAATCGAGCCGGATTTGCTGCAGTACTCGTTCTTAATCTGTGACGCCGCTGCATCGCAACGAGCCACAGTTTGCATAGCAGTTTCTACGCGACTTAACAATCAGCTTTGCTTTGTTATTGTTGTTGCTTTTGCTTAGGAATGGCTTCTAAAATGGTTTCCTGTGCAGGCTGCCAGAGCCCTATTTCATCGGGGAACTATCTCACTTGCTGTGTCTGCAAATTATCATACGATTTGCAATGTGTTAATGTACCCAAAGCGCGATTTACCAGCGCTCTGATGAATGAGAAGAGGAGCACTTGGAAGTGCCCCGGATGTATAAGTAAGGTGCCCAAAACTGGTAACGTTAACACACCAGTCGGCGCAAGCCAGAGTAGCAGAGTTAAACCAGTTCCACCTAGCCCTTTGTCCAGTGGCAGCGAAACCGATAACGTTAATGTCAGGCGTGGGAGTGGATGTCCGAACATCACCACCAACCTCGAACACTCATATCTAGACGACACTAATTATTTGGACAATATGCGTAGCGTTATTAGAGATGAATTCGAACGAATTATAGATGAGCGTCTTGTAGGCTTAATTTCTAAAGTAGTCGAGGAGAAAACTGCTCAGGCCACTTTACCCTTGCACAATAAGATTGCCGAGCTTACGACTAGGATAGTGCTACTCGAGAGTGAATCAGCAAGGAAATCGGAAGAACGTCCTGTATACAAGAATGCCCATGAACCGTCGACTGAGCCCCCTATACCTCGTCTCCAAGTGGTAGTGGATGGCGAACCGTCCCATTCTGACTGTGTCTCTTTCCTTGCGAGACCACATAGCTCATCTGTATCTGGAGAGCCCTCTCAACAACTGCAGCGTAACAGCGTCATTCAGGCCTCTCAGTGGACTGAGGTTTCCAGAAGACGGTCTCGAGGTGCTCCTGCTGGTATTATGCGTGGTGCAGCGGCTCCAGGTGCAACGAAGTTGGTGGCGGCAGAGCGTAGGCGGCAGTTACACCTTTACTACTTAAAGGTCGGTACAACTGAAGCCGATGTCCTTGATCATCTTAAGACTGTATCTGGGGATTGCTATTATACAGCAGAAACACTGAAGGCTAGAGGTAATTACGCATCATTTAAAATAGACGTTCCTGCGAAACTTGCTGATACCATAATGTCACCCGAAAACTGGCCACAAGACGTTTGTATTAAACCCTGGCGTCAATCCTTTCGGAAACCCCAGGAGGGGCAGAGGTCCTAAATCAACAAAAATAATACAATTGTATTATCAGAACGTCAGGGGACTCAGAAGCAAGACCTCGGTGTTTTACAAGAATATCTTAAATAATAATTGTGACGTATTAGCTCTAACCGAAACGTTCTTGACGAGCTCAGTATGTGATGGTGAACTGTTCCCCCCCGGGTACGTAGTTCTGCGTAAGGATCGAGCAGGTGACATGGGGTGGGGTGGAGTGCTCTTGGCTGTGCGTGATTCTTACAATGTAAAGTTAATTACGGACGTTGATGGTCTCTCTAATGACAAAGAAGTATTGTTTGCTAAAATTCTATGGAAAAATGTAAAACTATTAGTATGTGTAGTCTATTTACCACCGAGTTACAACGATAGTCAGTATGGAGATGTTCTAGACTGCTTAGAAAATTGTATATGTAAATACTCTTTACTCATGGATATAATTATCATTGGCGATTTTAATCTAAATTCATGTAGTGCAGCGATGAAGTTACGATTTGAAATGTTTTTAGATTTCTGTAAGCTGAGTCAGCATAATAATGTACTAAACTCTCATGGAAGTATGTTGGACCTCGTGTTGTCTACCTTAAACCCAAGTCGTGTAACAATAACTGATGAGGTCGAGTCTCTAGTCCCGGTTGATACCTATCACCCACCATTACAGGTTGCGTTTAGCTTGGTCCGATTTAGTGATTCTCCTCTACCTTTTGCTTGTCCCCCGTTAACTAGGAAGTCGTATGCGCTGGATTGGAACTTCCGTAAAGCGGATTTTAGATCCTTGTATGCCGGTGTCTCTGCTCTTGATTGGAGCGAAGTGATATTGGAGGAGGACGTTGACGTAGCCGTAGATCTTTTTTATAATAAATTAAATGCAAAAATTTGTGATCATGTCCCTATTAACAAAGCGTATAATAATTTTGGTCGACGCGAATACCCAGCATGGTTTACTCCAGAAATAAAAAGCAAGCTAAAAATCAAATATTTTCATTTATGTAAATATAAAGAGCTGGGTCTGCAATTTAATCGAGAGGTATACAAATACTACAGGGCACACATTAAAGAGCTGATTGACGAAGCATATCGTGGACATATTGAATCTCTTGCATCAACCATAAAATGCGATCCCAGGAAATTCTGGAAACACGTAAGAGAATCTCGTACTAGCAGGTGTCAAACGAATGAGTTCACTGTAAAGGGGGAACCAGTTATTGGTCAGGAGGCAGCCGCAGCATTTGGCGAATACTTCAGCTCGGTGTTTCTCACTGGTGTTCCAGCCTTAAACCCTGAAGTTGCTGAGTGTAGTGTCCTCGGTGGAGATGCGCGCATTGTAGGAATAGGCAATGTCACTCTTGCTGATCTCGAACGTGCTGTGCGTAGGCTTAAGCCTTTATCTGCGGCTGGCCCTGATGGCATACCACCATATCTGGTCAAGGACTGTATCAAAGCATTCGCAACACCTCTTCTCCACATTTTCAACCGATCCCTTGATATGAATATGTACCCTGATAGATGGAAATTGTCCAGAGTGACACCTGTTCCAAAGGTGGCGGGATCCACAGATGTGTCAACATTTAGGCCGATTGCTGTTTTGGCGGTTTTTAGCAAAATCTTCGAATCAATAATCAGTTTTTACCTTACGCGACAAATTGAGCCTTATTTTGATGATTCCCAGCACGGTTTTCGTTCTGCTCGTTCAACTACTACCAACCACCAAATCTTTGTAGATCACGTAGCTGCAGAGATGGACGTCAGTCGCCAAGTTGATACATTGTTTCTAGATTTTAGGCGTGCATTCGATCTCGTAGACAACGATATTCTCTTGGTCAAGTTGTCAGAGTTCGGCTCTTCGCCAAAATTATTGAGATTTTTCGCCGACTACCTTAGAGATCGGAGACAATATGTCCAATTCAAAAAGTACCAATCTGATGAATTCTACACAAGATCAGGTGTAAGTCAGGGTAGTAATCTAGGGCCCACCCTGTTCTTAGTGATGATCAATGATCTACCTAAAGTCCTCAGTACCGCGCAGTGCTTAATGTTTGCCGATGATCTGAAGGTTTATCAACCTGTGTCCTCCCAATCTGACTGTGTAAGTCTGCAGAACGATGTTGAGTCGGTGGAAGAGTGGAGCCAGATGAACAGACTCGGTTTCAATGTGACTAAATGCAAAGTTGTCTCGTTCACTAGATCTATAAATCCCATCATATTTCCATATACGCTGTGCGGTTTCACGCTGAATAGGGATATCAATGTTCGAGATCTGGGTATTACGTTAGACAATGGTGTCAATTTTCGCGACCACATTGTGTCTACATGTAAGGATGCCAACAAGATTCTGGGTTTTATAATGAGAACTGCCTCACAGTTCTCGGATATAAGTGTAGCATTCACATTATTCAACAGTTTCGTCCGCAGTAAGCTGGAGTTTGATTCCATAGTGTGGGATCCGCGAGAGGCTAAATATACTCTTATGATCGAAAGACTTCAACGCAAATTTGCCCGTTACATTTACAAAAGGATGTACGGATATTATCCGTTCCTGTTTCCGTCGCTTTTCGTATCCGGGATGATTGGTGTGGACACATTAGAATTCAGGCGCAAGTTACATCTACTCATACACTATATGCAAATTCTACGCAACAAAGTGCACAATCCCGCAACATTGGGTAAGTTGGGCCTTTTCGTACCGGATTATTATAGTCGCAGTAGGCGTCGGCGACCCCAGACGTTCTACCAGCCTATGACCCGAACTCTTCACGCAGGGAACGCTCCCACGCAGCGAGCGTTACAACTTTTTAATCTGTTCCAACATACGTTCCATGAGGTCGATGTGTTTAATGACTCTGAAATTGTTGTAATAACTAAACTAAGATTATTTTTAAATAATTATTGTAGTACTTAGTGTAATTTAGTTAAGGTAGAAAGCGTTTTGGATTTTTCTGTAAGCTTTCTGCTCATCTTATAAATAAATAAATAAATAAATAAATAAATAGGTGTACGAAGTGCCCAACGTCGATGAATAATTGCGGACCTAACGCCACTTAGGAATACTACGATAGTCATGCACTACAACTAGGGTACTCAGCTTTAGTTAATCCAGGCTCAGCTCCGTACTTCACATAGTCTTTACGAAGAGAACACGCGCGCTCAAACTTAATCGTGCGAATGGCGGTCGGCGCCATTTTCACCGGAACTAATTTACCGAAAGACATCGCCGGCGAGCGATCGGCACGCCGGATGAAAATACACTGACATTTGGTCATTACGAAATACTAAACAACAGCACATTGATTCTAATATCATATAAGTTATGCTAAAATCGGAACTTATTAAATTAGGAATAACTATCGTATAAACTTCTTTATACCGAGTAATTCAATTGTAACGGTAACTTATTTGACGAGAAGTATGACAAGTCAAAGTTTGTAATATTCAATTTGTGGTATTCACCTTCTACAGAGTCTTAAGCTGGTTACGCTAGATGGCGCTAATAAGTGTTACCAGTTCATACTTACTACATCGTGCTATTCGCGACATTCCCCAACGAAAGGCTAGATTGGTGTTACCCCGTGTTGCCATTCTATACATGTTGCTTCGCGCTATTCGCGACAGCAGGCTACAGACATGAATTAAGTATCTCGACATACTTCCATCTTTAATAACTTTCAGCAATTACTGTACTTAAGTTTCGGAAAGTTAGATTGGACGAGATTAAGTTGCGAAGACAGTTCTGTTCTAGTTCATTTGATTTAAGAATTATTTAACTTCAAGGTTATTTCAAATCATTGTTTAATTTTCATTAAACAATGATTTGAAATATCTGGTAAAGTTTTTATTTTTAATTTGGATAGGAATGTTGACAAACATATTGCAGGCCTCGTGGGAATCTTGGTACCCCTTGGTACAACTGTAACATAAATGTTGGTAATTTTGAAACATTTTGCTATGTTCTTAAAAAATAATGATGATTATAATAATAAGACTTAATATAATATATCTTTCCACTCGCTACAGGAACTAATAAATTATGGCTTTCTATAATAAACCTATATGTTGTTTAGGCCAATGATATTCGTGTTTAATATCAGTTATCTCATAATAATAGCTATTAATAATAGAAATACCTTGTGTCTCATAATAATCTATTAATAATAGAAATGTTCATAAATTTTTATAATACTACTAGCTGCGTTTACCCGCTGTAGCTTATGTGTTATTCCAGGGTCTAAGCTATTTCTATACCAAATTACAGCTCAATCGGTCCACCCGTTTAGGCGTGAAGAAGTAACAAACGTACACACTCACAAACTTTCGAATTTATGATATTAATGTGATGGCAGCCTGTTTTAAATTACCCAGGAAAGTCAGTACCAACCAAAATACCTTAGCCCTTAACGAGGAAAAAACCAGCCAAAAGTTAATAAATCAATAAAATATCTAAGCAAAAGTAACTGCCCACTTTGGCAGCTTTTAACTTTCCAGAAAATACAAATTACGATTTGTGTCAGTTTTAGTACCAGATAAGAAAGATGGTCGGATTTTCCATTCCTTGTTATCTAGGCAATGTTTTACGCCTAAGTTTATTACGGATGTAAAATATGACCAGTTTTTCTAGACCTTTTTGTGTTTTAAGCTTATGGAAAGTACCTATGATAATGAGAGTTCAGTTAATGTTGGTTTAGCAAAATAATGGCAACTCTTTCCCAAAAGGTTGTCACGCAGTTGTGTGATTAGGTTGATTAAGATAATTCTGTTTTTTGTGTGTGTGGTGCTTTGAAATAGAATTCCTAAATTACGGTTGATGAGCTAATTTGCTGTGCTAAAGTATATTACGCAATTAGATGAACGCGTCGAATTAAATAAGGTTAGTTAATTTTACCCATTTTTTATTTGCACTTTTTAGACTAACAATATGATCCTTGCGTTAAGAGGAACAACTTACTTTTCTAAATGGTTAATATTTAGTGTGTAAGCCTCATAAGGCTGAGATTATAATTTACGGTAAATTGTAAAAAAAAATACAATAGAATTTTTTATAATGTTTTTTTAATATAATAATAATAATAATTGGGGTTTTTACTCTAACAGAACAGGTTTCCCTAATTACACTGTCAGAGTCAAATCACAATTTATAGGTTGTGTGGCTAACATGTTGCAGTTTCAGTTTTTATAATACCACGCGTAATAATATATTGTATGTTTTATTCAATAAATTGTACCAAAAGTGGAAAATATATCTATCGGCCATATAAAACATCTTCAGAGTAAGGTACATTGTACATAGTATAAAATGCAAGTCGCATCCGCTGTCAGTTCGTTTAGATCTTTTATACTGTAGTTTTCAGTAATATATGTATAGTGATTCAAGCGAAAGGCATATTTATTTACTTTATAACACGTGTAAAGCCGGAGTGAGTTTTTATAATGATTTTTTAAATATAATACTAGCTATTATATTTAAAAAAATTATTATAAAAATTTCTATCGTTATTTTTTTTATTGTAGTCTATAATTATTTCCTGTGTATCTTGGTATGCAATAAAGTGTTTTTCTATTCTATTATAAAAATTTCATAATATAATTATTTACCATGCATTGTGCATTAAAAAAACATCACTTTCCAAATGTTGTAAACAAATATCCTATTCATAGCATCTTTCACGAAGAATCTCATTTGATATGAATTGAGGGTCTAATAGGTCCCTCATAGAGTTAAAGCGACAGTTTGCGCTCGAACCTTTGGTCCTAAGCATATTGGTTCAGCGAGGATCAAGAGGGGCGCTGAGATTAAATGTGGACTGTGGAACGACAAATGGAGAATTAAATGTGAACGAGTTCTATTTTATCAACTATTAGCTGTGCCTAGCGGTTTTACCCGCTGAAAAGTAGACTAGAAGAGTATATTACTAGGAGTATGATTCACGTCTGTATACGCGTTAAAATCGCGTCTGAATTCTGAATTGTTTAACCCCGAGTTTTAACAAAAATGAATTTGGAAAAATTCTTGATAAACCTTATCGTTCCATTACGAAATACAACTTCGTTTTTGTTTTATTGCCTCTTTTGTTACCTCCAAAGTGGTGTTTTTCAAAATAAATGTAGGTATGTGTTTTGTAAGAATCTGTAAGAAGGCGTTGCCTTTTCTTATGCAGGGCTATTATAAGCCTTATTACACTTGGCTAAATTCAGAATCAAAATTAGGATGAACGATACTTTCTTCTAAATTTAGGATGCTAAATGTGATTACACTTGACTAAATTCAGTGGCGACTGAATTTAGGCTTCTAAATTTAGCCAGGTGTAATAAGCCTTTAATCCAGAATCTAAGCTACATACTACATACCAACAAGTCAACTGACTTAATAATGAACTTGTAAGTAACAAACACATAGCCTAAAAGTTGCACCAGTGACAGAGAAATTAAAGAGTGGAAGATTGGATTGGTATGGACATATTATGCGGAGGGATGAAAATCATGTCGTGACCAAAAAGCCCATGAGGCGATAGGTGGAAATAAGGGAAGGGGGCGCCTGAAAAATATTTGGATGAACTGTGTGAAAGAGGAAATGCGTGCTAGGGGAGTGGATGAAGATATGACGGATGATAGAGTAGAATGGAGGAGAAAAACATGTTGTGCCGACCCTACCTAGTGTGGTAAAAGGACAGTGAGGTAAAAAACACATAACTATGAAAACTTCAATACAACACACATCCATACTTTCGCATTTATAATATAGTAGGGAGAGGATTTAAAGCGTTTTGTTTGATTAGACTAATAGCTGCTTTTTGGGACAAGCAAATAACACTTATGTAGTATACGTAATAGCTGCATCCCTCAGTTAAAAGTTTATTTACCGAACAGCAGTAACATAAAAGATATTTATTAACGTAAGAAAAGATAAATATAAATAACTCGGACAAATAAATACCACAAAGAAACTTCATATTACATTTACAAAAATTCAAGCTGGTTTTTTGGTCTTCGGGTAGTCTTATTGCTGAAAGCAACCTCTTCCAGACATCTGTGAGGGGTGAGGTCTATACAAGGGTGGTTTCACATCTTGACTTTCACGGTGGGGCAATAGAAAGCCGTAGATAGAATCATAGTTTAAATATTTTTCAAAACTATATATATCGTGTACGAAGATATTATTCATAATGTCCCTTATTAAAAAAAACGTAACCTAATAATCTAACCGTAACCTAATTCTCCATGAAATTGGTTAAAAAGTGTTCTTTATAATCCAGCTTATAACATCATCGAGTTAAATAATTTAACTCTCAAACAGTCAAATCCTTTAAGCTTTTAAGTCGATATTGAATTTGTTGAAAATTCTTACAAAATGTTGCAACATCTAAGGTAAATGCCCAAAGGATTGGATATTATTGTTATTGTAGAAAACTTTTGCCTTTTCTGCGAAAACTCAGACCTTCAGCCGCCGAAGTGAAAAGTGTAGGTGCTTTTTAACATAAAAAAATCCGCGTTATTACAAAACGTGGACTTACTGCGCCAATTGCCAATTACTCATGCCAATTGTTCGCATAAAATAGTTTCGTATCAGTACAATAGTAAGTCCCTGGTTTGTAATATCTAATAACATGGTTTAGATAACATAAGAGATCACCGAGGATCGATCAGCGTAGTTTAAGATGCACGTCACTTTACAGAAATACATTAGAGAATCGTGGTATAGCGCTTTCCGCGAGCATAAGCTAGCAATAAAAAATAATTTTACATTTACCTATTATTGTAGCGATGTAGTCATACCATGTGTGTCACACCCAGATCAGTATAATGATGCAAAGCCCAGACTTGGTCCCGTCATGTTGAAGCTCACTACTCGCAGGACTTGGCCAATTTGATTTTACCTATGCAAAAGGCCTATGCAAAATACGACAGGGAAAACTGGACAAAACTGGAGGAGGCCTATACTCAAATAGGGGTTCCCATCCAAGAAACAGCCTGAACTTATTTTTTAGTGTTGTTTTTTAAGTTTCATTTCATAAGAACAAAATAATTATTGTAAAACATAGGTGATGGGAAATAAAGGCTTTTTTATTTTTATTTATTTTATTATGTATAACATTGAATCTTTTTATTCTAAACTTGCAACCTCTAAGTAAAACCATGATGTTATATTGATGTTTGTCATCACCTGCCACTGTCTTACAAAACTTCAAACTACGGTCAAAGATCAAAGTGGAAAAAATATGAATTTCATCAAAATCCTCGAGCCTAGGGTTTTGAAGCCCCATGTCTTGAAGGTTATAGGACCAGGTAGGGGTACTGCAACATCTGGAGCTTCTGGAACTGGTGGAAGCAGTGGTCCAACTGGTCCTGTGAGGGAAGGCCAGGGTGGAGGTGGACTTGGTAAGTTAATTTTTAACCCCCGACGCAAAAACGACGGGAAATCGGTCCAAGATGGCCGCCGCTACAAAATGGCGGATTGCTTTTTTCTTCCACGACCCCCTCAATATGGATATCAAATGAAAGGGCTTGACGAGTAGAATACAGCCCACTATATAAAATTTAAAATCCAAGATGGCCGCCATCACAAAATGGTGAATTACGTATTGCGTTGGGGGTTTTTTAAATTTTTAATTTAATTCACTTGTTATACAAAGAAGTAAGATGACTAGGAAGACGCTCTCCTGATGGTAAGAGATAACGCTGCCTATTATTAGTACAGTGCTACCTATGATTTTACAATGATGTAAAATACTACGTGCACTGCGCCAACGCTTCTTACTTAAGGGCCATAGGATGTTAAGACTCTTTAGCGCAATAATTTCATTAGTTTTGTTAGTACTGTAGGCACTACGTAGATGATTCTGAAATGATTTGATTTCAATTTCCATTCAATTTCAAAACGTCTTTATTCAAATAATAACACTTAATTAATACAAACGGGAATTCGTACGTCGAGATAATAGGCACCCACATACATACGCGAGTGGTTAACTTGTTTAATTCCTATGAGTTTCTTGTTTGTTCTTCCCAGGTGCTTTCCGGACGGACGGGGCGGTAGAGTTTCAAAATAGAACTAAATAAATGTTAAACGTGTCTTGTAATAGTGCTCCATTATAGAATATTTGAATGAATGTCGTATAATAATAACCACGACATAGTCACGAAATTATTTATAGGTATGCCTTTTTGTAGAGTTTAAGATTTTTAACTATTTTCATTATATTTTCAGCAAGGTTTGGCGCAGCTCGAGAAGATGGTTACTTCTACAAAAAGCAGAAGGAGCAACTCGAAAAGTTGAAGAAAAGCCAGAAACCAATGATTTCTAAGAAAAAATAAGTATACGGTCTAGTATGATTTAACAACACCTTATCCAAACAAAAGGACCTAACTAAATATTTTAATGTTATAAGCACCAGCCTTATTTTGCGTGAATTTTGTCGAAAAAGTTGAAATTTATTTAACGTAATAAATTTATGTGATGGATTTTTAACTTTTTGCTATTTATTTCATAATTTGTCTTTTTATAACAACCTACTCACTACAACCTTTCTAACTGTTCGTTACCAAAAAGAATATAAATGAAAAAGACTATATTAAACTTCTAATTTATTTCTAGAAATCGTTTAAATGCATAGAACATTTAAACTATCCAATTTAATTCATGACTCTAAACGAGTAAAAGTTAGAAAACTGTTTGAACTTTAACAACGCTGGCAGATTAGTTTCCAAAAAGACATTTGAATTAAATACACTGCAGCTGCCAAGTTCACTTGTCCTATAAATAAATGGTAATATTATAAGAGGGATGAGCTCCTTAACACGCCTTAACAGCTGACTTAGCAAGAACCTTCGCGAGCCGTGCTTGAGGATGTTTTTCAGGCGAGTGGACTTTGAGGAAATTAAGTAAGTTTTTTTTACCCAACATTTAACTTAAATCAAATTTACTAAATATGAATAGATAGGGAAGGATTAATCCTGCTTACACGACCTACACTAATCAAAAGCAGTCAAAATCAAAATGTATTTATACTCAAAAGCATTCATAATAGCATAATGTACTTTATGTAAATAGGCAACAGTGGACCACGTTTGACTACAATAAAAAAATAATAATAATTGGGGTTTATACTCCAACAGAAGAGGTTATCTTATTTATACTGTCAGAGTCAAATAACAATTTATAGATTGTGTCGCCAACCTATATGTTGCAGGTTCAGGTGACCGAGATTACTACTGGGCCTGACGACATAAAATATCTCATAGGAAACAGCCGGCGGACTCAGTTTTACGGGCTACGTATAATATTGTTTTTTTTTTTATTCAAAATTATTTATTTGAGGCTTTGAGCACACTTCAGTGGCTATGCCAGCCTCATAGGAGCTAACAAAATATAAAATTGTTACAAAGTAATTTTGAGACTCTACCACACCTGCATACTGAAAATACCTCTGTGAGAAAAACGGGCAAGAAAATTCACCACTGGTATTGCAGACGTCTACACGCGAGGCGAATGTCTTATTTAAATATTAAAAAGAAAGCATGACTGACTAAGAAATTGACTGATCTATAAACACAGAGTTGAACTGCTGCATGAATTGAATTAAAATTTGGCTTTAAGACTTAATAGAGATATTGTTACATAGAGATTCGTTAGAAAAAGTTTTTTCGTTGTGGGTAAAGTCGTAAGCTCAAGCTAGTAAACAATATAGATCAGTATCGTCAGAAGTCCCACAGCCAATTATAAACAATCAAACAAACCTTTCACGATTAGAATTAGATTTAATTAAAAACGTCTGTGTTAACATCTTGATTGAAAGGTTAACCTTCATCAACCAACGTAATTAACAACTGGTAATCTAAAATAATAGCATGTATGAACTAATTTAATTATTGACTTCATATCTCGTGGTTGAGGGTTGATAATATTAAGGTCATAAGAATATATTGAATACATAATAAAAATACCTTTAACATAATATTTATTAAAACTTTTCATTGGTTTCATTTTTTGTCCTTTACAACTCTACTGCTGGGTACTTGACCAGAAATTAATTTGCGATTTGCGAAAAGTACTTCGCAAATATTTTCATATTGTGTTTTTACTTATTTATTATTTGCAACACTTATTTCATTTTTTATTTTGTACCGGGAAAAATGCATTACGCAATGAAGCCTTACGTCGAGTGGTGACAAAATAATTTATAGGCAAAAATTGGCGACCTGAAACTGCAACATGTAGGTTAGCCACACAATCTATAAATTGTGATTTCAGTCTGACAGTGTAAGTACGGTAACCTGTTCTGTTGGAGTATAAACCCCATTTTTATAGTCTACAAGGCTCTATTCCGCGTTAGAACGTGATAAAAGGAAATAGTGATAAGTGAACCCCATAATCTTTCTTATCTCTCTCTCATAAGGTTCTTCAGAATAAGAATTAGTATTAGGTTTATAGCATCAATGTAAACCTATAGGTTGGTTAGGCCACGTAGGTGCTCTTACTAGGGCGATGTTGCGGCCATAATTCAATCTTCACCCAGCTGTCGAAACACATTAATTCGTACCCTTTTCATTATGAATCAATTAATCTGAAGGCTGTTTGGAAACGTTAGCGAAGGCTGTATAAGAGATTATGTTTTGATACAATAGACATTATAAATATTATACAAAACAAGTACTCTTTATTGAGACGAGACCATAAACAATTTTAAAATCAACTATACTAAGCTTAAAAAAACATATTTATCGTATCGTTACGTTTTTTAAAGTTATTATAAGTATTCTATTCTATTATACTCTTTTTTTGGTTTAGTAATTTCACAAACTGTGCCCAGATCTTTTTACTCACTGAAAAGTACCTTTTTTTTACCCAGAAAATTCGTTATATTATATTATCACCCCACGCCGGGTGCTCGGAGTGGTATGTGGGACTCCCCTGCCGAAGATGGGCGCGGCGGGGATTTCCACTAAAAAGCTGGGGGTGTTCCTGCGAGACGCCATAATGCCGGGGCAGTGGGTACGCCGAAGCACTCATCCGCGGCCCACTACAAAGTACGGGTATGTGTTTTTCCACAGTTTATAGTTGCCTACGTAACAAATGTTAGTCACTTGTACTAAATTTTATTATTTTTAATGAAGTTGCGTACGTAATAAAGCATATTTTAACAAAACAGACAATAGTATTATTATAAACAACTACCTAATAAAATAGCATTTAGAAATACCTAATCTGAGAGCACATCAATTTTATAAAAAGCGTTAATGTTCCACTAAAAGACACCATTTTCCTCATACCAAGAGTTGGCTTCGTTTTCAAAAGCGAGGATTATCTTTGATCTGGTGACATCCATTTTGTTTCACGATCAAAAGATACAGTTTGGGATCGACTTTGCCAAAAAAGCGATATTTATTTGACCATAAATAGTCGTGGTTTCAGATTCAAGCTTTCGTGGAAAGCTGAGCGTAACATATTTGCTTTTTGATGGACAATTTTATATTGTAAATTGAGACAGTTTTTAGGTCTAGGGTCAGATACAATTTATTATTATTTTAGGATTTCTTTGTTTAGAAGATTCGAATTGCCATTAAATTAGTTGAAGATGAAAAGAAACTCTTAGCGAAAAATAATATTATTATAAACCCTTCCAAAAATCTAATAAATAGTAACAAATTAATTATTATTATTATTTAACTTAATGAGGTAGTTTAGCGATACGCCTTTCTGTAAAAAATATACCTAGTCAGGTCATAAATTCTGTCACATGTTTAATATAAAATTATTGGAACAAGTTTATTTATTATGTAACCATTTATATACCAAAATGAACTTAACAAAACATAGATTCTTATGACAATAAAGTTTATTCAAAATGACCTCCGTGATTTTGAATACAGGCCTTCAATCTGCGCGGCCAGTCGTCTATCGCAGCACGAACGAGGTCCATGTCAATATCGGCTGCTGCCTTAATCAAGGATGTCTTGAGTGACTCCAATTTGGGATGAGGCTTTGAGCACGCCTTTTCCTCCAACTGTTGCCATATCTTGTAATCTAACGGACTCAAATCTGGACTGGAGGAGGGCCAGTCTTCGTGCCGGATGAAGTCGATTTCACGCGCCGCCAGCCAGTCTTGTGTGCTCTTCGCTCAATGAGCTGGCGCCGAATCTTGTTGGAATACCCAGTGCCTGTTATTGAACATGGTATGAGAAACAGGTTCCACAAGGTTCGTCAGGACTGTATTTTGATACACAACTGCATTCGTTTTTACACCTTTCTCACAAAAATGTACCTCTGTTAAGCCCCAATAAGAAATTCCCAACCATACCATGAGCGAGGATGGAAAATGACCTCGTTGGACACGCGGAATACGGTTGCTCGCTTCTTCACTACTGTGTGCGTACACCTTATCATTTTGTTTGTTGTAGCTCTCTTCTACGGTAAAAATTTTTTCATCAGAAAAAAGAATTTCTCGATATTTTTTTCTCGCGTACCGCTTCAACAAAGCGCGGCATCTCTTCAGTCTCAGGTCCATTAGACGAGCATTTAAACGATGT